>JAPMOR010089962.1:356752-393774 GCA_026543865.1 Argiope aurantia
ACACACACACACACACACACACACACACACACACACACACACACACACTGTTTTGATTTTGGGATATTATTAACTGCTTTCCAGAAATTAGACGCCAAAAAAAAAAGAAAGCTTTTCAAGTATCACACGATAGATTCAATATAAATGCTGAATTCACACCAAAGGGTAATATTATTTCTTAACAATTGTGCGCCATTGCCATGCAAGGCGTTCTTTGGGATAATAACTTTATTAGAAAGTATGCGAGAAAGTTTTGAAGAGACCAGTCCCGCTGGTTTAACATTGTTAAAATCAGGAATAGCGAAGTCGGCATTTTTAAAATTCGTAAGTGGCCTAATCTGAAAAATAAAACTTTCTCCTGTCTGCCCTTGGATGTTATGCACTTCATAAAATTGTTTTTCAGTCCAAGTCCATTGATTGTAGACATTTTTATTGTCTTTGCCTAATAAACTACTCCTTTGTCCTAGATTTATATTGATACTTCTTGCTCTCTGGTATAAGAAAATTTTAGCGACTCTGTATACTTCAGACTCTGTGAGTCCGAAATACATTTTTCGGAATTGTGTCTGTCTGTCTAATAGTATTATAACTCAAAACATGCAGGATGAAATTTGGTATGTGATTTTTTTTTTTTTTTTACTCCAAATGTCTATATTTCTAGCATACTTCGAAGGAAATCTGTTTATGAAACATGATAAATGAGAAGCATAAATAGACAGATAGATAAAATTTAGTGAATAGGTGCAGCATCAAAAGTATAGATCAATATCAAATGTGGAACTAAATCCGTCAAGGCGTATTTTCATACGCCTTGAGATCCGTCAAGGCGTATTTTCATAAATGTGAAAATTCAAAAACTCAACGACTTAATAAATAAAATTTGGATTTGATCTTGTTACTAAAATTGTAGCTCAGTCCCAAATTGTGGTCTCAAAAGGTCGTCAAAAATGCGCCCAAATGCAAATGCAGTTTTCTTCCCTATATTACAATGCACACAACTCTCGTCTGTGGGGCTCTGAAATTAAAAATATGAGCCCTCGTAATTCAATGTACAAAATTTTATCATAGGGAAGAGATCATAAAAAGCTTTATTAAAAAGTATACCAGAAATTTTAAGCGGGATTATCCCCCCCCCTGGTTATAGTAAAATAGCGTATATTTGCTTTTGTTTTTGGTGTCTAATTATAGATTTTTAATTTAATTTTAAATTTTACTGTAACTTAGTGTTTTTTTAATGACGTAAATATCTGGTTCATTTATTTTCTAAATTTCGTGGTGTTATAACTTTATTTTTTATTCGTCTTGTAAACTATGCAGATAATAAATGGAATGTTTCTTCAACTTTCAACAATAGAAGAAAAACACGCGATTACATATTTTATGAAGCAATGAAAATGGTTTGTATTTCAGAGCACTAATGTAATCTGTTGTTGGAAATCTTCTGATTTATAGACTATCAACATACACACACACGAACGCACTCATCTGTATTATTAGTAGATATGTCAGACTATAATAATTAATTTTATAATTATTTTGAATCATTTTTCCATAATGATTTGTCATTTTGTATACATTTTCATAATATAATATTTTATTATTATAAGACCTTTTGTTTAAAATGAGGTTTCAAAGCTTTTAATGTTGCCAAACATTGTGATAAACTTATCTCCAAGATGTTGGATATTTTTACACTGACTTAGGTCATTTAGTAGTAAGTCAGGATAAGAATTTTTTTCTAGATTAAGAACTTAAAAAAAAATTTTTTCCTTTTTTTTTTTTTTTTTTTTTTTTTTTTTTTTTGAGAGAGAGCATTATAAAGGCATTGCCAAGAATTCGTTAAATGCTACGTAAGCAAGTGATTTTTTTTCCTTCTCTTTTCCCTCACCACAGAGAAATACTTTTTGTTTGTTTATTTATTTATTTATCAATACTGTTTATCCACAATGGAGATTCATTTTTAAAAATTCTAATGAGACCAAATCTTTTATTTCAATGATACAACTTGTGTAAAATATCACACTTCATGTGCGAGGTGTAAATCAGTAAGGAACGAGATTTTTAATAACGTCAAACGATTTTCATGTATGTTGCTATAGCGATCATGACAAATTGCGGAAATTTTAAATAATCGTTTGGCATTGGACTTCATAAGTTCATTTATTTAATCGCAAGCATAATGAGTGAACACAAAATATCTAGTACAGTTATGCAGCCAATAATCATTAAATTTTTGATGAATAAAAACGTTAAATAAATTGAAATCTGGCAGAGATAGAACGTGCAATTCATTAATAAGAAAGAAAAAATACTTGGACATTCTTTATACAGATTAAACTTTATAATTTTGTCTATCTTTTTTTTTTTTTTTTTTTTAATCTTTTCAGAAAGAGAAAATTTTTCATCAGATGAAATAGAAGAATTCCTGCTCAAAGGCTTTTTTCACGCTCGCTTTTCTTTTATAATACACAATTTTAAAAACATTCAATTAGAAATAAAAAGTGTAAACATAATAAAGGAGATTTATAGAAAATTAATATTCACGTAACTTTGGTAAGTAATATTTTAGAAAAGATCTTATTAAAAGTATCGTTTATAATTTAGCCATCTTTGATGACAGTGTTTAACTGATATTAATAATTGTTAATAATTTTAATTAAATATTTTATGTAACTTATTGTTTGTTTTAAATGAATACCTCAGCAGAATATTTTTAAAATTTAAATTTTTATAGTCATATTTCTCACATTATTTTAAAAGCCTTCAGCGTGCTCTGCATTTCCATAATTTTATATCTACATATTAATGCATCCAATTATATTACAGTTTAAAAATAGAAACATTTAAAAAAATTTCACCATAACTTAATTTTCAAACTATAGCTTAATTGTTAGTATAAGAAAATTTCAAACGTTTTATCTAATGCATGCTTTATATTAAAATCTACTCAACATGGAAAAATAAACCGAATCTTCATATCTTGATTATAAACAATTAAAAAAAACAGAACGAAATATTTGCAGCAACAATGAGAGTGATTTGAGGTACTTCAACAATAAAATATATTATAACAAAATATGCTTAAAATATATTTTAAAAATTAATTAAAATACAAAAAATTATACATCAAAAATATTGGTATAATTGGAAAAATTATTTAAAAAAATTCTTTTTATGCTGTAATATTTTCAGAAGTTATGGCAAGAAAATGTTAAAATTTCGATTAATATCCAATTAATTAAAATTTCAAAAGAATGGCTCCGAAATGGATATTCTCTTCCTCCAAATTATATACATATGTGCTGTTTGGAAGATCAAACAGCCTAATCTGTGGAAAACCAACACACACGAATGCATGCACGCATATGTATGCATCTTTATTACCAGTTGATATTTAAACCTTGTAAGCTTCACAATGTAGGTCTGATCGAGCCAAATAAAGCTAAGCTGTCTCTCTTTTTAAAGAACAAAACCGTATCACTTACCGCAATATAAAAATAATACATAATTTTCATACATGATACACAAAAGAAATTATCATTACTATCATAAATAACTTTCAACAACGAAGTACGAAACGAGAAAACATAATTTTTATTCTAGAAGATAGATAATACACACATGCATGCACGCAAAAAATTAAAAAAAAAATCATTTTGGAAAAGTTTTTTTAGGAATGAAAAAAAAATAAAAGTTTCAGCAACAAAATAGCTTTAAACGTATCAAAATTCATTGAAAAATAGAGATGATTGTATTTTTTTTTATAAATTAAATAATATGAACTTAATTATCACTTTTAGATTCTGAGATCTCTTAAAAACATCAATGATGAAAGTTATTTTAAAAGTTACAAAAGAAAGAGAAAGTTGAGTTTCAAGTACATGTCTCTGATTGACATTTGAATAACGTTCTTAAATCGCAGTATCAAAGGACGCCAATCCAGTATTTTCTGCTTATCAAAAGTGGATGAAAATGGTTTAATCCGATAAAGAATAGATACTGGTAAAAATGTAATTTTTTATTGTTTCTAAAAATTTTAAAGCAGGCATATTTTAGCATTTACGTTTTGCTTAACATCACTTTAAAAAAAAAAATTGTTTTCGCCTTCCGTTTTACTATGCATCTGAAAAGCTGAAAAAAAATCATTATATTAATGTTTCAATCATTTTTATTTTCCATTATTTTCCCAGATTTCCCCAATTACATAAAAAGCAGCGAAAAGAATAGAACATCATCAAAAATAAATAATTTATTAATTTGAATTGTTACTCAAACTTTTATTTTTTCAAATAATAATTGGAAAATAATCGAATAATAAACGATAAAAATCAAAACAAATAACTGAAAATAAAGAAGCGACAAATTTTCATGATTCTTGATTTTTTAATTCGGCAATGTGTAAAATTTTTTTCATAAAAAAAGCCTGAAAACATTATTAAACAATGAAAAAATCTTTTCATTCTTTGGAAAACGATTAATTAAAAATTAATAAATACAGTTATTTTTATCGTTCTTTCTTCAGTTAGAAAGAAAAGTATGAATTATCCCATTAAAAAAAAGAACACGTTAATGGAATTAGAACACTGGATATGGGAATTTTAATTTCAATTAATAAATTTTTTTGAAAAGAACTATTTAAAATTTTTTTTTCAAAATTCAGCAAATTATGTCAGATATCCAAACAAATTTGTTTAATTGCTTCTTTTACTATTGCAATTGTTTGAAATCTTCGATTATACATATTTGTTTTTCCTGCCATCTTTAGAAAAGATATTCCATGCAAATATGCACGATAAATCATCCAAATTCTTAACAAAACATTAAATATCAAATTTTAAAATTTGCTTGGAGTCTGCTATTACGACTATTTATCGAAATTTCATGATGTAATTGAGATAGATTAGTCTGGACTTTTCAGACACATAATCACAAACATTTCCTAAGTGTAGATGACAAAATAATGCATCCTTATAATTCTCGCTTCATAAGCTCTGAATGCTATGATTCAAATCAACAACTTAAATGATCCTTTATCGAATTAGGTGGAAATAAGTAAAAGGATTATCTCCAGCTTTGCAATCCAGGTAGCCAAACAAAGAGTACTTCCTGCTTTTTCATTCCAGCTCTACATTCCTGATTTAAATGAGTGTTTGCAACAGCATGATCCACTTTACTCAAAGACTGAATAATAGACTGCTACGTTCATTTATCAAATTGCTCATTATTTATTTAGCCACTTACAGTTTCATAGCATATTTAACGACCTATTGATAGTTACACATTGAACTGTAATTAATCGACCGAATGCGTATTTATTTAAATAATTTCTTATAAAATCTTCTAATAAATTGATTTATGAAGGCTGACTGAAAATGTTTAAGAATTATTTGGATGATTAACTTTCACACTTGAGTTAGTATTTGTGTTTCGTTTTAATTATTTTTCATTCATCAAAGTAGCTCCTTGTTTTTAGTTCCATTTCAACATTTTCATCTTCTAAATTCTATTGAAATTAATAAAAAGATGCAAATGCAATTATATTAGATAATTTCATATTTTCATTTAAGTACTATATAAGGAATCATGCAAAAAATAAATAAATAAGTATCGTAATTGTTAAACAGTTTGACGCCGAAAATTTGATCAATCTTCACATTTGAAATCTCCTTATTTTTGCCTGTTTATTGGACTATCTATGAGCGCGATGACTTAAAAAACTATAAGATGAAATTTGTCATATTATTTTATCACCAGGATTGTAATATTTTAATCCTTTATCGAATTTTGAATAAAATCCGCTAATAAGTTGCCTGTCTATCCATACATTTACGAACATCATAGCTCAAAATGCAGTCAGCAATATAAATGTAAAACTCAAAAAACAAGCAGCAATATAAATGTAGTACGTGTAGTACCAGACAGACATTCGCATAAAATTTTGGATCCAGTAAGTTAAAGGAAAAAGATTCAAAACATATAGTTTTAGTTTATATACTTAAATGAGAGTTGGGTTTATTTTTTATACCTTTTTTAGTGCAGATTCAGGGATAATTATTATGATTATTTGAGCTAATTTTCGAAAATAATCTAAATTTTCTGTAAAATTTTTCATTCAGCATTTTAAACCAGCGGCAATAGTCTCTCCAAGACTTTCCAATATACTCTGTTAAAAAACTGCCATCTCGCTCACTTCGTATAAAAATTATGAACTAATAAAAGTCTAAAATTTGATCAAAAGTCCATTTATCAATTTCCATCCATTTAGCTCAAAACTTTTTTGAATAACCATATTCACAGATACCAACTTAATTCCAGAAATAATTTTTTTTTTCTTCCTTTGCTCAAGTTAGTCTGAAATGTGGATATTTGACAGTATCTTGAGTTTTGAATTTTTTTTACAATTACAATATTTTTCTTATAATTCTTTTTTATTATTACTTTGTATATGAGAAAGTAAAAATGTACTCCGCTTTGATGTGAGTGTATGTTACCTTTTTTGTCATAAAAATATAATGTGGAAATAAAATAATTTGTTTTGCTTTCAAAGAAGTAAACGTAGTAACAATGCAATACTGGTAAAAGCAGGTAAAAAAATACATGCGATTAAAAGATGATGATGAAATTCATTGCCTACGCGATTTAGAGCTTCAAAAACTCCTACCCAAAACAACATAATGTTCTCACATGATAATAATAAGACATAGAAATGAAATCCATTCATACAATCAGAAAAAAAAAATTGTCAATAATTACAAAGAATGGATAAAAAATAGAATGTGCAAAATTTCGTTAAGTTCGTGCGATAAAAAATTCGCATGCTGTAATGAACGATATATGCTGTGAAACTGACAGAAAATAATGTTTTATTAATCAACATCTAGATCCCTTGACCTACGTGCTACATTTTCAATGTGATGACCTTCCCTATGTACAAAATAGAGCAGTGGGAAATTTTATTTTTACTTTCTTGTGCCATTTAAAATCTGCATATGAAATTTGTTTCCTTTCGATCATTATTGCTTTGATTTAATTAAAGATTTAAATTTCAAAAATCTTGTTATTCAATGCACAAATTAGACATGCCGTAATATGAAGAGAACTAAAGATACTTAAATATAAAACCTTTAATCACACAATACAGGATTTATATTTGACAATCCATGCATGTAAAAAAATGTTTACTTAATAATCTTAAAATATTGTTAAAAAGTTAAATATAAGTTAAAAATATGACAAAATTCCATCAGATTGTAATTCAAATTATTTCAATAATTATAACTGAATTTTTTCTAGCAAGTAGCAATTCACAAATTAAAACGTTTTTTAGTGAATCAGAAATAGTTAATTCATATTTTAAATGCAAAACAAAAAGGCCAGTTTCGTTTCTCACAGAATTTAATATACCAAAATACACTTGCAAAGGTAATTGTCAGGTAACTTGTATATTATTGACAAATTAAGATATTCGAATAATAAAAACATTAAATAATTTCTCATCATTTTATAATTGTTTCCAATCATTAACAATTATTTATTACGTAAGTGAAAATATTATAAATATATGACACGAAACTGCGTATTTTTTGTACAATTATAAGCCGCTTTCGACAACCTACCATTCACTTACCGTATTAAAATGATTAATTTTGTAGTGTGAATCAACTTTGATAAACTACATCTTATCACGCTGAATAAAAATATCATTTTTAGTTACACTTGTAAAGAACATTCCGATTAGTTATTATGGGTGAAAAGTAGGGAAATCAGTCTCGTTATTGAGGCTGGGTGTTATACTAAAGTTTCATTTTAAGGCATATCTCGGAAATGGAAGGCGAAGGGTGACATAGATGATTGATATGCATCTAAATGTCGTACGCTTTCAATGAAAAAAAATCTCTCCCCCCCCCCTCCTCCCACAGAGAATTTGCTGTTAAAAAGTATTTTAGAGATTTCCGTCGAAAATGGAGAGTGAAGAGGAAAGGTAAGTAATCTTCCATTTAGAGATCATGACCTTTATATAAAACAAAAACACTGCCGAAATTGGTGTTGTAATTATGGTAAAAAGGGAGTCTCCTATAAAGAGTATATTTTAAATACCTATATAAAAATAAAAATATGCGGAGGGGCAGGTTGCTATTGCTCAAATTTCATATAAAACAAAAATTGGTGAAATCGAATCAGTGGTTGATATTGGGGTATAAGTTTCTTAATTATATCAAATATTTTTAAGACTTTATAATATAACTTCCTTGCGCTATGTTATAATCTCCTATTAAGGAAGGTAGTTTTACATATACAGTTATGGCTTCTGATTAGATGCCATCAATGACCACCGGAGTTGGAGATCATCTGGTGACTTGGTGACGAATTTAATGATAAAAATGGACCTAGAATATCTGCAAAGAACTCCATTAGGACTCGAGTTCCTGAGTTTGTTCTAAAACATTTGATGTCCTGTCACGAGTCTATAAAAACTCGAGAAACAGACTCAGAGAAGCAGATGAATCAAGAGACTCGAGTAATTCAGTTCAGCTCAAGAGAGTAGAAGAGCAAAATATCTGTTTAAAGCGCAAGTCTCTTGCGAGTTCTCTGAGCGCTTTGTGTTATTACGACTATTTAACAGTGATTCGTTGTGTGCTGCTGTTTATTGTAAATTCTGTTCTTGTTAATGATTTGGTTGTATTTTACTATTGTGTATTCGTGCTTTCGAATAGAATAAGCAGCTTTATCCGTTATTAAGCCAGCTGAACTTTTTACTGTACATCGGTCGAACGGAATTTAGATTTTCCCTTAAAATATATACATGAAAACTCCTTCGGAATGTTTTTTTTTTTTTTATTTAGTGCACTAGGAGCGTAGAAATAAAACGGAATCCACGATCTTTTATGATTCAAACACAAACAAAAAAAATAAATTATAATAACTTTAGTTAAGAAGCTAGAAACTGATCTATCTCAGACGAGAAGCGAAACACAACATTTCTTAATATCAAGACCGTTGCTATGTGTAAAAAACAAATTTAAACAAAGCTTCCAAAATAGGGAACCGTTCACACAAATAATTCTCGTTTTTAAAAACCGCGAATTTCTAAAATATGTCGTAAAAAATGGGAGAATTCCCCATAAATATATTCGTGTATATCTACTGAAGAACATTATTTGTAAGGCATATTCAAAACATAAATTTGCATATATGTTATGTCATATTTACAATGCCATCAAACAATCTACATTGCCACTATAATATACAGTATAACTTTTATGTTGCCATGCATAAAAGTTATACTGTATAAAAAATTGTAAATTATAAAATTGTAGGTAATTTTGGAAAAAATCCATTGAGAAACAGACTTCTCTCTGTGCGTCTGTCTGTTCCTTTGTATGTGAATGCATTAACTAACAACGCAATTGTTAGTCTTAACTGGATCAAATCCAGCAAATGGTTTAGAATCAATCGATCTCTCTATTTATGGTTATTTTTATGCCGAATTTATGCTTTAATTTTTTTTAATTATCTCCCTATTCCTCACTTATCCTAGAAGTAAATATAGCGTCCTACTTTGGATAGTCAGTTCAACAATTTAAAGCAATAAAACTTCTGCTAATATTACTATTTTTGTTCAGGACAAAAATAAAATTCAACTGAATTGTATTTTTCGCTTTAAAAAAAACTTGCTCCAAAATAAAAATCAAAAACGGATATAATTGTAAAATTAGCATATGAATGCTGCGTGCACAAATCATTTCATGTTTTTGAGGTGAGATTTTCCGCTGAGCGATTGTAACTAGGCGCAAAACCGAAAAATTGAAAAGAGGTATATTATCAACCGCACGAATGTACAGAAGCAGGTTTTTCAGGGTCGCTGAGTACGTGCAAAAGATCTTGTCAGAGGAAAGAATTCGAATTAGATCTGGGAAAAAAGATCTGTTGTGAAAAGGTTTATTTGCTCGAGAGCAATAAAAAGTTCACATTCTTGAGATAAAAAAAAAAAAATCAGCATTTATTTTCTGAAATTTAATGTCTTTCGAATATGATGAATGCTAACTAAAGAATAAGTTTTATACTTTTTAAATGTTTTTTAACACGTGACTATTTACTGTAAGATCAATTTTTTTTATCGTCTGCTTTAAAATAAATTCATGCAATTACATCTTCTCTTCATTTCGAATATAGATAACAATGTATCAATATTAAAAACGTTATATATATTGCCGCATTGAAGAAAGACAGTCGAATCTCCATGGCCGAATGGTCATGGCACTGGTCTCGTGATCAAGAGATCTGGGTTCGAATCCTGCTGGAGACAATGCGATTAATAGTATATGTAAATACTTGATTTTATGTTTTCCTTTATTTCATGTTCTAGAAGATACTGGACATTTCTTTAGTTTACCAGACAAGTGTTCTGGACTTTTCTTACTGTCTCCAGAAGAGTATTCTGGAACTTTCTCTGCTTGAATAAAAGCAGAAGATTTGTCAGTTACTGTATTCTCAATTCTGAGTTCTGTTAATAAATTGGTTTGGCTCTACCTCTTGTGTGTGTCATTGAGTTCTATATTATAGTTCTACGTGACAATATTTTTAACTAAGCTTTCTCTTTAAAATAATATGAATTACCTTTTTCTGAGTTTAATTTAATATTAGAAATGGCATTCTATCAATTATATCAAAATTATGAAAATTATTGTTCGTAAAAATTTTATTCATTCATAATTCACTATCAAAATTACAAATATAATTAAATAAATTCTTGTACTTTTATATTCCATAATAATATTACCATAACTAGGAATTCTCTACATCCTCTGATCTAAGAAAGGAAGGGAAAAAAAGAAAGAAAGAAACCTTGTATTTTAAATTCATTTACGTATTTATTATCAGTAAATGTGTATGCAATAAAAGATATACATAACATAGAAAAATCATTAAGGTTTAAAAAGTAGATATGTAATTATTTAATTTTGAATGCAGCAAAAATTCTAAAGTAAACAATACAATTCAAATCTAACTTGAGCAAAGTTATTTTTAAAAAGAATCAGAAAATTTTTTTATTGCTTTTTCTGTTTGAACATGATACCACATAAAATGGAATATTCCCTTAGGACATAGAATGTAACGAAAAAAGGCGACACTCGGTGTCTCGGTTCCTCCCTTTTCCGGTTGGTAATAAGTATCTTTGCAACGTTAAATAGCACTCGGGACATAGTATTTTTTTAGACCCTCATCATATTTGATTTAAAAAAAAACATAAACACAATAATGTTTAGTTTCTATGATAACCGGGTCATCTACATACTTTATCCCCTCATATCTACGCCACTGCTCGACACAAAACACATACGTATTTATTTAACTAAAACATATCGGACGTGAAAACAATTTTTAACTCAAAATCCCCCAAATTAAATCCCTATTATGGATTATATTTTAACATTATATTAATCTTTTGTTTCACATTTATTTAAAACGACTTTTGTATTTGAAGCGCGCTAAATTTTTTGAACTTATGAAGGCAGTATTTTTACGTAAGGATTAATTAATTTCTAATTATTCAAAATATATACTCTGCATGATATTGAGATAATTTAAGTTAATTAGAATTTCTAAAAAAATGGAAACATAAATTCGAACAAATACGTTCTGATACGTCAAATGTATCCAAAGGGTTAGTAGGAAATTCAAGACATCAGAGACAAATTCGACAAGTTCGAATTAAAAATATTCCAATCAGCCAAGTTCAGCTGTAGTATAAATTCAGAGTAACCGTAATTTACTTGGTAAAAAGAAACTATTGAATTTTCGCCAAAAAGCGATAAAACGGCAATTATAGTAGAAACTGCATTTTATATTTATTGTGTTTGTTCTGAGGTGAAAATCTGCCTCTTTACTGATCCAAATACTTACCATAGCACTATAAATTTGCGAAGAAGTCGTTTTTCAAGTGATATTGCCAATATCACTTTGCTTGTAGTTGACAAACAGCTCGGCTGAAAGATAAGGATTTTGCGTAGTACTTTGAAAGTCAGATTATGCGCAGAAGTTTTTAAGTTTCAAGTTCGTTGGAACATCTGCAAGTAAATATTGTTAAAATTTGAAGGAAAAAAAAGGATAACACCCACTCACATAGATTTTTTTTGTATATAATATCTGCATGCATTACAATTAATAAGAATTCTTCTAATCTCTGGTAATTAATAATTAATTAGACAGAATAGCGCACACCCAACAATTTTCTAGGGACTTTTAAAAAATTAAAAGTATCACTATTATTAATTATAAAATGGTCTAGATTTTTGAAATGATTAATCGTTATTTATATTGTTAGTTGATTTAAAAAAATCTTATGATTTAGAAATAAAGAAATTATTCAATGTTTGCGACCAACTTTTCTCTCACCATACTAATAGTAGAAATTTAATAATACTTACCAACATTGATGAATTACATTTCAGACCATCAAATCAGTGGCAACTCATCCGTTCAGAAATTAGCAGGCTTTCAAAAATATTTATCCAGAGATTGCAATTAAAAAAAACTACTTAATCTATAAATAGCGTAAGAGTTTTCATTTAAAAGCCATATATGATATACATTGCATTTTAAAAATATAACATATTGAGTGCATGATATAAATTTCTCGTAGTTTTGCCAACAGAAAACCTTATGAATGACGATGTGACGATTCAACTTAAAAAATATATCCGAGACTTCCTCCCCCCCACTATACATAACCATCTTTGTCCATTTTATTCAATAATATTCGTCTAAAAATAAATATCTAATAAGATCAGCAATAAAGGAGTTCACCGTTTTTTTACTTCCTCGTATACATAGTATAGTGAAAGTACTGTAATCGTCAAAAAAATTCGAACTCAAGATTTTGAGGAATCTGCACGTTTTAGACCTCCCTGAGTTCGAAAAATACATTTTTGGAAAATGTCCGTCTGCCTGTTACAAAGATAACTCAATATCGCTTTGAGCTAAACGAATGAAAGTTGGTATACGGTTTTTATACCAAATTTATAGATCTCTATAAAATTTTGTGTCAAATCCGTTCAGGAGAAATCTGTCTATCTAGCTGTACGAATATAGGTTAACACAATAACTACAAATGAAGAGATCTAGATAGATAAAATTTGGTACACAGATTTAATATATATAGTTTAGACACTTATTAAAGTGTGAGTCAAATCCTCAGAGGGATTGCCCGTCTGTTTGTTTCTATTTTCAGAAACATGAAAAACATGATAACTTAAAAATACAATGATATATTAAATTTAGTATGAGCTTTGGTGACTCTAACTGTAGTTTTGTGTCAAATTTTTGTTTTAATCGGTGGGGAAAAAGCGCACCTAAAATAAAAATTCGATTTTCAGATACTGTTAATGGCATTCAAGGGATTAATCACCAAATAGCATGATATCATATTATTCAGTAAAAATGCTAAATTCACGTGAAAGGTTATATTTCATAACTATTGTTCGCCAATGCCATGCATGGCATTCTCTGAAATAATATCTTTATTAGAAAGTTCCAGACAAAATTTTGGGAAGATTACTTGTATCTTGATATCTGCTTATAAAAATGTCCATCTAAATATATTTTGGAAAAAAAATTACTTACTTTTTTTTCCGAAGAGTGACTATTAATGAAAGGAAATGGATATCCACTTAACCAAACGTGTTTATGCCAAGAAAGTAAGAATTCAAATCAAAACTGATAAACGACTAAAGAAAGATAGAAAGAAAAGATGAAAAAAGAATAATAAAACCAGAGCGAACAAAGGCGAATTTTGGACGAAAGTGAAAAAAAGGAAGGAATCAGTTTGCCGCGATCCAAGCCGGGGCTGCTTTGATAGCAGCTCTCGGACCTCTAAAATGAAAGAGACAAAGTTTGCTTTCCATCTCCAAATTGCAATTAATCAACTCATGCGCAGTAAGTTTTCATGCTTTACTCGCAGACCTGCACTTCTCTTGCCTTTAATCCATTTCCTGGCTTATTTTAACGTTTCCATTGCTTTTTTGTTTTTCATTGAATATTATATCTTCAGAACGAAAAAAATATGCAAAGAATATTGTACTTATAGAGTGGAAAAATTAGATTAAAAAAAAAAAGAACAAAGAATGAAAGCACAAGCTTAAAAATAGTTTCAGGGGGTACTGTAACTGTGCAAACCTAATAGTCGAGCCATCACTACATCAAAAGAAAATAACATTTTAGATTATACTTTCACAATAAACACAGAGCATTCTGTTTGGTTAGCTATAAGCGCAAAGTGATGAAGTTAACTTGCAAAATTGGCCCAGTTACTGAAGTCGTGGACAGAGTAAAAGTTTTATTTCACGATTCTATACTAAATAGTGGACAGAAGGAGGGGGAGAGGCGAGTAGGATGAATGATGACGTATCTAGATATTAACACAAGATTTCAAATGAATTAAAAATTGGCGAAATCGGGTTAGTGGTTGGCGTTGCAATGGTTTTTTCCTCATACTGCTCTGAGCGGTTTCAAGTTTTCTATCGAAAATTTGTACGTGTGAGGAGGGGTTTGGAGGATGGGTGACTATTGATGTGGAAACTCATGACGTATTTCTAGACATCCTGAGTTTCCAAATTAAATTTAAAAAAATTGTGAAATCGATACTGTGGTTTGGGTTGAGTAATTCTGGAGTAGTTTTTTTTTCCATATAAAGTATAAAAAAATAGTGTCTATTATTATAGATTTGTCTCAAAAATGGAAGTGATGGGGTGAGAGCAAACGACGATTCTTGCTATATTTGGGGATCATAACCTTCCATATAAAATAAAAATGGACAAAATCGGAAATGTAGTTTGGGCCTACAAGACTGGTCTTTTGGTTTTTCCAATTTAATTTAAATATATAGATTTATTTACATTTTTATCTGAGGCATCTTCTTTTTTTAAATGAGTATTATTTTACCATTGATTTAAAATTGTTTATTTCCATTTCCCATTGCAGCACAAATATCTCACCTTTTCAAAATTTAATGTTTACTCCATTTGGCAATATTAGTAGATACATCATTTCTCTTGCCTCATGGGATTCTTCAAGAAGGATTTATTAATTTTAAATTTGAAAATCAAAGTTCGGTTAAATAGTTTAAAATAATATCAAAGCAGTACACATTTTTGAAAAGCTTGATGTAATTGAACTTCAAGTTGCTTAATATGAAAAATTTCTCTGTAGTACCTAAAATTTCTTAAGTTTTTTTCTTAAAAAAACTTAAGAAAATTATATAATTCTGGAGGGTAGGGGAGAGTAGCAACATCTACTTGCTTAAATTGTATGACCTCGGATAGGGTCTGCCTACAACCCTGATCTTTTGAAATTTTGCCAATATCACCATTCTATAGCTATACCACTACTTCTAATAACTCTTCCTCCGGAGAAAATACATGCTGACATTTCAGTTTCAAATAAATTTCTCTGGAATATTTGTTCTATAGTGAAAAACCACTTTTTTTTCACTACCATATATTTTACATTTTCGTATAGGAAATATATAAACACTGCAATTCGATTTCGAGAGTTTGGAGAATCTCCACATTTTAGAACTGTCAGGATAAAATGTTTTTATAAAAATCTGTCCGTGAATATGATAACTCTAAAACGAGAAAAACTTGACAGATGGAATGAGATATTTAGTCTTCACACCAAAGTTGTATGTTACTGGATTTTAGACGATATCCCACAACGGGCAGTCTGTCTTTGCGCACACAATTTAGTATATTGTTTTATGGATAGAATTGTGTATTTGTATTGAATTTATTCTAAATCCTCTAACTATTTGGTTGTAAATTGATCTATTTTTCAGCATGCGTGAGTGATGTTCAATAATAAAAAAATACAAATATAAGAATTTTGAAATATATACAGAGACAAAAAGATATCATAATTAAAATGATATTCCAAAGTTTTGTAATTTATTTCCCCAGAATTTTGTGTGAGAAATTATTGTGGTAAAAATACTTCTGTCAAGGAATTTTAAATATCTTGGTATCAGCAAGAAGTAGAAAACTGTTGATAAGCAAGCACCATTATCACTGATATACACTAGAGAATACACTCAATTTCCAAACAAAGAAATCTCAAAATAATTCAGTACTTAAAAAAAAAACTTACCAGAAGCCACTTGTTTTATCTGCTCCATTATTTTAAAGTTCATCATCATATATCCTTTTATCGTACATCATTTTTGGTAAACAAATGTTTCCTCTTCCTTACCCTAAGTATGATAAAATGAATATTGTATTTCGGTGAATTCTGATGCCTAGATTTCAATAGTATTGTTCATTTTCGGATTCGAAAACCATCCACGTTTTTGAGCATGCGTTAGGACGCGTTTATTTAATAAAAATTGGGGTGCGAGGAAAGGAGAAGATTTTTACATTTAGCAATAAAGTGAAATTTGATTATATACGAACTTAGAAGGCATAAAAACAGTGGATAACTTGTAATATTATTGTAAAAAGATTTTAATTCATAGTAAAATACTTAAGAGCAATTTTTATTTATTGTAAGGAGTGCTTTATATTAAATTATGCTGCATAAATGCAAAATATTTCTTTTATTTGTTATTGAATTTTTTATAACATTTTGAGATTAACAACATTAGAGAGATCATTTAATGTTATTATAAAAAATATTTTTTGCGCCAGCTTTTTTTTCGGCTTGAATTAACCATATAAGCAATCAATACGAAGTTTAAGTTAAAATAAAATAAAACGGTAAATAAACGGTATGTTACTCACATTCACGCATAAAAAAATGAATGAAAATGTATCTAATGGGACGGAAATCAAGGTCAAAGAATGAAGAAAAATTCTTGATGAGTACACTTCCTTCCGCGTCTCAGCCCTGGGCGAAGTAGAATCGTCGAAAAGTGGTAATTTCGGGATACTTAAGCGAAAAGTATATAGAATAAAGCCCTATGTATATTTTTTCTCACTTATACGTCGTTTCATCGCAAAAAGGACTCACTTGTATCAATGTAAGGATAAAATATTTATTTATGACGTAAGACTTTGATTATACATCGTTTTTCCCTCTACCAAAATTTATAAATTTTCTGCCTCCATCAATATTTCTTCGTTTCTATGCAAATGGAAGAGACAAAACATAATGACTTGTTAAATGTTCATAACTGATGAATTGAAGTCTCCGATTACCTTTGGAAACAACTATTGTCGGCAACCTTGGTGGAAAAAAAAAAAGTTTCACTTTTTTTTTTCCTTTTTTATTTCTTCTTTTTTTTATGTATGCCACATTATTTCTTTTCTAAAATAGTTTACCATTTTTTCTTCAGTATATTAGTAAAAAATTGCAATGATTTTGATATAATTTGTCTGAAGCAAAACCAAAACGGAAATGGTATTTCAAAACCGAAATTGGCCTTAATACTGTTATAATATTTTCCTATATCTCTGCATTTTTACATGTAAAACAATAAAGAACATTTATAGTGATAAATTTTTTGAAAAACTTTAGATTGTATTAAGTATCTATAACAAAGAATTAGAACCTTCCTTGAAAGATTAAAAAAACTTAAAGTTAAGTGGAAAGTAAATTTAGCCTACCATTACATCGAAAAAATTACAATTACTATAGAATTATTAGTATTAGCAGCAAAGGCAACTTAACCATTATGGCAGTGTTTCTTCACTGTTGTATTATCTAAGTCCGAAAGGTGTTGATAGTTGGTGCAAGTATCAACAAAAAGCAAAGAATTTTGACACATTCATTTTCAAGGATAAGGTGGCAGGGCCCCAACAATATATTTTTAAGATCTTGAGCGACCTACAATTACTGCTTAAAATAACTTGTGTTTATAGTAAAACACAAAATACAAATGAATATTTTAATAACATATTATAACATAATAAAGAAACAGCAGCGTTAAGACGGAGGGTCATTTATACCTGTAATTTGGTTTAATTACGAATATAAATTGTATTAACAGTTTTAAACAGTTTAAAGTTGAGAACTGAAAATGACATGTTAAGAGGATTGACATTAATTGAAAAAAAAATTAATTAATGATTCAAAAACCAAAATTCATCAACAAAAAATTTTGACCAACAAAATAAGAAAATGGAAGGTCAGATCTATCATTTTGGAAAATTTTAAACTCCCGTGATCGTAAATATATTGATCACCGATTTTCAATTTAAAAAAAATCTCTTAATTGCAGTTTTCGTTAAACTTTGTTTTTCATAAAAATCCCTCAAATTTAATATGAAAACTCAAAAATTAATTAAAATAATTGATTGAAAGTTGCAATATAAATTTCAAATATTATGAGCAATGAAATAAGTTGTTGCAATTGGTGAAAGACTTTTTCATCGACATTCAGCTGTAAATGAATAAAATAAAGAATACATTTCCTCTTAATTTACTTCAATTTACATGCAAAGCGCATTTCCTCGATGACATTTGAACTTGATGATATTGCATTTGAAGAAGATGAAGAATTTGACTTTAAAAACACACCAGTCGAAGGTTAATCTCTGCATTAATTACTTGACAAATGATTGTTATTTTTGGAATAATTCAAGATGGCTATAAAAATACTCTTTCCTCTTTGGAAACTGATAAAACAAATGAACGAAAATAAAACTAAATTTCAAATAAGGAATATCATTTAAGGGATAAATTTTGCAAAGAAAAAATAAAAGACAAAAGAAGTGTAAAAACTAGTGGTGAAATGTTGGCATTTTCTCTGAACATTTAATTCCTTTATTAATAATTGCAATGAATTTACGGAAAAAGGATTTTGCAAATTTCACAGATGTTCGATTGATAAAAAAATGCAAGTGTACAAATAAATGATATGCAATACAAAACGTGCAGAAAATAATCTTTTATCTATAAACATTCGGGCCACAGTCTCACATGGAACATTTCTGAAGTTCTGACCTTTCCAATGCACATAATATTGCAATGGAGGCATTTTAAAACTTAATTTATATTTATAAAATTTTTTTATTTATTTATTCGAAATTCAGTTCTCCATGCCTTTTTCCATCTGTTCAATAATTTTAGATGTAGACGTCTCCAAAGAGGGAGAATTATTTTATGTCCATCCTATACCTAATAGAGAAATGGCGTGATATGCAGCTAAGAAATAAAAAGCAAAGAGAAGCTATTGCATTGTTTCAAGTAACATTTTCCTCGTTAGAGAACATGATTGTATTATTTTCTCATTTTCACATGGCGTGTAGCCGACAGGAGATATCTTTTAGCACGAAAGTATTCAAGTAGAAAATAAAAGCTGCATGGATATTAAATATATATTTGCAGCCTAATAATCATTTGTCATGCAAAAAAATATTTAAAAAAAAAACTTCGCAGGATAATTTTTAAAATCAATCTTCGAATTGTAATTAAATTCTGTAATTGTATATAAAATTAATAACAAAACACGACAAAAGACATTGTCCAGTTCCTAATCGTATTAAATTGTCTTATCATTTTCATCACTAAAAACATATTTTAGGTGCAGGTAATTAAATAATACTTATGATGCCATTAATATTATGTTGATATTTACCAAATGAGACGATGTATTCGGATTTGAAGGTAAGATTATCACAATTAAAAATGTTTAAATTTTACTGATATTTAGCAACAAGGTTGAAAAACATTCATTAATTGATATATGATATTATTTCCATTTTTAGAGTATTTAATGAGGTAAGAGCACTTATAAAATGAAATAAATTTCCTGTTAGATCTAGAATTAATATTATTTGTTTTAGATCAGTAATGAAAATAATTACTGAAGACAAGATATTTCCCAAAACAGGACAGATAATATTAGAGATTTTATGCTAAAATGTCTAGAAGAAAACATTAAATTTAAAGAAAAATTGTTTTGTAACATATCTTGATGTAAAAAAATATTTCCGATGTTTTAGTATTTAAAATTATTGTTAATGATAATAATAATTTTTATTTGGAAAAACATTAAAATTATCGTTTGCAAGATTGATTTTAAGTTAAGTATTTAAAAAAGTTTATATATTCGACATGGTTTTCCAATACTAATAATTGCAGCTTCCTAGATAACAATGCATTTACAAACACGCGCATTGTGCTTGCCATACCATATGATATAAAAAATAATTCTAACTCTATTTTATCTCCACGTGCTGATATATCAGTAAATGTCTGCTGCAGCAATTCATTCCCACAGAATGAATCTCCTACTTTTCTCTCCTTTTGTTTTACGTCACATAGCCAAATACATGTACATTTTAAAATGAATTTATAAATTCGGCTCTCTACTTCGCCGAGCAAATCATAGACTACAGATTAAGCTGCATGAGAAAGCGCAAAACTATAAAATTTGAGTAATAAAAAAAAAATTTAATACTTTATTTTTTGAATAGACAACTGACTTTTAAGACTTCCAAGCTGAATGCAATCTCGAAAAAATTTAGATAGAGAAATTTCTAAAGATAGCATAATAAATGCGGACTTGCTACATATGTGTGTTGAGAAAAGGAATAAATAAAAAGTTTTAGAAAGAAAAAGAATACAAAAAAATTTATCGAAAACCATAAAAAATTATTGTGTTATGATTTTTAATGTGTTATTCCTTTCTTTCAAAAAATTAATGAATTACCTAAATATAGGCCAATGAACTTGTTTCTTTTAGATTACAATTGCAGTTAAAATGCAGATATTTTAAAGATGTTTTATCTAGTTTGCTCCGAATGTTAGAAAAATAAGCCATTAAATAAAAGGAAAATAACAAATAAAACGTCAAAATATGATTTCTTAAAAAACTTTTAATATAAAAAATTGATTTTTTTTTCATTTCTTTATTGTTATGTTTCCTTTTTCGTTCTGAAACAGTGTTCTTTTTATATTTTGCTGTTCTAAAAATTCTGGAACATCAAAATAAAACTCGATATTAATAAAAGTCTACAAATTCAAAAAAAAAAAACCCTTATTCTCCTTTTAGTTACTTAAATGTACTGGGTTATATTTTAATCTATTTTTTTTAAGCATTAAGTTTTAAAAAACTGAGCCGATTTCATACATATAATAAAATAATTACATATTAAAATTATTCCTTTGCTTTTTACTTTTAGTTCTGAATAATGTTACTTGAGTTGCCTAACAAAACAAACAAAATGAAGAAGCGTTTGCGAATCAAAGTTTATCAGATTTTAAACAAAACAACGAAAACGACAAGTCTAGCAAATCGTCTGCTCAGAAAAAATTGTCACAATTCATTTCAGAAGAATTGTAGCGGCACACGATCAATACGCGTTATGCTGATGTCCAATGAAAAAAAGGAAGTTATTTTCGTAGCGGGAAAGAAGACGGCAACAACTTACGCAATGGCCACTGCGAAAGACAGCAAAAATATTTTGAGGGTAATGATAAGACGTTGGCTTTTTGCTTTGTTCGCATGTTCGCACTGGCAAAAGATCAACAATTACACTACGGCGGTTTCTTGCCCTTACACCGCAGACGAATCATTTTGCGGGAAAACGTCATTTTACAGTGCTTTCTGGGAAAAAAGTTGATTGAACTTATAACTCATTACTTTCATTTTCCACCCAATCCTTCCAGAAATCATTTAATGAAATCTAACAGTTTTAATTTCGAAACAAATGAGCTTAGCAGATTCGTAAGACTGGATAATGTTCCAAGAAGGATATTTTATTTTTATTTATTTATTCTATTCATTTTATTCTAATACGAATGAAAAGAATAGAACACTTTATGGAGGAAGAAGACGCAGAAAATTAATGCACGTTTATGCGCATATCACATGAAATAATTAAGCACTTCAGCAAACAATGGTATATGTTTGGCGCGTGGATTCTTTCGGCAGATGGTCAGGATTTATTCTTGCATTACAATGAAAATGAAAAGTATTATTCTTAAAACTATTCTGTGAGACGAATGTGGGTATTTTATGAAAATCTTTATCAAAAGAGATAAAAAGTAACTTAAACAGACACAATACACTTTAATTTTCAACTCTTCCTAGAAGGAACAGAGAATAGTCTATTATCTATCACTAATCAGAAATTTTTTTTCTCTACATCAAGATATTATTTTAAAATTTTCAACAAAGAATGTTCCCAATTCCATTGTTTAAAACCATCGATGTATTCCGTTACTTTATTTATAATTTCGATGTTAAATTTTCCATGAAAAAGGAAACAAGCATAGAAAAAAATATTTAAAAATGTCAATATTCAAAAAATAATTTGAATTATTTACTGCTGGTAATTTCATGTTACTTCTCTCTTTTTAAATATATTTTTATTTATTAGCCGCCTTTATTATTATTTTTTAGTGACCAGCAATATGATAACAGTCATACTGCTTATGTTTCATATTAATTAAATCTCGAATGTGGTTAAAAGTTTGGAAAGAAAACCACTCAAATTTCATATTGTGATAATTATTTAATCTGCGTTCTTTTAGAACTTTTTACCAGTTTTGATAACTGCGCTCATGTATCTGCATGATACCTTTCTCTAGACAGATTTCAAAATTTAGCCAATATCATAGAGGAACTCTATTTATTCTTTTCGCTTTGGTTTATATCATAAAAACAATATTCAGTCAGTTTCAGTCTCAGAAGTGCACACCTTTCTTTGTTTAAAACGTTAGCAGGTCAAGAATATTTTACTAATTATACTGATTAATAAGGTTAGTCAACTATATAAAAATTAAGACTTCGTAATTTGTTCATCAGTATATTAACTGATTTAAAAAATATAAAATAAAGTATTTTCATGCCGGAAGTTTATACCAATGTCTGAAAGTTTCAGAAATTAACTATTAGGCCACGATTAGAGGACACTATGTAAAAATATTACTATGTATATACTACGTAAAAATATAATTTGGTAAAATATACAATTCGGATTCGGAATTAATTTTTCAAATAATTTAATTTTCTAAATATACAGTAAAGTTTTTTTTTTTAAATTTTCCATAAATAATTTTTTTTCAGGTGGAGGAGAAAACGTGATGATATTTTAATTTAAAAATTAAATTCTAAACGCTGAGTAGCATTTCAGCATTAGTAGCAGCAATTATTTGGCGAGTTTTTAATGTAATATTTTAAGTCCAAGAATTTTTTTTTTTAAATTTGATTTTTCATCACAAATATTGAAAACAATAAGTAAGTACGAGAGATAAATTTTCAACGACCATACTATTATTCTACATTATTTTACTTAGAATTGTAATCTTCAATTCAAGATTTGAAAACAAACCCGACATCCTCAACTCCTAAATTCTACTAGTTCACAATTTTCAATAAATTTTTTTAATTGAAAATTAAACTCTTTGGAAATAATAAATTTCTGCAATGCTGTTTGAAATATATAAGCAGTATTATTATTATTTTTTTTTTACTTTTTAAAGGGAAATAATTACTAATTCTGAATTTTTCATTAAAATATTTTATATCCAAGATTTTTTAAATTTTGGTATGCGACGTATAAATTTCAGAATTTATCTTTAGTTTGGCACATAATTGTTAGGTCTTTTTGTCACTAGACTTTATACATCCAATCAATTATCATCTTTTTACATAAAAAAAAAGATTTGGGACATTTGAAAAAAGTTCTTATTTCCTTAATATAAAAATTGTTAAGTTATTAAAATAAGACTAAGTAAAATATGAATTTCTGTAATTTCTTATTTAAATAATAAAAATTTAGAAAAAAAAAATTTAAAATATTTTTTTCCCACTCTATACTTTTTTTTGGGAGAGGGGGGGATCTTGCAACCCATTTAGGATCATAATCGACTCTTTAAGGATATAGTGACCTTTTAAACACAAATTCTTTTCTCCCCCCCCCCCCCCCCACTTTTTTTTTTTTTTTTAGTTTGGGTAGCAATGAAGTTTTATTACTGATTAAATTATTTTCCCTGGTTTAAAAATCTTACGATTCATTAATTTTTTCTGAAAGCTCCCAGCTTTCATTGGCTACATTTTAAATCTAAATAAATCAACTTTACATATAAGGGTTTATTTAAAAGTAATAGCGAAGCAAGGGTAAATGGTGACATTAATATTGATTGGTTGAACCCGCTCATGTGTATGGCTTTAAAATGTATAACCCGTAACTTTCTTGCATAATCTCTTATAAAAGCTAACCCCACGTAAAAAAAGCCTGAACGCTATGAGTGCACAAGTTTTTATTTTCAAAATCAAGCTTATAAGAATTGTAATCTTCGTATTATTCATAGTATAGTAATGAAAACAGCGTATGTATTTTGGTCGTCCTTTTCTTCGACTGACTGAATTTAAAATTTGACACACAATACATATTTAGTAACAAAATTACAAACCAATTTAAGACGTTTTGCTCTTCAGTTATCGCGTTTAGAATAACAATGGACTTAAGATAGATTTGACCAAAATTTGCTAAGGATCTGCACTTTAAAAACTGAAATTATATACCAAATTTCATAACTTATCGCGTTTATATGCATGCGAATGTGCAGACCGACAAACGGTAAATCCGTTGACGAATTGGATTCAAAATTTCATACATATTTACGCTTTACTTACTAAAATTATATCAAATTTTATCTATCTAGCTCTTTTTATTTTGTAGTTATTGTATTCATTTTCTCTCAATAAGTTTCATTCAAAATTTGTTAGAAATTTACAAATTTTTTACGTGAAGGCCACATATTAAATTTTATCGATCTAGCTTAACACACTTTTCAGTTATCATTTTCGTGGACTAATATATTTCTAAAAACGTGTTTTTACGACTCAGGGAGATCTGAAATATGAAAATTCGTCAAACTCTCGAGTTCGATTTTTTTTTTAACAGTTTGAATACTTTCTTTTAATATATTTCGGATACGAAAAAGAAAAGAAAAAAATAATAATATTTCCCGTTGATGAGCCCTAGATAGTTTGGACATTCGCTGCACCCGCCTCATGCATATATAAAAACAAAGAAGTTAAAAAAATAAAGAACACCAAATACGAAAACAAAGAAAATAAGATTAGCTAAGAGCATGTGATAAAATATTTAGGAGCTCCTAATGACACCGGCACCTTCACAACTCATTCACAGATTAGTCAACGGTTGGAAGCTCATCAATTAATTAGAATAAACAAGGAAGTATCTTTATGGCGGCTCGTGAATGAGAAGTGCACAGGACAATGGCATTCAATCAATTCGTAATTCACCTGAAGAAAAAGAAGCTTTATCGCATTAAATTATAGATAATGATGTTTTTTTTTCTTTAGGACATTTTGAGTTTCTAGAAATAATGAGTAATAGTTCTGATTAATAACACCGAGTATAAATTGGATTTCATTTTCTATAATGATTTTATGAAAATAATCTGATAACTTTTATAATTCATTTTTTCACAAAAAAAGGCAATTTTTATTATTTAATAAGTGATTCCTGGATTTTAAAAAATGTACTAGAATATCCATATCAATCTATAAAAATGTATTAACTCTCTGGATACTCAAAGGCTTCAAGCGTTCGTTCAACAAAATTACAACAGACGTCCGAGGTATATCATTAAGTGTGATTAAATAAATACCTGAGGTGGGTGAAATGTTTAGAGACGCACGGCCAGATGGATTTAGGGGACAGGATTTTTTTTTATGAGAACGCTCAAAGGATATCCAAGTACACATTTTCTCAATAATCAATACCATCAACTCAACGGGATCTTGTTTAGTATATTAACCTCTTAAGAACACGGTCTGTCATAGTAGTATTTGAGGAGGGAGGGTAAGGAATCTTTCTTATTTCTCAAAAAGAGATTTTGGCGTTCCCTTATTTTGAGGTACCTGAACACGAATGGTCTTAGGAATGAGAGCGTGAAAATTAAATATCATTCACTCGCTCCAACACTGAATCGATATATTAATTAATAGATAAAATTAATGGCCCATTCTGAAGCATTGTGATGGCTATTTTGTAATTTTAAATTGTGATATGAATACGAAGATGGCAACTGAACCGACATTCCCCTTCCCACGTCTCATCACCTGTAGAACTTTTGATAACCAGGATCTGTTTCGAAGTATATCAAGCCCACATACATGATAGAATTTTGGCATAATCAGGTTTGGAAGCCTCAATGTACAATGACAGAGATATGAATAATTTATGAAACTGGCTTACGTATTTTATCATGTTTCTGAATCTTCATTTTTTTTTCACGTTTCGTATCCTCACTTCCTGGTATCTTAAAAAAAACTGATATATTAACTAAAAGGAACCGCAAGTCCTTAAATACATCTCAATGAAAAATTAATGAAAAGTAGTTTATTTTCTTTTACGATTTTGTCAATGGCGACATTAGAAGTTTTGCTGTTACATGCAATGCACATTATGAAGCTTCTCTTTTAGTAAATGACCAATTTAGTTTCAAATCCTTATTTAACTTAATCAACATGTTTATAATTATATGATTAAATTTAGTTTAATATTCGAAAAGCAACTATAATTATTATTGAATAACTTCCTTACTTACAAATAAAAAGCACCTAGTTATCCTGATAAATCATAAAAAAATAATAAAATTCAAATAAATACAACCTTAAAAATTATTATTTTATAAGAGGACCAGATTATTAAAAATTGCCTAGGAATCCCACAGATTTTGAACCCTCAAGATTTTATGGAAAGTTATTTAATCTTATGCTTTCATTTAATTATAAAGGTCAACCAATCGAACTTAATTGTACGCATGGCAACGTCATTACTGTATGCATTAATGAAGTGTTGCATGCATCATTAATCCATACATCCCAGTGTTGGTCGTTTTAAAATAAATTCAGAACTTAACATGCACAGAGGAAAAAGTGTTATGTGTAATGCCGTTGACAATTCTCAATTACAGGTAAGATATTGAACTGGGCGTATATACCAACATGCGAATAAAGAAAAATTCAACTCGATTGAGATGCATGGTGTGTAGTTGTAGTTAGAATATGCCAAAATATCTGTCGATTTGCTCTCCTCGTTAGCGTTGTTCTAACGATTTTTTTTATTCGCAGTCCATGTGTAATAAGTAGGCACTTCTGAATACAAAAAAAAAAAAAAAAAAGCTTTGCAATGGCTTCAATTATGGCGAATATTTACATTTTCATTTATATAGATTTTATTATAGCATAGCTCTTGTTATTTTTTAATTTTTAACTAATTTAAGTATTATTCCCACGGGGGAGGGGGGACCTCGTAATTGAGAACGAGAAGCTTCTGATATGGCGGTTGGTTCTCGCCATCTTGGTAAGGGTCTGGCTCTTCCCAACGATGATGGGACGTACTTCCTAAGGGAAAGGTTGTACATTGGCCGGTGATGGCTTTTAGGACTCAATCACAGTTCCCGCCAATATTGCTGTTGCGGCGGTCTGTTCATTCAAGTTTTTCCGTGTGCCTTCAGGCAGATCGGAGTAGCCAGTTTGTGGTAATGTGGCTATTTAAGTATTAAAGTTTGATTAACTATTTCAAATGCAGATCAATCGACACAGCTCCATTCCAACGCAATATTTCAATCCCTTCGAATAAATGTATCCGAAAAAGTCAGTTTCACGACATTGTTTTTCACTTGAATTCAAATTATCTCCTAACTCAATTCCACCGAAAAATTAGAAAATCAGTTTAAAAAAAAAAGGAATAAAAATAAACGTGATTGTAAACGATACAGCTTAATTCCAATGCAATGTCACACGAAATAATTAAAATGAAAATAAATCGTAATCAATGAAAATCAAATTTAATAATGCAATCGGAAACACTGAAATGGAATCTTTAATTATTTAGCATAATCTGTCTTAATTTCATGTTCGAACAGATGGTGCTGTTTTTTTTAAAAAAACAAACAAACATTCTTTTTACTTGTAACAGGTATGACATCTATGTAACAGGTATATAAAAACATACTCATATTTGAGTTCAATGTTGTCTCAAAATTTTAAAGCAATTAGTGAAGAACTCTTAGAGATTTCAGATTTTGAATAAACAAATATTTAAATTTTTACTAATATAGATTCTAACAAAAAAAATGTGCTTGATAATTCATTCCATCTGCCAATCATCTCCAGGAAATGCTGTGAGTTAATTGGCAGATCTTCCATCAGATGCCATTGAAATGATTTAAAATTGCTTCAATTAATAATATTAAAAACTTCATAATTCAATAGATTTCAATCGCAGGAGAGTGGAACTTTTTTTTTGTTTAAAGTTTTAATGCAGAATATATTACTAAATGTTACTGATAGTTCAAGCAATTACCAATAAATTTAGGCATTGCAATTTTTCAGGATTAAATTTACTGACTCAAGCAATATAAAATAGAATTGTTATTGAGATCATTTTTTCAAATGGAAGAGTATCCTCACTTCTTTAGCTGCTTAACAGGTACTGATTTACAATTAAAGTGGACATTGCATATAATTGCTATCTGAGATATATACCATACTTATTTAATCAAAACTATAATAAAGAATAATTTTATACAAATAATTTTTCAAAATATATTGAAATAAATTTTGATATCCACTCAATAAAATGGCTCTTCGTATTGAGTGCATTGATTTGAATTAATTTTCTTCTTATTAATATTTTAAAACAAGAAACATGTCCGAACTCCTTCATAAACTAAATACCAACAGTTTATTCAAATTTCATTAGTACTTTGAGCATTAGAATAAATTTAACCAGTACTCTTTATCTTAAATCCTTTCACTAATTGTTAATTTTGAATCACCAGAAAATGACAGTTGAGCTAGTTCCCCAATTTCCAAATTTTCACAATACACTAAACAAGGGGATACTTGATCCATGAAGTCAAATTTAAGGAGGACCAGGCCTATAAACATCATGGATCACTCAAATGCCAAAATCATGACACTTTCACAAAGTCATTTAAAATCAAATAATTCTGGAATTAAATACTGAAAGAAATTCTTTCAATTCAAAAATAAAAATCTAAATTTTACAACTCTTGAAGTGTTTAAAATGGATTGAATATAGTGATTAAATTATAGTATTTAAAGTAATTAACTATAGTAACTAAGGTCATTTTCATAAAAAAAAGGGGGTGGAGGGGAATCACAATTATTAAATTGGAATGCACTAATTATTGAAAAATTGAAGAAACTCAGTCTAATAAAACAATGAAATGCAACGATTATGCAATTCCAAAATATGCAGCTATATTGTTATTATCAGATAAGGCAAGGTTTGAAACAATAAAAAAGCAAAATTTCATAATATAGCAAATTGTGACACACAGCATAAACAGGGAATAATAAAATAAACAAGAGTAATTGAATAATAAAATTATTATATAAAAGAAAATTAACCAATTTCAAGAATAATAAAATTTGATTCTGAAAATGCTGGGATCCAGAATTTAGCTGAAATGTAGCATGACTTTACAATTATAATAAAGTTACTTGGTGAAATCCTAGAATAATGCATAATTTAAAACTTAATAATAAAATTATTGAAAGTTGATTATATATAAAATTGGAAAGAATTTAAATCAAAACTATAATATATATATATATATATATATACACACACACAAATCAAATTTTGAAGATTTATTCTTTGACGAAAAGTATTTACAATGATTTCGATTATCATACAGATGCCTACAATGATTTCAATTATCATACAGATGTCTACAATATACAGATGTTAATTGCATAAATTAAAATTAATTTTTATGACGAAAAGTATTTACAATGATTTCAATTATCATACAGATGCCTACAATGATTTCAATTATCATACAGATGTCTACAATATACAGATGTTAATTGCATAAATTAAAATTAATTTTTATAATAAAGTTACAATTCTTCTGATACTAGCTCATTATTTACAAATTTATAAAGTTGTCCTTTCGTGAAAGGTACTTGAGGAGTTGAGACTATTTCCTTCAAAACCGGTAAAAATTCTTCATTATAAAATGACAGGTCATTATTTGGCGACTTGAGAGTTTGAATATAAGTCCTAAAGAAGTTCCTCAAGTGATTGCGCCAAATTAGTAGTAGCTCAGCATCTATTTTTTTACAGGAAAATGTCAACTTTTCATAGTTATCCAACATCAGTATAACATTGTTAGGATCATTGATGTGCTGGAAAAAAAAAAGAATTATTGTAAGAATTATAATGGAGCTAAACTACTGAAATTTTTTTTTCACCAGTTTAGTTTCATAGTTAATAATTTGCATTGAAAAGTTTAAAGATCATAGAGAATGCATTGTAAATGATCCACAAATAAGTAGACCAGCCACTGCAACTAATGATTGAAATATCAATAAACTCAAAAGAATTGGTGCTCGAATATCATTAATTGTCAATAATAGACATTGTCGAACAAATTTCTATATAATCTAGTTTCTATAAACCAATTTTAAAAGAATTTATAGTGGTAATGTGTCATTTCTTGAATTATTCCAAGAACTTTGAATTTTACAAAAGCAACACTGTGCTTAAGTTGACCTGAAAAAAATTTCTACATGGCGATTCCTTTTTAAAACACATTATAATTTGCAATCAAATTTGGTTACATGCTTCTGAAACAGAAATTGCTCAATAATCAAGGGAATAGTGCTTGAAAAGTAAAACAAGACTGAAAGAATTAAGTCAAAGTTGCTGAAAAGTCAAGGTAATATTGATTGTTTTCTTTGACTATCACAGTGTCCTGCATTATGAATTTTTATCAACTAGTACCAGTAGATAGATAACCAATAAAGAATATTATTTCAATGTTTGTGTTATTTGAATGAAGGAGTTGTCAAAATAGCCTGAAAGAGGTGAGAAGACAATATTCCTTCTCACTGTGCAAATATGTGCGAGATTTTAATCAAGCACACAAAAAATATTTCTCAAGCTCCATATTCACTTGTCATGGCACGATGTAACTTTTTTTTTTATTCTCAAGGTTGAAATTGCCACTTCATGGTCACTGATTTGAATTCATTAATTAGATTTTAAAAAAATGTACTACAAACTTTGGAAGATTTCAGAGACAAGACATTAAAACATGTTTTGATTAGAAATGTGTTATAATTGAGAGAAGAGTTATTTTGAAGGAGATACAATATATTTTGAATAACAAAATTATACTTTTTGTTTTATATCACCATCCCAGGTAGCTTATAATCATAGTAGTATTTATAAAAAAATTAAAATTTTTGATTTTCATTACAGTCTATTTTTAAACAAGTATGCAATTTAAATTAAAAAATCTTCTAACAGAAAATCGAATTCATCTTGGAACAAGAAATTTACATGGAAAAAGTCTGATACTTACTTCATTTATAATAGTTAGCTGTTGTCCTGCAAAGAGCAAAAGACAAATACCCGGTACTGGAGAAACAGCAGAAGTCATAATCTTACGACGAGCTTCAGAATGCAAAGCTTTAAAGTAAACAAGCCATGGACTTGGAAGTTCAAATTCTGTTGAAGCAACAGATTCTCTTTGGATATAACCTCGTTGGCCTTTGCTAAAATAAAATATATATGTGACATGTAAATAAAATTGAAACCACTAATAGTACTCTGAAATATAAGCGATTGCCCTGAAATTCCTCACTGCAGGAGCTTTCCGAGTATTGTACTGCTTGGTTCTTATTTACCTTGGCTTTTAATTTTTATGATTTTCTATATATAATAAATAAAAATAAAAATATATTTGTATATGTATATATCAGTATCTTTCTGAGTTCTCAAGATCACAAGAAGAATATGTAAGATATATTATGTTATGCAGTATGTATAAAAGCAGAATGACAGCATTAGAAACAGTTTTTATATATGACCATAAATGTATACAAAGGATAATCTAAAATAAAAGGATCTTCTAAATATATTCTTATAAATACACAATTTATCAAACTTTAAAGTTATTATTTTTAATTTTATTAAATTATTATTCTTATATTTTAGTAGAATAATGAAATTTCAATAACATTAAGTAAAAATTTTTTATTGAAATTCAAATTATAGCCATAAAAACAACATATTCAAAATAAAATCTATGTAATGAGAAAGTATAAAATCATAAAAATAATTAGTTAAAAAATTTTTACCATTTGTTCTACAAATGTGCTGCATTTTTTCATAATAAATTAATTTAAATAAGTCAGATAAAATATAACAACAAATGCAGCTATAAATTGTATACCACTATTTAAATATTAAGTTAAAATCGAAAAAAAATGTTTTAATCCTTTTTAAAGGACAGTAAAAACTGAGATTTAGAATAATATTTCGATTGATGTTACAAGTTATTCCTCTATTATTATCTGCATTCTTCTATGACCAAATGCTGAAAGCAAAAATTCATATCAATGAGAATTTTGGGAATAAAATTGGAACTTCTCCTATAATTCTTTCTTACTATGCAAATAAATATTTCATTAATCACCTTTATTTGAAAGTCTTAATAAATGAACAATAAAAATGCATTTTTATGGTTCTGTAAATTTTCTAAATAATATAAGATATCTCAATAAATTATATATAAATTTTTCCTTGAAGCATAAATGTCATTTGCATACTTGAGGATTTTTCAATAGCATAAATGCCAGGGGTGTTCAAATGAAAAGATACAAAACCATTGACATATTTGCCTATACCGCTATTAGAGAACGTAGCAAGACATCTAGGGATGCAATTAGTCTTCGGCGTAGAACAGAGCATGCGTGGGTGCAAGCATGCGCAGGAGAGAGCAGAGGCTCTTATAAAGAGTGCTGCCCAAGGTCCACTACTTTGAATTCCTTGAGCACAGAAGAACCATTAACTCCGATGTGTACTGTCAAACACTCCAAAAACTACGCAGGTCCATTTTCTGCTCCATGATAACGCGGGTCCACACGTCTCCAGAGTCACACACACGGAACTGACTAAGTTCAAGTGGGAACACCTCGACCATCCGCTCTACAGACCAGTCATGTCGGCCTGCGATTTTCATGCATTTGGTCCCTTGAAAAAACATCTGAAAAGGAAGCACTTCAACCTGGACGGCAAACTCAAGGACGCTGTGAAGGCCTGGGTCTCATCATGGCCACAGGAATTCTGGGAACAAGGAATCCTTCGGCTCGTTAATCAATGGGATCGTTGTGCTTAGGCTTATGGTGTATACTTTGAATAAAGCCTTCGTTTATACCCACAGTGTCGTTTCGTACCTTTTCATTCGAACACCCCTTGCATAATCTTAGTGTTATTTTACAATTAATACCAAATCGAAATAAACAGATATTATTGATCTAAATCAGTTTGAGAATAAATAGCTTTTGACTAGACAATGCAAAAGGCTACATGCAAAATTTCTGACAAATTTTCATTTTTAGAAAATGAATAGTATTTTACAAATAAATGTAATTTTTATCTTTAAAAAGATCTTTTATATATTTTGAAATAACTGTGTACATGAATGATATTTTTTTCAATCATTTAAATCAGATATTCAAATCTGATTTGGTTTTTGCTTCCAATTTCCAAGATCAATATATTCTTATTATTGGCTCCTGAATTGAGCAGAATTCAAACAAATGCTTTGCACAGTCTACAGGTTAATTTATTCTAATCATATATATACAGCTTTGCAAAATACTTTCCTAATTATATGCACATTGATTTGAAAAATTATAAAATTAAATATGATTATGCATTTGCCACATATATGTCTATATGTTTAAAAATTTATTAATGGCAATCAAAACATGTATAATCAAATAAAAATCTATATTTGGCACTCAAAGTATATTTAAGTAAAGGCTTTTATTCCTCACAATAATACAATAATCACATTTTTCGAAAAAAAAATACTGCCAGTGATTTGCATAACTATATATCATACAATGGATATATATTATTTCAAGATCAAATATACCAGAATTTAATATCTCATCATAAGAAAATTTAAATAAGTCCTTATTATCTTCTATGTTTCAAATTTTATATTTTAAAATCTTTCCATTGTAAAATTTTTTTAGAATTTCTAACTGTGCAACTGCTTTTTTACAAAAGCCCTCTAATCACTTCTCACTGCCAACTTCTTCATACATGAAAAGAAAGACATGGAGTAACAAAAGATGATTAATCAAATAAGAATTTATCAATAGTTAAGGGGTTAATATACTCCTGATAAAGATGATTAATTATGAACTAATTATATTCACAAAGCAATGTATTTCCAAAACAAGAATGAGAAAAACTATTTGTGGAATTATTAAAATGTAATTAACATTGCAATAGACACTAAATAATAAATCTTCACTTTGGAGATTAAATGCAATGTTCCAAATATAGTTTGGATTACAGATTTTTTTTTTATTATCCATTATTACTTACACAAGAGAATAAATAACAGCATCCTTGTTGATCTTTCCTTGAGTTATATCTCCCTGCATTACTTTCATAACATTTGGATAAAATGCAGCCGAGAGAACAGAAAATATGCAAGGAATATTATTACGGTTAATATTGCATATGTTTTCAGGATCCAAAAAGGCATCTGGACTTTCAATAATACCAGCTTCAAATAAACTTTTAGCAAACAAAGCTTTTAAATCTGAAAAAATAGATATATATTTTTTTACATTAAAATACATCATTCACAGTATTCATGTAAAAAAAAATTGAAGTTACATTTCTTGAATTATATGAAATGACAACTTAACAAAATGTTAACATTATTATGCATAATATAATAGGAGATCAGAGCTTTAAAAAAATCAAAATATACAGATTCTTAACAAATGATCATAAATTAACAGATTTTTAATTTAGCATATAAAAGCTAATTTATAGGGAAAATTCAATTTAAAATTCATATATGCAGCTCTACCATTATTTACAATGTCTGAATATAACTAAAGGAATGCCAGTTTTATTTGAAATTAGTAAAACTAAAAATATAATTAAAAATGACTGAATTTTTGAAAAAACAAAAAGAATGTCTTACCTTTAATAAAATGCAGACTTTGCTCATCTAATAAATTTTCCAGTAGAAAATTCTGAGCTTCTGGAGTATCTTTTAGATTGTTCCATGCTTCAAAGATGTTAGTGATTGCTAAATGGTCACTAAACAAGTAATTGTCATAACCTTGCTTAATCTATAAAAAAATATATATATTGCAGATTTGATTCTAAATACTAAAATTACAATTCTAACATATTTAATTCTAATTTAAACTAAATTTAAGTTTTAAAATAATATTAAATTCTAAAATTAAAAATATTAAAATATTTCTCTTTTTTGAAGTCTGATGATTGAGAATTTAAAATATTGATTTTCTATTTAAAACTTTTTCATTCAGTTCCTATTATATCCAAATTAGATTGTTTTGACTTCCATAATAAAATAATTAGATAACAAACATAAGGAATTAAATAAAATTAATTTATTTGCAAGTTTAAAAATAATGTGCAAATGGGAAAAATTAAATAAAACCACCAATGACTTCTTTGACGAGAATTTCATCTTTTAAAATTAAATTGTATGCAGCAATACATTTACTATAACTTACTATTATAAATATTTTCATTTCATACTAACCGAATAATGCAAAATAAAAGATATTTAGCAGCAAAAATAATATATATCAGTTATAAGTTTATTAAGCAGTTAAATGACACTTGGTACAAAATTCTTCATCTCAAGACTACAAACTGCATTCATTTAAATATTATACAAAAATTATAATATTGACGCTAATTTTTTTTAAATCATAAAATGAAGATTTACATTCACATTTCAAAATTAACATTCGTTGTACTGACACTTTTTTCTAAGCTTACAGTAAAAATTAAATTTATGAATTATGTCTTTTTATTTGGAATCATAAATTAAGGCAAAATTTCCAATTCTATTAATACGTATTAGTTTTTACAAATAATAGAAGATGATTTCTATAAAACTGGAATATCATAGTAATTTTTAACAGCAAAAAATTGAAACACATTTTTGAAAATTCAAAATAACTTACTGTTTTAATAAGAGATTTGTCTTCCAGTGTATTCAAAAATGGTTCTTTTGTAAGTGTTGAAACTGTACAAATAGTTAAAATTGGATCCAAACATCTATAATTATAATAATGTCTATTAATTTTATTCATAAAATTTCCTTTGAAATCAAGAGTTTTAAAACTAATGTAAAATATAAATAAGGCTTAGTATATAAATTGAATTTAAAATTTTATGTATACAATTGAAGATGAGTAACTAATGCTTAGAAATGCACTGACTTTTTTCATACTAGTAAAAATGTATTTATATAACCCAGATAAAATACTAATCAAGTTATTATCTATTCAATAAATACAGCAAAGTTACAAATAAGATTAGTCGTTATATTTCCTGCAAAAAGGGACAATGAATTCAACAAATTAGTATTTATGTATTAACCACATGCCAGCAATTAATTGCCAAAATGACATGTTTATTACAACCAGCAAATAATTTCCCTCCCCAAATTGCCAAAGATGTCATGTTAATTGATCAATGACAATCGATTCAATTTAAAGCTTGCTAATGGCATACAATTAAGCTAAAAGTTCAACAGTGTACACAAATACCAACAATTCTATCAAAAGATAGTTATTACAATTCTTTACCTAAGACACAGAAATTACTAAAAGTGTATAATGCAGACAGTTTATTTTCATAAGGTGGTTATGAAGAAAGGAATACTGCAGTCTTGGCTCAAATCCGTGTAAAGATTAAGGCATATTTTTAAAACTTAAAAACTTTTCTTTAGGAGAGTTAAAAGAAAATTTTACTTCAATTCTAATTTTTTTATATAATTTTTAATGATCTTGTAATTTTTGTTTATATTTTATTATCATTATCATGTATTTTTATCTTGTTCATTATTTGCTATTTTATATTCATACTTAACTTGTATTCATTCTTTTTATGTATTCTTTTTATTATTATTCTTTCTATTGTTCTTTTAATGTATTCTTTTTATTATTATTCTTTTAATGTATTCTTTTTATTATT
>JAPMOR010089962.1:393784-436459 GCA_026543865.1 Argiope aurantia
ATGTATTCTTTTTATTATTATTCTTTTAATGTATTCTTTTTATTATTCTTACAAATGATCTTTTTATGTATTCTTTTTATTATTCTTACTAATGTTCTTTTTAAGTATTTTTTTATTATCCTTTTTGTATTCTTTTAATTATTATTCTTTCTATTATTCTTTTTATATACCACTTCTTTACCTACTCTTTTTATGTTATAACTGAATTTTTTTAAAATTAATCTTAGAGTTTTGGTTAGCACTATATTTAAATATTTGATACAAAAGAATGTTTCAGCAAAACCACTTCCTTGTTAGAACAGCTTTCACACAGTGCAAATAAAAGTGAATTAGATTATCTTTTCCCAAGATACAATTTTGTTACATCAATAGAATTTTATAATTTACAAGAAACAACATTTTAAAATTTGTTTAAAATTTCAAAAATAATTCTTTTAAATAATTCTTAAAAATCATTAATAATGACATATGAAAGGAGTTATGTATAACACAAACAATTTTTTGTATTTATTCATGTAGAGCTACTTAAATGTTGGTGTGGTGAAAGCTTATAAGCCAGTTAACAGCTACTCTACACGAGTAATTGCTTTTGTATTGTGGTCATGTTACTCGGTTGCAAATCACAAGGTATCAGCAAGGATAGAACCTTGGACCAATTCGCAACATTGGTGACCTCGGATGATGAACCCTCAACCATCGTACAGCTGTTGTGGCGCCATCTACCCAATGCAAACCAAAGTTGTCAGATTCACTGGACGCAACAACCCAAAGTCGTCCGACTCACTTGACACAACAACACAAAAATTCAATCGCTACATTGGCTTAAATAAATAACATTACGCATAATAAAACTGTTATGAATTTTAATTTTAATAGCAAAAATGAAGGTAGTGAATAATAAAACGTTTTCCAATGCACACATTTTTTTTTTATATTAATAAAATTAAGTAACACAAACTTACCATTATATAAGAATAAATTTTTTTATGAATACATTTTTCAAATTAAATTAAATGAGATAATACACAAAATTAAATCGCAAAAATTTTCTTACCCAAGAAAAGAAGCATAAACAAGGGCAAGAGATAAACGTGGGTGTGCTGCGAAGTTTACAATAACTTTTCCTAGATCAGTAAGATTTTCATTTTCATCCAGCACACCTATTTGTTGAAGTTCATGCACCCCTATTTGTAAAGCAGATTGACTAGGTGGTTGTAAGGCAGTTGAAAGGAAATCTTCAGCTTTGGAATTTGGACAATACAACTGCAAAATATAATATTTTTTTAAAATCCTGTATTAACATAAATACTCCTTTGTACAATGACTCATGAATCTATAATAAAGTTATAATAAAAATGTTAGCTGAATGAGAATAAAAATATAAAAGCATCATTCATATTATTTTGAAACTTCAAGACATACACATGATTATACTAGATTTAAGAAATTTTAACACTAAAAAATATTTTTTCATATAATAGCATATAGCAATGTATCAATGTCTGAAAGTCAATTTCTTTTTGAAACTTCAAAAAATCAATAATGTTTTAAAAAGAAAGTATTTAAGATTATTGTAATAAAAATATATTACTTAATAATATCAATATCATTTATATAGTTAGTTATAAAGACATTATTACAACTGTTTCTCAAAGACACTGGCAGCCTTTTCTGATACAAAAATTTGTATTACAACAAATCTATAAAGCAAAAGCGCAAATAAATACATCACAGATAATTTTTTAATATAATCCAAGAAATAAATAATAAAAAATAAAAAATTAACTACACAGGTTGAATGTCCTCTGCTGAAAAATCATTCCAGACATTCCATGAATAGCACATAATTTATTCTAACATTATTTTAAAAATCAGATCCATATTTGTTTAGATCCACTAACTTTCTACTTTAATAGAAATGTTACTAATTAACCTATATAATAGTTTCAATTACTGAAATTCTTAAAATAGGGTAATAAAAAATTAGAAAATGAGCTGAAAATTGATTAACAATTTTAAAAAGAAATACTAACCTTACAGTCTAGAATAACACTTTCAAGAGGCATTCTCAAAATTTCTGCCTTTGGATAATCTTCCATAAAAGTAAGAATCTGTTGAGGGAATAAATGATAACAAACACCATGCTGCACTCGACCAGCTCTACCCCTTCTCTGGCGAACATTAGCCTTTGTGATCCATTGAGTTGCTAAAGTAGCTGCACCTTGTTCACCATCAAAAGTAGTACCTTTATGAAGCCCACTGTCCACAACATATACTACATCATTTATAGTAATGGATGTTTCTGCAATGTTTGTTGCTAAAATGATTTTGCGAACTCCATCTGGAACAGGCTTGAAAATCATTTTCTGTTCCTCATGGGACAATCTTGAATGAGCACGACAGATTTTTAATTCAGATGGATCTTCACATATTTCAAGAAATTTGTTTTGCACAGCCAATATATCATGCCAACCAGGTAGAAAACACAAGATAGCTCCACTTTTCTGAGTTTTATGTACAAAATTAATAGCATTTGCAACTAAATTAACGTCAAGTATAGGTTCAATTTTACTATGAGGGTTAACTCCTACTAAATCAGAAGGCAACTTTTCTAAATAAAATTCTTTCACAGGGTACACATTTCCTGGAACATGTATGACAGGACAGTTGTTAAAATATTGCGAGAAAAGAAATGTATTAAAAGATGCACTCATAATTAATATTTTTATATTCTTATTCGATTCTTGTAAACGTTTTAAGAGGATTAGTAAGATATCAATCTGCATACTTCTTTCATGAACTTCATCAACAATAACATGACTTATTCCATCAAGATTAGGATTAAAACACAATTTGCGAAGCAACATCCCAGTAGAACAAAACAGCATAGCACCACTTTTTTTTGGCAAATTTTTTTTCAAGCGCACATGATATCCAATTGTCTCGCCAACCTAAAAATTAAAACATATATCATTAAAATAAATTTTAAATGATAGAGATTTTATAATTAACTCAAAGAATTTTCAAAAGAGATTAAATATTTCAAATAAATCAATATTAATAAGAGTTTTTTTTAAAAGTACATGAATTTCATTTTGATAATCATTTAATCTAAATTTTTATAAGGTGAACAATTTATCAAACTTTTACCATCTAAATTTGGTTAGACATAAGAAAACAACATTACAACCTTGACATTAAGTTTTGCAAAATTTTCACCATGAAATATTAAAAGTGTTAAATCTAACTGCTGCATGTAAAAAATAAAGTTAGACGGCTATATCATGTGTAGAAGTTTAATTTCTGGATATATGAATAGTTTTGAAAATATGAATAGTTTTTTGCCAAAGACTAGTCAATCTGTGAATGATTTTTACATAATCTAAAAATTTATAAAGCCTCACATAGTATTCAAAAACAAATAAATATATGTTAATTGAAAAAGCTCTACTGAAAAATTAAATAAAATCTAAAAAAATAATTATCTGTGATAGAAATCTTAAATATACCTACTTGTTCACCTCTTTCATAAGCAATTCTTTCTGCAATTGATATTGCAGATATTCTTCTAGGCTGTGATATGATAATGTTACAATTAGCTCCTTTTAATTTTGCTATATATTCATCAAGAATGTACTGAGGTACTTGAGTAGTTTTTCCACATCCTGTTTCTCCAGATAACACTACAACTTGGTTTTCATTAAGTAGTTTTAAAATTTCATTTCTACAAACCAAAAGAAATATATATATCACAAGAAATATTTAAATGCTTAAATATCAACTACTACTTAAGAAAACCATAACTAATTAAAAGTAGAATGTAAAAAAAATGGAAATACTTCCACTTTTCGCGAGATAAATCACAAATATTTTATTTAAAAGTAACTCACGAGTAGTTTAACAATTATAAATATTATTTTGTAAATAGTTGTAAATTTAGATTGGCAACAGTGATATGTTTTGGAACTTTTGAATTTGATGTTTAAAAAATGATACGAGATTTTTGAATGAAAATAAGTTGATGTTAATTTCTTAATATTATTTATAATGTAATAAGATTTTGTTTTATAGTAAGTTTGCCCACATTTCATTATAGTTGTCACACGAACACAACATGCTTAAATAATGAAAATGAAGTTTTGCATCCAAATTCTTTAAAATTAAACCAATAAATTAAAATTTAATTAAGAACAAACAAAACCTTCTGAAACATTGGCATATATAAATCAATCGCAGAAAAATATCATTACCTTATATCAGTAAATTACATTTTTCTTTTACATTTTACAGTACTCACCAAGTAAAATATTAACAGAAAATTAACATAATAAAATAAAGTAAGGAAATATCATCACAAAAGTCAATTATATACGATACTTATCATTATAACATTTATATTTTTACTAAACAAGATCCTTTCTGCAGAACATATGGTTACTTTCAATTCAGTTTATATTGATTTATTTATATAATGTGTCATAAGAGAAATTCTCTCATTAAACATTTTGATATCAAAGAGAGATAGATCTATAAAGTTTTCCCAAAAGTTCAAGTAAAACATCATTTATTTCTTTATAAAAGAAAAAAAAATTATATATCATAAATTTCTTTAAATCCAAAAATAGAGAGTTGTATACATCGAATAAGCTAGAATAAGAATTAAATAACAAGTATACACAGACAGAAGAAATAAAGGATAATCAAATATTTACTTTTTGTTAGCAATTGGTAGATTAGATGTTACATTTCTAATTTCCTGTACATTTGGCTCACTGCTTTCAAGATGAGAAATATATTTCTGAAACATTTCACGACTTCTATTAATACTTTCTGCTTCTGATAATTCTTGATATATTTCATCAGTAATTAAATTTCGTTTCTGAATTTCATTCAAACTGCAATTATTGTCCTCTTGCACTGAGCAATCTTCAAGAAATGACCCAGAATTGCCATCTTTAGTCTAAAATAAAAATCACAAACCAAGATTAATTTTTCATTAATATACTTCTTATTAATTCAATTATTTTATAATAAAATAATCAAATTTCCAGTTAACTACAACTAGAATTAAATACTGCAATTAACAAGGTCAAGTAATTTTAAAGTAAAGTGAATAGGGCCTTACACAAGAGTAAATTCTGCTGACAGAATTTTAAAAAAGTATTTATGCTTATAAAAATTGTATTAATGCGTGCTTAATAATGCATTTTTTGAATGTTTTCTTAAAGTTGAACAAATTGCAAAGTCTTTTCATGAAAATACAAATTTTTAAATAGTTACAACAGAATAAAATATAAAATTAACATTTATAATTATAATTTGACTTTTCTTTTGCTTTTTATATGCATAACAGTAAAGTAAATTTAAAATTACATTTTAATTCATTGGTTAAAGAGGTATTGTATACATCTTGGTTTAATATTTTAAAATACACAGTGAGGTTTTTGTTATATATATATAAATGCATATTATATTGAGAAAAGAAATTCTTGTTTTTAAATTCTGCTTTTATTATAAAGATATTTAATGTCATCATTATAAGAGCTTATTTCAGTTTCAAATTTAAAAAGATAAACAGATAGAAAAGAATATTAAGTTCCATAACAAAAACAACAAAGAATCAAAAGATCTACTGTTTGACAATTGATTCTGAGACGACCACATTTTGATGATTCTATCACATTAAGGGATGAGACACAGAATGATGAACGCATTTATGGTATTCATCTTTGACCTTGGTGATCACCTTGACCCATTAGATACTTTTTAGTTTAATTTTTTTTCATGTGTATGTAAGTGTTATGTCATTTCTGACCTTTATTTGAACTCAAAACTTTGTATTGATATGGCTAGTTCAAGTGGTGAAAAAGCTTTCAGGAGTGGTACAAAGAAAATTTTGTAATATCATTAAATACTGTAACCAAGAAGCAGAAAAACGAGGAATTATTTATTCTTGTCCTATATAAAATATCATATTTTAAATATAATATTTATAATATTTTTAAGATGTTCTATACCTATAGCAATTCTTTAAAAGAAAATAAGTTTTAAATAGAATAAGCTCTCGATTATTTATTGTTAATCTTAAAATATTGCCAAAAAAATTCAATAATATATAAAAAAAGAAGCATGTTAAAAAAATATTTTGTAAAAAAGTAATTACCAACTTTTAAGAACAGAAATTTTTCATTTAATCTTCATAATTTAATGTTTATGTCTCTTACATTAAATAAAAATTGCTCTGAAATATTTTACTGTGCATTAGTACCTTTTTCCTTCTGTATTACTGTTTATCTGTAATCTTTGTCTCATAAAAACCACAAGTAATCCGAGTTTATATCATTGTTAAATGTAAATACCTCCTCCTTTCATCTTCCCTCTCACCGCTATTTTGACGAATTAAGCCCATCCTAGTGCATGCACAAAAGCATGGAGGGTTTTACATTTCAAACAATATTAATGTAACAATAAAACATCGCATATACATGCAAGTTATAATTAGGTGTGGGTGCTTTATGGATCAGGATTTGATATTTAGTTTACTTCCTATTCATTTTTATGCCTTGATCATCTTTTCTATTTCTTTTAAAAGCAAGGACAATCATATCATTTCAATTTTCATGTGTTACAACATTCTGGTAGTACAGTCCACAGCAGCTTTTTTTTTCTTTTTTACTACAAAGATTGATATCTGTTTAAGTATTGATTTATATCTTTTCTACACAATATTGATATTATTAAAAAATTTGCTTGATTTTTTAATTCAACAAGTGACTAATTTAGAGTTCTAAATTTTATTAAAGAAGCAACAATTTATGGCATTAAATGATGAATGACATAACATCTTCATAAAATTAGAAATATATTTTTAATATTAAAATCTTGATTGTGCTTTATTTTTCAAAAAAAATTTTTTTTTAACTTATTTTATAATCAAACATTTTATTAACGCTCAATTTTTTAATTCATTAGAGTTACAAGACAAATGCATTTTGCTCTTGAGAAGCTGCCAAAAATTCATAAAGAATAATAAAATTTCTGAATGCCACAAATTGATTAAAAAATTTAAAATTAAAAAAAGGTATATTTTGCATATTTAACTTTGCTACTTTTTAATTTTTAGGAAAGAATAATTTTAAAATACAAATATTATATAGTTTAAATTAATATTTATATACATGAATATAAATGCTAAACCTACTGGAAGAGGTTATTGGATTATTTTCAAATTGGTTAATTGACAGTTCCGATGCATTGGTGAAATGCTGGTTCATTTAGTGTTAAAATATGCCATGCAGGCTTATTTAGTATTTTTATATGGATTTAATGTGTCAGAAAATAATAAGAAAAATCAATTTTGCACATTACAATGTGAATGTTTAAAAATATCAACAAGGTAACATAAAAACCATGAAATTGTCTGTCTTTAAATCTGAAAATTCCCAAGGCAGAAACATAACTAATACTATTTTTAATAGTTATACTTTAAGTATTTAAATATGAAATGCATTTAAAAAACAAATCGAGTTTCCTTTTACCAATTCATTCAATTTTTGAAGCACTGAGAACATTTTTTCTTGAAGTGATGAAGGAAGGCAAATAGAGTAAGGAGCAAAATGATTTTTGAATAATTTTTCTTCTTCATCTTTAGAATAATCAATCAACCGTCTTTTTGTATTGATGATTTTTTTCACTTTCTCCAGCCAAAGTAAAGCTTCAGCAGCAGCAATGCTCTCAGCTTCTTTCAAACGTCCTGCACAGCTTTCAAATGATTTCTCCTCTGGATATGCTAGGTGAAGTTTGCATTTCCAAAAACTCTCTTTGCCTATGATACCTATTTATTATAATTACATATTTCATGTTACTTATAACATAAAAAAATGTAGAGATTTTGTCAAATAACATGTATGAATTCTCAATATTACTAATAATCAGGTACATACATGCATGTTCACAGACAATAAAATAATATGTTAAATACAAAAAAAAAAAAAACACCCTGAATCATAACTAAAAAACTTTTTAATTGAATGTAAAAAATTGATAAAAAATGTGACAGATCTTTATTAAAAAATATTTTGAATACAAGATTTCTTCCCTTTTAACATATATCAAACAAAGGCTCATAACAATCAGAAAAGAGAAATACTGAAAGTAAATAAATAATTTAAGGAATAAAATCTTAAATCCAGAGTATTTGCAGACTATTACAGTGCCTAAAAATTAATATTTCTAGCCAAAACAGAATGAATAATACGCTAAGATATACAGTGGTGACCAAAACTGTGGACACTTTTGAAAATCCTTATGTTTCTTAACTTTGTATTATATTTTTTAACTTGCAATTACAGAAAATGTTACATTTTATAAAATGCAAACTATTATATATCATTTTAAAGATAATTTAATGCTGATTTCAATTCAAAAAGTAAAATTCAAATATTTGCAATACAAAAAAAAGGTTATTCTTACTTTAATCTGAATAACAAACACAGTGATGAAGTGGATTGTAATTTCTAACTGTCCTGACAAATCACTGTTCTTGTTATGGGAACCAATCAAATGCTAATAACTGCTATCAGAAGCTGACATCATGTTTAAAGTTGTAGCAAGTCATTATTGTGCTTTTTCTATAGAAGGAAGACTGTTTTTTATGTAATCAAATTGCAAGATAGAAATTATTTTAAACTTTTTAATATATAATTAGAATTTTTGTAAATATTTCTAATATTTAATCAAGAATAATAAGGAAATATTTCTAATATTTACTCATGACATATTTTAACACCTAGAAAGAGAACTAAGATTATTGCATTACATAAATGTGGTCTTTTCTATGCTGAAATTACAAGACAAGCGAGTGGTTCAGTGACTACATCTGGAGTTCGAAAGTTTTGTTTATGATATCAGGAGACAAATTCAATAATACACAAAGCAGGAAATTGCAGAAAAAGATACACAGCATATTCTGATGACAGAAGAATAAAAAGACAATGTCTCCAAGATAGAAGAAAATCATTAGTGGCCATCAGAATTCAATTGAATGATGCTGACATTTATGCCAGTTCAAGAACAATCAGGAGAAGATTATTAGATGTTGGTCTAAGAGGCAGAATTCAACAATAACAACAACAAAAAATCCTTATCAATTTAAAGCAGTGAATAAAAAGATTACAATAGGTAAAGGAATGCATTAATTGGACAGATGATCAGTGGTCACAAGTTATACAGAGAGATGAAGCAAAGATATTGTTATTCGGTAGTGATGAGTGAAAATATGCAAGACATAGAATAAATTAGCTACTTCCTGACTGCATTCAAGCCACTATGAAGAACTCGGTGTTATGATTTGATCATGCATGCCAGCAGACGGTATTTACTCCTTCATGTTATTGATGGGACATTAAATGCAAGAAAAACATTGACACTATTCTAGATCCAAAACTTACACCTTCCATCAGTGATCTCTTTTTCAACAACACATTTATTTTTCAGCAGGATTCAGTTCCTTGCCACAAAGCAAAAATATCGAAAGTGTGATTTAGTACTAAGAACATTGAATTATTATCACGGCCAGGAAATAGTCCTGACCTCAAAATTGAGAACTTATGGCACCATTTGAAAACTCTTATATATATGAACCGTTCATCAAATAAAAGAGAATTAATTGAGGCTATAATTGTTTCCTGTCATCATGCAATAATGAAGGAAGAGCTTAAACCTCTCATCAGCTTAATAAAATATCAGTCTGAAGCTGTAATAAAAAATAAAGGCTACTCTGATACTGATAACTCACTGCAGTCATCTGCATCTTGATAATTATTGCCTCACAACTATTTTTGAATTGCAAATATTTGAATTTTGCATTTTGTGAAATGCTACATTTCATATAAGCATGCAAAGTTAGAAAACATAAAAATTTTCAAAAGTGTTCACAATTTTGGCCACTACTGTATATAAATAAATATAGTCACATTACAGCTATGATTTTATAATCAGTCATTGGAGAGATAAGGAAAAGTTGCATTAATAAATTCAGTAAGATAACCAAGAATAAGGGGGGGGGAGGATCATATTTTAGAGTTATACATAGAACTTTATTTCAAGATTCTCAACAAGACCATTTAATTAACATTTTTTTCCCAAGTCAAATTTTAAAGATATAACCTTTATCTAAAGTTTTATTATTATTATGCTCATACAGCTGAAATAGCAAAAGCTAGGCTAAATATTTTTGAGCAATATTAAAGAGTTGAAGTTATATTACTAATTGTGCAATTGCTATTATGAAAATATATTCTATATTTTGTGGCTGGACTTTCTTGGATAAATATTTCAACTCTACCTGTGAATTAAATACTTTTTTTAAAAGATGTTTTGTTTAAAGTATTGATTTTATCCTGTTTCTATAGCAGTTTGTTATATAGATTCAATGAATAGACAGCAGATATTTAATGAATAATACACTTAATAAATAGAAAGGGAAAACCATGAACATGGTTATAGACTAGCATATTAAATTGCTTCATGCAACATATACAATAAAAGGATTATTCAAACTACTCTATAAGGCACTTCTAGGGTTAGAAATGATCACTAAAGGAGTTTTTCCAAGTTAATGATTTTGTATTACTTTGTTATTCAAAAACTATTTTTACATTATTTTAAGATTGAAAATACATATTTATAAATGACATCAATTTTATTTGTCCATGACTTTTTCTCCCATTTCAGTAAATTTGTAAGTATATTTTACAATAAGTTTCGAAATTTTAGTAACCGAGTTTCTTCATATAAACATTGAGACAAGTTAAATAATTCTTTTCTCCATAAACTTATGAGAATTGCATGAACATTAATTTTTTTTATACGTATAATGCTGGCGATATGCTATCCTAAAGAGATGCTATTCACAAAATGAAATAAAGGCAATTACTTTGTATGTCATGTCATAATTATAAATAATTACCTTCTTCTTTTGAGTTTTCAAATTTTGGTAAGTAATCAGGATTTCTGCCATGTGCATTATAAATCCTCTGGAAAAGGTTTAGCAAGTCAGTTTTAGCTGATGCTATGCTTTCATTATAAAAAGTGCTTTCTTTCCCAGATAATAATGGGTTGTTATCTTTGTCCAGTAAGTTTAATTCCTAAAAGTGAAAAATAATTCCAAGACCAAAAATATGAATACATAATTTTAATATATTATATATATATAATGAAATAATATTTTATAGCATTATTAATTCTATAACCATCATATATACAAGTAGAACAAGGATAGAGTAAGTAATAATGATAATGTTGAAACTTTTTAAAAACTTATTTTATATATAAATAAGACCAACTTTAATGTAATGATATTTCAATAAAATTACAACTGTAAGGTTTAACAACAAAGTTTGTTTCAGTTCCAATAAAATTTTTTAAACTGAAATTCATTTATAGTTCCACCAGAAAATAATTAATATATGACCAATTATAATTACTTTTCAATATTATTCAATTTCCAATTAATATCGTGAAACAACAGAAAGAAATCTGTTAAATTTGATAAACATAAAAATAATTCGATTATTCAAACTGAAAAAAAATCTTGGATTTATAAATTATAATTAATGTTTTATGCAAAAACAAACTATTCTTTTAAAAAAACAAGAAAAATTAAAATATTATAAAGAAATATTTAAAAAGTTTCTACAGTGTTATCATTGCTATGCCAAAGGTAGAAATATAAATAAGATCATTAAAGAACATTTAAAAAAATTCAACATTTTGTAATGAGATTTAAATATAAAAACTTTAAATTAATAAACACAATTTTTTTATAATATCTTACACAGAAGTTTTGATCTTTATTTTCTTTTGAAAGGAAAAGTTAAAGAAATACATATATTTTTCGTATATAAAATTTACATGCAAGAAATATAGTAATCATCAAAAACAATAATTTCATATTGTGATAAAAATTTATATTTTAGACATTTGTAAGTTCTCAAAAGAAATTGCAAATAAATTCTTCTATCTGTCATGATGTGTATATAAAATATCTAGAAAATACAAAGAATTAGAAGGAAGAAATTTTGGAAACTATCCATCTTAATCTAAAGAAAAACATTACCCCCAAAAAAATGGCTTGATTTACTTTATTGTACTAATAAAACAACATAAATAAATTAACAAGCACTTTACTTTTTTCATTTACTTAATATGAAAATATGCATTTTTCAGTATTGCTGTACACTGCTATTCAAATCCAGAAAATATATGCATTTTAATTCTTGCATTTCTTTTCAAGCATATGATTATCTTGAATAGTGAGAATATTAATATAATCAATATAATTAATTATATTAATTTAAACAGTGGTTTCAAATTAGTACTTTTTATAGTATGACAATGGGTCTTTTTTTTATCTTTGCTTTAAAATTATAGGATCTTAATTACAATTTATCTAACATGTCCATAAATCCTACAAACTTTAAGTACAGGAAATATGATAGCATATATATTGAATTTAATATTATATATTATTATTCAGATTTTACAAGTTAATACAATTGAAACTGTGATCTAAAATCATATTCAGCTCCAAAACTTTTGACATTTTTTTGATGAGTGAAAATCCTGAAATATTAATTATTCAATATTATTAAAATTACAATAATTCAAATATTTAAAATTGTAAACCTTCATTTTTTGACATGCATGGAGATAGGCAAGAGTTTCAGCTTCATGTTTTCTACTGGAAATTCCTTCAATAAGAAGATTTTTTGGCCATCTCATATATATACTGTATTTCCATACTTTCTGTTCTGTTACATCTGAAAAACAAATTATTTATTGGTTTTTAATTCATAAAAAAGTACTTTAATTTTTACTGAAAAGCTTTGATTTAAAACTGGAATATATCAGAAAAATTTAGGAAAAGACAATTTCTAGTAGTTAAATTAATGTACAAACAATACCTAAAAAAAAAAAAAAAAAAAAAAAAGAACCTACAAAATTGAGTTAAAAAAAAATGATCTTTCATAAATTTATTTAGAATATGAGGAAATGTACCTTATACATGGAATACAATCGATATTGAAATGAACATTAAAAAAAAACTATCTTTAATTAAAAATGAAATAGAATGACTTCATCTGTTTTGAAACTGTTTAATTAAACTAGAAAAAAATGAATAAATGCATGAAAATTGTTAAAAGAATGTTCATAGAATAGTCATGTATAACCAAAAATAAAAATTTATGAGCATTACTTTAAGAACTGTTGAAACTGAAATTTAGAATTTTGGATATCATTCATTGACAAAAGTGGTTAGAAAAAACATTTTTGAACAACATAACAGGAATTGCGACAAAATCCATAAATTTGAACCATGTCAACATGACAAGTTTACATTTGCCAGTGCAAGCTCACTTTTTTAGAATTCCATATCATAAAGATGTAAAGAAATTTAAAATCTGACAATAGTTTTTATACACTCTCTGACTCTGAAAATAAGATACATATTTAAAAATATGTTGAAAATTAATGATGCAGACAAATAACTTGGTAAACTAGCATTGTGACAGTTTAAAAAAAAATAACAGTTGTTAGATGACATACATTCTTTTTTGACTAAGTGAAAAGGTTTTATTTCAACAAATATGATAGTATTGTATTTTAGGTAAAACAAATTAGCGCTGTTAAAAGAAAATGAAGAATTTTACTGAAATTACTGTTTGGTTGTGAAGATGAAAAATGAAATCAAAGTAATTAAGTGAAGTAATAGTAAATTACAAAGTTTATGACAAATTATAAAAGGCAGGAGCATGTGCTATTAACAAGGTTGCAGCTCAATTTGAAAGAAGTCATTTGACTGCTTTTAGGATTTAGAAAGATGTACAAAAGTACAGCAGTAGTTGAAAGTACTACAGTACAGAAAAAATAAAACTATGTAAATTTTTTCAATAAAAAAATATAAATGCAGGAAAGTTTATTCAAAAATTTGTTTAAAATTAAAGATGTGCCATTGATATACAGAAGACTAGGCCCCCGCTTCAAATGCATGAAAATTGTTAAAAATTAAATTTGTTAATTGTTTAAAAATTTTGAATTAATGAATATACACTGAAATAATTTTGAATTTTAAGAATATACATTATTAATAAACTTAGCCTCCTAAACTGGTATTGCACTTTCTTTTAAGTGTATACAATATTTCAGATAACAATTTTTAAATGCATATCATATTTTCAGATGGAGGGAGGTCCTAGGAAGTTACCATAATAGATTTAGCTAGGTTACTCATTACATGCCTGTTTACAAATCATTAACATTTTTCATTATACATAAGTAACAAATTAAAATATCCACACATTGCGAGTTATCAGAAAAAATTTCACAAATAAGGAAATTTTTAAAAAACGAAAACAAAATATTGATAACTTTCATTGCATCTAAATAAGAGCAATATTTAAATCGCACAGTTAACTTGTCAACATGATTTATATTTGTCACAAGTCGCCATTGGCGATCAGCCAGTTCGCCAATCTTAATGCTCATTAAAATTTTAATAATGAAATATTTTATGTAATTTCTCCTTTAATAGTTTCTTCATCAAAATATTTTAAAACTTCAAATTTTGATAGTCATATAATTCACTCATAATATTATAAAGGCCATCAATAATAATACATAACATAATATGTATCTCTCTAATTTTCTGTTAGCTCCCGTAGAATTTAAGCTTTAAATTAAGATGGAAATGATTAATCTGCAATTAATATAATAATATTTTTTACTGAAACCAAGAATTTTTTTAATAATATGATACCGAAAACAGAGTCACTGAGTATTTAAACCTTATGGAGATGAAGTGAAGATTAGAGTGTCCCCGAGTTTATTGCCAACATGGCAACCCAAATGCTGTTTTGTTTACTACTCTTTACAATGGTCGAGTTATACATAAACTACAAATATTTTATGAAAAATGTTAAATAAAAAATAAATATCGATTAAAGATTTTAATTTTGTTCTTTATTATAATTAAAAGTTTTTTTACAACTAATAAGACACTCCAATTTTATTTTTAATGTTAATACAAACAGAAAATATTTGCTCTTTCGAAATTTTTAATTGCCAGTATGCGCTTTAAAAAATCGTCTGAATTCTTACTTTACAAAATCGTCTGCATTCTTTCTTTAAAAATTTTCTGCAATGGAATTCTCGTAATTCTTTTGGTAATCTAACGGTTGGTTCTCTTGATAATTTGTTGTATTGGTAATTGTGCAAGAATGGATGTCTGGTGAATGGGATAACAGTAAGTATTTTGAATCTGTAGAATGGAAGAAGGGTGAGTGGAATATATTTTACATATGTGTGTGTGTATTACGAGTTGATGAAGTTAGGAAATGATGTTTGTTTGTATGTACTGTTCCTGTTATCCACATAATCTTTATGTTCAATGTGCTAGCGAAGCTACTAAGTTCACGCTCCAGCCACTAGCGAAGTCGTAGGATGATTTTTTTAAAGTTAAGAAATTCTGCCAGGTGCCTTCTTCAGATGCCAAAAGGTATTGTGTGTTCTAAAATTTTGCTCCTTACACAACAGACCGGTGCAGCTTGTCTCAAAAACTTCTCAAATTGTTAAGAGAAGCAGTGATAGTGATCCTCTGTTTCAAAAAAAATTAAAATTATAATACTTTTCAATAAAGATCATAATTTTAATGCATAAAGTTGTAACTATAACTGTTTAATGGAAGTGTTTGTTTATTTGTCCGCCATCTTTATTAGCGACTTGGCTTTTTTGGTGGACCAAGGGTCACACTAAACTTCACTTTTACACCTTATGGGCACTAAAAAATCTTTCTTAATTTATGTAATATCTCAAGAATTTGTCAACACAATTTTCTCAGATTCATCATGAGCAGATCGCTTATTTAACAATGTCTAATTTTAAATGCATCAAACACTAAGAAAATAAACAATCGTTTAAAATAAAAAAAACAACAGGAAAACAGGTTAAAAAACTACTAAAAAAATGATGTACTTAAAACTATAAGCATATACAAAAAAAAAAAAAAATACATAACTAACATAAATATAATTTAATTACAAAAGCATGCAACTAATCTAAAAATAATTTAAATCCAGTCCGCATCCGTTGTCAATAATCAGAACACAATGCACATGCGTAAATTTTCAACGCCAGTTACGGTAACGCAAATGCGTCAATTTTTCTACACCAGTTGTGGTAACACTATGCAGATTGGAAATTTTTAATTTCCTTTATTTTAATTCAAAAGTACTACAAAATGAATCTGAAAGATCGATTAATTAACAATGTTTAATTTTAAATGCATCACACATTAAGAAAATAAACAGGATCGTTTGAAAAATCGGTCGAAAAATGTTAAGCCTAACCTTATTAGCGTGGGAACAAAAATGAAACTTACTCATTTGGCTATGGGGAAAGGACGATTTTTTTTGGCGGAAAGTTAGTTTTTAATTAATAATTAAAAATTAAAAAAAAAGGGACCCCAGGTGCACATTCCCGACCTCCAAAGTATACACGTACCAAATTTGGCAGCTGTAGGTCAAACGGTCTGGCCTGTAGAGCGCCAACGCGCGCGCACACACACACACCACACAGAGCTTTATTATAAGTATAGATTAATTATTTTAAATTTAATAAAATTTTTAATGAAAATCAATTTTTCTATACTTTAAAAATGAATAAAAATTTAACTATTAAACAAACAGACAAATTTAAGAAGTTAAACTTCAATTATTAATTTAACTATTATACTTAACAATTAAATTAGTATAAATTAAGCATATTCATTTGTATACATAAGAAACAGCTAAATTTAAATGAGTTAAATTTGATTAAAAATAAAGAAACTTGCATGTGATAAGAAACCAAAGATAAATTTTAACTTACTTACTATCATTGATGCACAAAGGAGTTGCTAGATAATAACACACATTCATATATATTATTTACTTAAGAAAATCATTATAGGCTCTATCATTGCTTAATTTGATTTGTATTACTTCTAATAATATTGTTTAAATTGCCTCCAATTCTCAAGCTCTGCTCATTCTCATGGTAGATTTTGTAGCAATATGAGGCCACAAGATAAGAATTTTCGTGAGAATTTCATTCACCCAATCAAAACTCCCCAGGGGCGCCTCGAAATGAGGATGAGATGCTTCCGGCATGGTGGTTGGATCTCGCCACCCTGGAGGGTACACTAATAGGTGGGGAATCTGACTCCTCCCATCGATGACGGGACGTACTTCCTTCAGGAAGGGTTGTACCGTGGCTGGTGACGGCCTTTAGGACTCAACCCCAGTTCCCGCCAATTGCTGTTGCGGCGGTCTGGTCATTCAGTTTTATGATTTAAATCCGTGTGCCTTCAAGGCGGGTCGGAGAGTTAGATGGTTGACTTCACCCAATCAAATATTATCAATTTAGCAAAAGCTTAATATTGTGATGCAACTCAGATTTTGAAGTCAGGAAGGATATATTATGAAATAGGTAACTGCTTAGAAAAATCTCTTAATTTTGAAATGTCCATACTTTTTTTTATGCATTTTATCAGTGTATTTTATGCTCTTTAATTTTTTTTAGGGTTATATACTCAAATTATAATGAAATTTAAATAAAAATATCATTTAAATTTTGAAATAATATTCTTGGAATATTTTTTATGTTTACAAATTTATTAACAGTAAAATGCAATTCAATTTGTCTGGCAGTGACTAACATAATATAATAACTAGCCATATTAAGATATGTAAATGTAATATTAAGCCATGTCCCGAAATACAATTGCGGTATTCCCTTTCTCTCTTCCAATCTTCTAAAATCAAATATTTTTTCAGATTTTAATTTAATATCTATATGAACAATTTTAAATTAACAGGTTTTATAGCAAATTGAAATAAAAAGAAATTGAATACTTAAATACAGGATTAATTTATGTCAACTGAATAACTTATGACAAAGATTAAAGATATTTTAGGGAAGGGTTAATACTTCCGACTGCAATCTGTATTTTACCCACACAATATTAGTTTATTGACTAATATTTTATATAGTTAATATATTAATCTTGTGACTAATATTTTCCTTAACTTCATACATCAAGTAAATACAGATCTGTGAACTGTTTAAAAATTTGAACTTTAAATTGAACTACCCATATAGAAATGTATAAATTAAACAATAAAATGCATCATTCACTTCTGAATTTAAATTGTAATGATTAGTCTTGCATAAATATACAAAATTTCAATACAAATCCTCTTTTCAGTCAGAATATAAGATTAAATGTTAATTCTATAATAAAAGCACACACCCTCAAAAATTATAAACAGATGAAGCTGAGTTGATAGGCCTGGTTAAAATTAGTAGCAAAAGAGAAAATGCTTGAGCAAAAAATATTACAAAGTTTCAAAAAAAGGTCACTATCAAAGGTCAATTAAAAGATAAAAATGAAAGGAAATGTTTGATGCCACACCCTATTAAGCATTATTTTAAAGCAGATGTAAAATTTCAGTACGATGCTAAAATTTTTACAAATAATGTCATATAATTTAATGATCTTGAGCTTGAGAGAAAGTTATATAACCTGTCACTCAAGGCATCAGAAATTTCAGAGTACTAAAATACTTAGTCATTTAAATTTATAACTTTAGCATATCAAACATTTTTTTTAAACCAATGTTAAAAATTATATTAAAGAAAATAGTGAAACATGTGTATTTTTTAAACTTAAAATAAAGATTACTGTTTACGTGCTGCCACTTTACAGATTAAATGGCGCAATAATGTTCGATTTAAATGTACTGAGTTTGGCATATATATATTCTTTGGAGGGTAAGAATGTACATCTTAGAATTTTTTTTTGAAATTTTAATTAATATTTAAAGAAAATTTTGGCATTTTTTTTCCATGATAATTTTAGTACAAAATTTTTCACATCAGTTTAAAGTTCAAAAAACTATCTTTTCAATGATACCCACCTTTTCACTAAAAAAATAATTGGTTATATTTCATCAATTTTTAAAAAATGCTTTTAAATAATTTTTCTAATAAGAATCATAACAATTCTGAATGAATATTAAATGTATCATGGATAAAAATCCAAAAACTTAAGAATTCGGGAAGAAAGCCAGAGTTGCTGCTAAAAATTACTATTCAAGTTACAGATTTTTTTTTAACAATCTGAATTACTATCCTGAATTTAACACAAATCAGAATTAGCAAATCAGATTTCAAGAAAGCAAGTAATAAATTTACTTAAATTTGAGAAGAATCTGAAAAATATTCAAACTTATATTTAAATATTATTAGCATGAAGAAAAATGCCACATTTTATACTGCATAAGATACATTATTAAAATCTATCTATTTTTTACAAATTTCAGGGGTATCTGACCTATAATAAGGGAAAGGTATTGTAAAATAGAATAACATAAGATTTTAAAAATAGTATGAATCATATATTCATCAAAATTTGTAGACTAAAATACTTTTCTAAAGGAACCATCAAGACAAGTTAAATAAAATATTGAATTAAAAATTTTAACATCATTAATCCCAATGAATCAAACCAGTCACCAATGACAGCTAGTTACAAAATGAAAGTAAAAAAGTCAACTTGCTTTGAAGCTTGTAGCCAAAGAAAGCTTATATATTCTAATTATAACAGCAGCAAAAACGACGATTTAAAAAAAAATTCTAGATAAAACAATGAAAATAACTTTAATTTCCAGAAAATAATAGCTCTAAATTTTATTTAAGTTTACCTTTTATACATCTAGGTAAATAAATACATAATAAATGCCTAATTTTTAATAAATAATTTAACCTCTTCAGTCCTGAGGTACACATATGTGTACCTGCAATTTTTTTTTATTTTTCTTATCCGCTAAAGTAACATTTTAATGAAAAAATGCATGCATTTCAACATTTATGAATGTAGCTTCCATTTTTCATCAATGAATAGCACTACAGTTTGGCATTTTTTTCAAATCCATAGCTATTAATTAAGGAATGAAGAAAATGGTGTTGAACAGAAAAAGCAGCAAATATAAGTGCATTTTTTTAACATTTATTATAAAAATAAACTCATATATTTTTTTATAAAATACTTAGTGTCTGGTTAATGTCATTATCAAAGGATATCTTATCTATAATAAAAACGGTGAAAATATAAATTTAACTGAAGTACACATATCTGTACCTCAAGTGTTTTCATGCTTGTTTCCTGACTGCTTACAATCTATTGTGATGTTTATTTTTTGAGCGCTTATTTTCAAATTGTCACTTCTTATCCTTTAATATATCGTAATATCTTTCTTATAATAAATAATTTTTATGTTCTTTAATGTAATAAGAAATGAATTTAAAAATATTTATTCTTTAACTTTAGAAAGAAAATTAATTTTATAGCTGTCTTGTAGTCATTAATTGATATTTCAATCCGACATCATGTTTAGAATATACAGAATTTTATTATCTAATAATAATTTTTTTCACGTCAAGCAGTTTTAATTCCAGAGGAGATTATTAAACTTATCCGTAACTCTATTATCCACATGTATAAATAATGAGCCAATAGGAAAGGTAGAAGACAGTCAAAATAACTGAAACCAAAAGCTGATGTAAAATAATTTGCTATTATAAAAGTATATAATATGCATATGGGAGGCATCAAACATTATTTTGCATATTACTGGTGAATAGTAAGGACAAAAAATGGCCAACATGAGTATTCATGCATTTTATAAATTTAATAGTAGTTAATTGCTGGTTATACTATAAAATGGTGGCAAAGCAACAAGCAGATATCAGGAATGAAGCCAAAAATGTTATAACTTTATTGCAATTTCGAATGCATATAATTCGATTGCTGTTGAAATACGAGGAAATTCTCTTCCTCAGTAAGAAAGGAAACCAAATCAAGTACAAAAATCATCTTTGGATGAAAACAAATTAATAGAAGAATAGTCATCAAAAGATGGAAATGAAACTAAAAGGCAACTGGAGATTTCTTTACCACTATCGCATGAAAATATTCTTAAAACAGCAAGACAAATTGTCCTTACCACATTAAAAGAAATAAGATTTCATATGACAAACCATCTACCACAAGACATGGATGATAAATATGAATCAAAATCCAGGAATCTGGGATGTAAATCTAGGAGTAGAATCAAGTGCTCAAAATATAGCATTTACTTATGTAATATTTAAAAAAATTTTAAATTTCATTCAAAATAAGATTTAATAAATTATTAATATAATAAATTTTTGTATTTTTTTTCATTTATAAGGCATTACAATAGGAAAAGTATAGCTATTAAACAACCAGGGAAATTAAATAATTTTATCGAAGATATTTTAACTTGCTTAAGACCTGATATACAAATGTACGAGACTTAAAATTACTTGATCGACAAATGTTTTTCCATGAACACCAGAGATGCAACAAAGGTAAAAGATCTTAAAATCAAATTTTAATCAGCTTTAAAAAAGTCAGGTTTGAAGAGGTTAACAATAGTCATTCTTGGTTACAATATATTAAACAACTGACACATCACCAAAAGAAACAAAATAGAAAAAAAAATAATTAAGAGTTACCATTAAATATTTGATCTCCCTGAAATATAGGTTTTATGTCAGCATTCTTTGTCATAACATAAGCTTCATTAAGTAATTTCCAAAGAATTTTCTTTGGTGATGGAAATTCATCAACCAGATGTTTATATTCTACAATAGATTTAAAATAAAACAAAAGTTAATACACTCAACATGTAATTAAAATAATGCAAAAATCAGTGAAGTAATATATGTAATAATGAATGCAACGTATATATAAGTAATATTTCAAAATATTTTTCAGAAATAATGAATGGTAGGTATTAAAAATTAAGTCAAAGATTATTTATCTAATTATCTAAATAACATTTGTGCTCAATTTTTTTAAAAATAAAAATAGATCAATAGTTATTTTCATCTGATTCATGATTAATATTAATAATAAAATTATAAATATATTAGTATAGAAAAATGTTAATATATTTTTTAAAAATTTAGGTCTCTGGATATACATTTTATTTAATTAAAAATGGAACAATATGAAACATTGAGAAATTAGGTTCTCTAATTGGAAATTTTACTTTTTATTAAAGCAGTATACGAAATTCAAGATCTAAATGTTATGACTGCAAAAAATTATAAGAAAAAAAAAACAAGCACAAAAAAAGGGAAAAATATCTTTAGTATATCTCAGAAAAATATCTTTCAAACAAGACATTTGAGGTTTATGATTAAATTTTTTAAAAAAAGGCAAAAATATTAGTCAATAGTTTAATGTAATATTAGTGAACAGAATTTACAACTATTCGATCATTTCAACTTTATCGTGATAAAATTCTTTATAAAATTGTACAATATATTATCCTTAATAAATTTATGATAGAAAATGTACTAGTCTTGCATCCATCAATTTAATCTATCTCCCATCATAAATGGCCTATTTAGTAAATACATAGCACATAGTAGTACAGTACATAATAGATTAATAAGTAAATTAAATTGGTAATCGAAAAACTGATCGAAATCTACTTGTTTACACATCAAATTAAAAACAAAAAATAATAAAAATCAACATGGAACTACAAATAATAATAAAATTTAAACAATATTATTAGGGTTTCATTTAAAAAAATTTCTCCTTCTCGATGCGAACTTGCTTTATTGTTTGCTTTATATTCAGTATAATTATATCTATAACAAAGAACACTTCCAAAAGTTTAGTAATCTATTGAAATAATTAAAAATACCATCGGCAACATTAAGCCGCGAAGATGCACTAGATGAGGTACGGTTAGGAAGAATACATAAATTACGAGAATGAATTTGGTTACGTCGTCTCCGATATTCTGAATAAGTATTATATGGTCGTTTGGAATAAAAATTAAAACTTCTTGGTAATAAAAAACGACATATATTTCTCGCGGACATTGAAGAATCACAATTCCAAATGATGCAATCTACAATTCACATATACAAGTTGAGCAAAACCAAAACAAATATCTTGTTGCCAAATACACTACATATTTTGTAATAAATATAATGCTATTTCAAAGCCAATTTTTTTTCCGGATCATATGCGTATTCTGTTGAAAATTATTGATCATACTCAAAAATATCGATTATAATCAAAAGAAAATAAACAGAAATATTCAAATTATTAAGTTATTAGAATTAAAAAAAGAAAATAATTATTTTCATTAATTAATCTAATTAAATGCTAATGCATTTTTTACATTGCTTTTAGCTTTATTGTAGCGTTGTTTGCTATTCGAATTTAAAAATTACAATTGATGTTGAAAAACTATTAATCAAACTTCTGAGGTTTTCGAATACTTTAAAAATAAATCTGGTTGAAAAGCACTGGGATGATAATCAAAGAATTAAATGAAGTATATCTATAAGCTGTATAAGAATAAATAATCAGTCTAACTCAATTTTATGTTGTCAAGCAATTATTTCCATGATGAAGAGAAATGCATATTCATATGTGATTACTAAATTATGTTCCATTTCCCTAAACCACTCTGAGATGGTCTGAGTTGAAATCTTTTGTTTGACATATATTAATATGTTTATACGATCATCAAATTTAAATTTTTTATACCTTTGATTGCGTAATTCTCTAAGATTTATTCTGAGCGGCTTCTGTATCTAGGTCTAAAATCTTTTCAGCTATATTTCCGATGGTTTCACACGTTCCTTTTTATTCTTAAACTGAGCATTGGTAATGGGATTCAAATGAATATCTAAGTATCATCGAGATGTATGTTCATTCAAACAGATATACATCAGTAAAATATAAAATAGGATTAATTTGATTCTTCTAATCAGATAGCTGAACAGTTTTCATTCTGAAAACGAATGGAATGTTTGCGTTGTTTATTACTTAAACAATGTTCCTTGTGGTCGGATTTCAGAGCAATCGACCATAATTACTGATAATGATCGAGCAAGAAGGAAGCAAAGAATATATCAAGGACCCAATTGAGTTTCAAGTGGAGAAAACTGAGGCAACAAAATCTTTTTGCATCAATTTCTCTCTCTAACAAATGAGAATTTTTAAATCAATTTTCAAAATTAAATATGTCAAAGAAAGAGCGAAAAAATTAAATTAAGGCCACTATACTTAATTTCGCTCTATATCTAATTATTTTTAACCTTTAATTATTTTTGTGCAATATAACAGAGTGTATAGAGAAGAATAGATATGTATAAGAATATTGCATTTGCCAACGATTATGTTTGGAAAAAAAAACATTTTCACTGAATCTGTCTATGTCTGGGGGGGGGGGGATTATGAATTACAGTAAAAGAAAAACAGAAAAAATATCGTTCTTTTGTGCGTTTTATTACAATAGAAATATCTATATTTAGTTCCATATAATGTTTCCAAAAAAATGGCACAAACTGATGTATTATTATTATGAATGGTTTGCAATAACAGATTAAAATGCCCTTTTTTAAAATAAATTTTTAATTGATAATAATAAATAAAACAAAATTTTAAAATATAACTTCATTTTATTATGAATAGCAAAGATCCATTATCAATACGTATGGTTTATAATTTTTCAATTAAAAATTATACTATCGTAAAACCCAAAGTTTAATTTTTAAAAACCAGAACTTATAAAATATTTTAGAATTATTGTAATCTCAAAATTCTGAATTAAAAGTGAAGAATTCATGATAAAAAATATTTAAATATTGCCAATATTTGCAGATTCTTCAGCAGTAACTTCTAACGTAAACAGATACTATTATTTTCTCCAATGCGTATACAACAAGAAAAATTCAAATCCGAGATTTCGACGAAGCTCCATTTTTCAGATCTCCCTGAGTTCGAAAAACGCATTTTTGGCATTATGTCTATCTGTGAACAGGATAACCCAAAAATACTTTGCGCTAGATTTCTGAAATTTGGTATATTGAATTAAGATCAAATTTGTAGATTTCTATCAATTTCTGAACGAAATTCTTCACAGAAAATCTGTCTGTCTGTCTGGCTGTTCGAGTACAAGGGAACTCGATATACAAAACACAAAGAGCTAGGTAAACAAAGTTTTAGATTTAGCATCTAAAATATCGATTCTTATTAAATTTTGAATCAAAATCATTAAACTTTCCAGCATCTATTGATCTATGTTTTCGCATGCATGTAAACGTAATAATTCATAAACGCAATGTATTCAATCAACGGAATTCGGCATTTTGTCATTCAATTCGGCATTCAATCAACGGAATTCGGCATTTTTCGGCAGAATTCTACAGTTTATTTCAAATTTTGGTATTAATCGGCCGGTAAAAAAGCCGTCCAACATGCGCGATAAATTCCGTAAAAATGCTAGATTCATGCCAAAGACCTGTATTTGCATAACGATAATTCACCAATGCCATGCAAAAAAATCGCAACCTTACCCAAGATTCACAATTTTATGCCAAGGAGGTCTATATATCTTTATTTGAGATTATGCGAGAAAGTTTTAGGGAGGCCATTTCCAATGATTCAATACAGATTTGGAAATAATATCTCGTGTTTCTAAACGAATGAAAATGAATTCATACAAATAAGGGAAATACAAACTTATCTCTAATATTACATGTAATGAAATATTATGTTACGGTTATTACTTTTCATTCTTTTTTTTTATATAAATGTATAGCCTTTTTAGTTTGAGGCACTTTTTATAGAAATTACGGGATATTTTTTTTTTCTCTTAAAACTATGCTGTAGAGTATTCGAGTTTCACATTTCTTACCGCTGTAGCAAACATAATGGCAATATTGCCAGACTTTAAAACGATTCTAGCTCGCGTAATTATGATTTTTATAAAAAGCACGCTTACAATTTTTGGGTGGAATTTCCTGATCTTGAAATTGGTTGCATTAAATTTTCACACAAATACTTTAAAAGTTACTAGCAAAAAAAAAAAAAAAAAAAAAAAAATCCTAAATTTGAAAAGTAATTTATTATTTATAAGTGAAAAGTTTTTTTCGGATATATTAAAGAAGAGAATATTGCTTTACAAAGTCAAAATCTCAGGATATTCCGCTATGGTGTAAAATCTTACAATACAATATTAAGGTAGATAAATTAAGTGAAATATCACAACAGCATGCTGTTGAAAAGAATTTCAAAAAATTATTAAAAATTATGTACTATTAAAATGTTTATGGAAATTGAGTCTCAAATATTAAAAGTTGGTAATTTAGAAAATTTATGAATTTTTATAAACATTCGATGCTTTTACTAAACAATTCTTCTTTGTTCAGTTTTTTGAGTGATAAAATCACTTTAGTTTAATTTATATTTATTTTCCGTCATTAAAACAAAACAAAAATGTGTTAGGACTGGCATTGTAATTTCCATCACCCTCTCTTCGATCTTCTACACCATATCAGGGGGAGGACGTTTGAGACGTGATGGCAGATTCAATGAGCTCCAGCACTATATCCAAGACGGAGTTTTGGTAGATAGGAATTTCAAACAAGAAAGTATCTTATCACCTGGCTGACATAATCTGTGTCAAGGTGCTTCTTCATACTGATGTGACGTGCGTGGATAAGTACGACATGCCATTCGAGTATTCGTATCCGGGAAAAAATAATAAAAAAGAAGTGATGTCATACTTCAGAGAAGGCGTTTGAGCCATGATGGCAGATAAATCTGATTATATATATATATATTATATTTTAATTTCAGTTTAATTTATCTCCAAGATTTTATCTTCATTTAGCCTATAGTAACTTCATTTTATCTTGTCGATACTGCTACGTTCAGTGGTGGCGGGGTGGTCGGCTGTACGCAAGAAGAAGTAACTTCATTAAAAAAATATTCTCTTATTTCGTGATCCAATTCCACTTTCTCTACTTAATTAATTCAAGAGTAGCTTTGTATAATTACTGAATCGGCTAAAAACCTCACATTCCCATGCTCCGCGAGAAGGGATAGAAAAATGCCTAGTAAGCACATTCTTTTTAAAAGATCCCTGTGTTTTCCTTTACCTCGCCGACGCGTGTAACGAAAATCTCTATCAAAATCTCATTATATATTAGCTCTATGAAGAAATATTTTCCGTATCAAAATCTTAGGTTATATAAGACCGGGGATAAAATGTTCAACTGCTTTTTCCTCATTCTTTTCTGTGTCTTCTGTGTTGTGTGTTGCTCGTCGCTTCTGCTGTAAATATTGTATGCTTCTCCAAGATGAAATAAAACGACGTCACGAAATTGAAAGTTTCTTCACTGACTTCGAAACTACATTCTGCTTTACATAAAATAATGCTTACACACACACACGCACACACACACACATATATATAATCAATGGTCGCCTTCCGTCATCCACCATCCATTTTTGCGAATAATCGAAAAAAATTCTATTAATTATATTATATTATTCTAAATTTTTCTGCATATTAAGGAGGAAATTCATTTTATTTCACATGAAAGCTTATGATTCCTAAAAACATCATTAATGATCATCCTCTCTCTATTTAAGAGAAAAACGGAATAATAAAAAAAAACACTATTTCAGTATTCATTCTCTATGAGGAAAAATACGATAGAGTTCCCCACCCTCAACCATGGTATCGATTTCGAAATATATGAATTATCACATCTATGAGATTTATTCCTCCATTATTTCAAATAAATGCTCATGACTTTTAGATACGTAATCAATGGCAGTCTACCGTTATCTCTACATTTTGAGAGTTATTACAAAATAAAACTTTTTAACAGAACCTCTATCTTAAACAACCATTTCGTCAGTTTTTGTTGCTTCACTTTGAAGTAAAGCCAACCTATCAGAATGTTCTGTCATTATTATATGATTGTGAACAATACCTTTGTTTACTTTTGATGACCATATTATTGCTATTGATGTATTCATGCCGATTAATTTTGATGAATAAATCTTATCAAAACAAAACACTGCTAATTTAAATAATTATTCCATAATAATGATAGGAAATTTTGATTGATTAGTAATGTTTGCAAAGTGGCAAAATAAATTTGACATGCAAACTGAAATTAGTGAAATCGGCTCAGTTTTTGAAACTGGAGGCTCTGTGCTAATTATGATACACTTACTAATACCATCCTCCCCCCCCCCAGGGGCACCTCGTAATTGAGGATGAGATGATTTCGACATTGTGGTTGGTTCTCGCCATCCTGGTAGGTACAGAAAAAGATGGGGTTTGACTACTCCTATCGATAACGGGTCGAACTTCCCAAGGGAAGGGTTGTATCTTGGCCGGTGATTTACCTAAATACTCTGGCATAATTTCCGCTAGTTTCCCTGTTGCGACGATCCGATCGTTCAGATATTTCCGTGTGCCTCAGGACGGGTCGGAATAGCCTTTTTAAGGTTACTAATATCATCCGCTTCTGATGACCATATTAATGCTATTAATATACACATGTCCACCAATTTTGTTGAATAAATCTTATCAAAACAAACAAACAAAAAAAAGCTAATTTAAATAATGATTGCATAATAATGTTAAAAAATTTGATTGATTAATTACGCCTCAGAAGTGGTGAAATCAATTTGCGCCGAAAATTGAAATAGGTGATCCAGTTTCTGAGTTCGGGGCTCTGTCCAACTTTTATTTTTGGACTTTTCTCGAACATGGAGACGGAGGTCATTTTCAAATTATTCAAGAGCCATGAGCTTCGAAATGAAATAAGAATTGACTATATATAATGATGCCTGGATATATAATGGTACCTGGGAAACTCTTCCTCTGAAAAGAATGTATGGTGAAGTACAGAATGAACGGAAGGTTAGACTACGTTCAAATTTTATGATTGCATCGTGTATCGTGATTTTATCATTTGTTTATTGCAATAATAAATTATAAATAACCTCTTTTAACACAGTGTCTTTATCAAAACTTCTCTGCCAAAAAAGAGGAGGATTTTGAGTTATTTTGTTAGTTTTTATTTATATGATAAAAATAAAGTAATAATAAAGTAATTTCCAATAAAGTAATTTAAATATAATGATATTAAAATGATTTTATATAATGTTGCAACATCATTTTGTTTTAGTTGTGTCCGTGTTTCTCAATTTATCATGATACTTATACCTTCAAATAGTTTTGAAAAATTCGAAATATAAAATCTAATGCCCGGAAAAAATAAAAGATTTTTATTTAAAAAGTATTAGTTGCAGATTTAATTTAAATATGCAATTAGAATTTGAAATCAAACTGTTTATAAGATGGTTATAATTAAAGAAGCTTCAACAAAAAATTTCAGAAATTAAAAATATTAATTTCGAAAGGTGTATAATCATGAATTAACTACTCCGACCCGCCTTAAGGCACTTGAAAAAACTAACCGCGACAGCACCACTATCTTTAATTATAGTTGAGTCCTAAGGACCATCACTGGCCACGGTACAACCCTTCCTGTGGGAAGTGTGCCTCGTCATCGATGAGAGGTAACTAACCATTTCTGTACCCACTAGGGTGGCGAGAACAAACCACCATACCAGAAGAGTCTCAGCCTTGATTCTGAGGTGCCCCCTGATGAGAATCGAAAGGTGTATGAATATTAATTATTACGGAGTGTAAGCGCATTTATAAAAAATATTAGAATAAACTCAAAGTTTTAGAAAATGTTTTCAATGCTGAGACAATTCGAATACATGGATAAACAAAAACAAGGAGGGGAAAAAATGTTCTCTCTTACATTTCCGTTTATATAAAGTTTGCGAAAATATAGCCAACATTATACGTTTCTAAATATTAATACATTTCTGGTTATTCTTTCAATATCTAGGTATGTTGTGAAAATCGAATTATAAAACTGAAAATTAGAATATTAAGAAGTATTATATAAAAGACAATTATAGATGAAAAAAATTTCTTTTAAACACAGTTTTTGTCATAAAAATAAATGATTTCAACAAAAATTACATTAAATAATTTCAATGAGGTACATTTGGATTTGAAGGAATGAAAAAGAAGTGCAACATATCACTCAGTTATATAATCTGAAATAAGTCTAAGGAAAACATTTATCTTTCCATTACATATTCCCATTAACATTGTCTATTTTATCAGCATAGAACTAATTTCATTGCTACCGAAACTGAAAAAGAAATATTATCGGGACTGATTGCCTCTGTTCTCGAAAGTTCGATCAGCATTGAGAGTTCGATTAACATCGATAAGTATCAAAATTTAAATAGATATCAAATGGCGGATGAACCGATCTATTACTAGAAATAATCTTTATCGAAAATAAATTAGCAAACAATATATTATGAAATAAAGATGAAGCTATACTTTTAGAGATATAAAACTCTGAAAAATTATATACTTTTAAAAATATATAAAATCATATGAATTAAAAATGAAAAACGATAAATATCATACACATAACATATCCATTCATATACAATCTAAAATAAATCTAAATAATAAAGATCTGTCAATCCAACAATATATATACGCCTTCCCTACGAGCTTTCAAAACGATTCTTCTAAATCCAGATGGACGATATAATCAGAATTAATTTCAATGTCATGAAAGTAGAGTTAGAATCAAAAGTTTGATCATTATCGAAAATTCGATCAGTATCGAAATTTCGATAAGTACTGAAGGTTCTATCAGCATTTAACGCTCAATCAAGATTGGTGTGCTCCAGAATCTAAAGTGTGATCCATTTACTTGTGAACAGATCTACTGCTAATATTGATATTTATCATAAATAAAAAAAACACAATTGAATGAAAAATTTTGTTGTAAAATAAAATAGAAAAGAAGAAACATTTTTAGAGATAAAGTTCGTAAAATATATTTTTTGGAAATTTCACAGCTCATACTGTAGGAAAAAAATGAATTCAAAAATAATAAAATTTAATTCAGATTTAATTTCTAAATTTCAGAGATAAAATTTGTGAAATTTTGATCTGCGTCGAAAGTTCGATCAGAAGTAAAATTTTACTATCATATGGCAAATAAACTTGTAATTTTAATTTTTCAGATTTTTTTTTATTTCGTAATATTATTTTTCTATTTTTGTTACCTTCATGTTTTTATCATATCAATCGATATCAATGAAATTTGCTAACATATTTTAATTTCGTTTTATGATAAATGTAATTTTATGCATAATTTTTAAATTAATCTTTTAATGAACAATAAATTATGTATGCATATAAATTTTTTACTGACCTAAATAATCTTACAAATTTAAAACTAAATAAGAAATTCGCATAAATATCGCATAAATAAATTGGACGAAATATTGCAATCAGAAATCAACCAGGTTATTGAATTTTAATTTCATTGGAGCTAAATACACATTGATGCAGTTTGTCGTACAGAATTATTTCGTAGCAGAACAAACTTTACATAAAATGCACTAGTTACTTCTCAATAAAAAAATAATAACATATATGTAAATTTTGGCCATATTCCATTTTTTTTATTTCATGTTTTTAGTCAATTCCACACAGGGTAATTAAATCAAAATGGATTTTAGTAAGGTAACGCAATATTAAAACACATAACCAAGATAAAATTTTGAATGAATATCTGCTAAGCATCGGGAATGAAAATTAATTGTGCGCTTCACGATTCATCAAGAACCATGATTCATCATCACGATATCGATGAATCGATTCTTTTCGTTAATTTTTATTGAAAATCGGAACAGCCCTACAGTGAAGTAGTATTGTTTTTGAAATTTTTTGTAGAAAATGGACGATGATTGAGAGCAGGAACCTATTATTAACCTGTTATCATTAACTTTCAAACGAAATAAAAATTGGCGAAATCGACACAATGGTTCTGGATGGGAGGCTGGCTCTTTTGGTTTGGTTTATTATTTTAAATATAAAGATTCTGGATAACAGCTGGGGGCTGAAAGTGGGTTTCATCATATAGAACTATTGAGTTTATCAAGATCGCGTTTTATTTCTTTACATAATTGAACAATCATAATAATCACAATTAAAGAATAATAATATGCTGAGACTAATTAACAGATATTTTCTCGATAACATACATATTATCGTCATGATCACTTTGTGAAAAGAATACAACAACAATAATTCTCTAAAGAAAATTCAAATAATTTACGAATATGAATATCAAATATACTTTCATAGAAGGAAAAGTTTACAAACAAAACGCCTGTTTAGACAATACCAAAATTATTAGCAAGGTCATAAATAAAAAAAAATTATTGCGGTTTTGATGGAAATATATACTGATCAAATAAGCAATAGGTTATCTATTCAATCCAATACACTATCGATAATGCTCTTGAAACTGAATGCATCAGATGAAATATTGATAAAATGCGCATTATTTATTTTCGATTCTTAATATTCTTATTATCGAATATTTTATGGTATCTAATCAGAAACTTTTTCTTCGTAAAATGATTAGAGAAATTTAAAATCTCTAACAGTTATAAGAAAGATAACAAAAACTAATAAAATATTAGCACTGATTTTTTTTGTTTTTATAAAGATTTTATTGTAGCGGAGAAAAGTATTCATTTTATAATTCCTGCATTACTTACGTTTTAAAAAAATAAATAAATAAGATAAATAAATAATTGTACTATTATTAGTGTTTCCTTTTGCTGACACTTTAAGATTGCGGAGTCAATTATATCGTATATACAGTAGCTTCAAACTAAACTCGGACACAAAGAAAAGATACTAATACAGTCAAAATTTGTAATCTAAAAATGATAAGAAACAAAGTTAAATGAATTTTCAATAGTATATTTATTGCAATTATACGAACAAGTAACAAATATTATAAATTAACTCATTTTATCCAGGAATTATGGCAAAAAACAAAACAAAATAAAAAAATAATGCGCAATCCAAACTCGGACGGATAAGAAAATTTTAAAAACTAGTTAATATTTCAAACTAATTATTATTTTGTAGGCAAGCCATTGTTTTTTACAACTATTTTAAGACGTTTAGGCTTAGATTGCAGCAATTTTTCACAAAAATTAGGCTCAATATTTTCTTATTTCTGTAACAATACTATTTTCAATTCATCTTTACAGGAAATGACGTGCTCCCGGACACTTTTTTTAAGGCATTCCAACAAATTTTCGATGGAATTTATATCGGGACTTTCGAGTGGAGTGTCCATGACGAGAGGACAATTATATAGAAGTCAAGACCGCATTCGATAAGTTTTATGTTTCGGATCATTATCCTGATGATATCGCCAGTTGTTGACAAGAGAAAGTTTCAAAAACATGCGTGTAAATTTTTCTTTAAAATGTTATCCTTATATTTTATGAATGATAAAATGTAAGGATCATATCAACCGTCGAGTATAATTGAACAAGATCCTATATATTTCATCACGCTCATTTAGTTATTAGAATATTTATAAAATTAAACCCCTGCTTTAATAATATTGTGTACAAACATGGTTGCCTGGCATTTAATCATAATAGATAAATAATAATAAATACATATTGATTAATTTAATTAAGTAAAAAATATATTAACTTTCAATAGATTAATATGTTAAAAGTGTTTAAAATTTGAAATTTATCACTTAATTAAAAATACTCATCTTTTAATAAAATGGTCCATGCAGTTTCATATTCCGGCATATTTTTAACGTGTTAATGATTTATATGAGATTAATACTTTTAATTTCATTTATTAAAATGTATTTCCTTCTATTTATTTATTATAACTCCAAATCGTCCAGCATTCATGCTTCTACATATTATTATTGAAACAGATATTTTGTTTTATAAATATTAAGATCACTAAAGTAAGAAAACATAACCAATTATTCTTGATAAAGTGTTAATATTATCCTAATAATTTATCAGTCAGAGAATTTGTATATTTTACAAACTAATTTATTCAGCAATTAGAAAAATAAAGCTTTTTAATCGACCTTCTTGAGGTTTCTCTCAACATAGTGGCCTTAGGCAATTACTTATTCTGCCTAATTTGAAATCCGGCACTAACCACAAATCCGTCAAATAGAGTATCCACCTAATGGTGCCGATATGACGGAATTTTAAGACCTTGAGTTATCAGATTCAGCACATATAAGCTTTAGAAAGGCAGAATGTGCATTTTACGCTGATTTATAATTTTTTAAAAGTTGATTAGAATTTTTATTTAATCAGAATTCTTTATTGAGAGTTTGGCGTTTTCCTGAGATAATTACAGAAAAATATTACTGCTCAATACTGAATTTTATGGCATTAAAATTTTTTACAAACTCTCTTTTTAAGGATTGAAATTTATTTGTCGTGGAGATTTGTCTTCGAATTTTTGCAATTAAAAATATTTTTTAAATCATGTCTAGCATTAAATTTTACTACTTCATTTCATCAAATATTAATTTTTTTTCCTAATACTAAAAACCAAAAAACAAAGCTTCTGCTAAATGTCTGAGTATAATAAGGAATCAAAAAGATAAACTACACTGCCGGAAAAAGCAGCATTAAATTGATTTCTAAAACGCAAATTTTTAATGGCACTGTGATGTTACGGAACTCGGTTTTATTAGACAAACTTCTATTTTATTGAAAGAATAATGGATATCAAAATAAGCATTGGAAATTAATTAGAAATTAAATGCAACTAATTTTTCTCATCAGATCAGCTGGTCACTAAATGCGGATAGTAAAGTACTATTAAATTATTTCCTTTTCCGTTTGTATTTTGCTCGTATACTAAGAAAACATTAATTGGCTTATCTTAAATATTACGCAGGATATTTTGGGATAAAAAATGTTTAATTTTGAATCGTCGTAACATTAGGGTTATTTTGGAATAGTTTTTCAGCCATGAATGGAGGATGAGGATGCTACCTGAGACGACACCACACAGGGTTGTTTCCTGAATTTTCCCACAAACGGAAATAAGAGAGTTTGGCTCATGACGACACATTTAACTTCCAACTAATCCCATATACATGACAATTTTTCAACAGAATCAAGTCAGTGTGCAATCTTTTGGCTCCGAACAACTAGGCCATCTCTGTAAATTCGGAAAATATTGAATCGAGTTTGTTTCAGAAAGTTATCGCATCACTTCTGACGAGTTTACTTTTCAGAGGAATGATACGAAATGAGTAAACAGGAGGCATCTTAAATACAGTTGTATGTATTTAAGAAAGAACTCTGTAAAACATAGATGTCCACACACACACACAATGTTACTTTTAAAATGTTCCAAATTTATAGTAAGTCAATATATGCCAATAAATGCTTTTATATGTTGCTTAAAAAATAAACATTCCTTCTTTCGTCTTTCATCTCATCCCCTATATTGGTGAAGTCAGGGATGGGTGCATGTGAAAAACGAAGGGTGGTGGTCAATTTCTGAAAATGAATATTAATCATAAAGTCAAGCCTATCATAAAATATAGTGCTACGATTCCTACACAACGTGATGTTATGGTCAGGCGCATGTATATAATAAATTTAAAAATATGCTGAAACATCTAACACATTTAGGGTATCCAATTAGATCAATATCCCATTATGATTTTACGCGAAGAGTTTTTAGATAAAGTCCTCATAATTTTGAATACTGCAGTTAGATGATTGACATCCTACTTCGTAAGCTTCAACATAGAATCAAATTAAGGCATCTTATCGTTCCGAATGCGAAGAAGAGACTGTAATCAGATTTGTACAAAGCACAGCTTTATTGCGTAGAATGGCCACAATATCAGCATTCAGGTGTCCCGATTTTCAAATGTGCGTTCCCTAGTTGAATCAACTCAGTGACATTGCGCATTTGTAATAACTCTTTTTTTTCCTCTCTTTTTAATTATCTGAAAGAGGATTTTTGGGTCAAAGCATTTGATTGTTACTCTCGTTATCCGAAGGGGGTCATCTCTACCGCCATCTCGTGACTATTTCCGAAAGTATCATCGAAACAAACAAACAAACAAAAAAATGCAAAAAAAAAAGTTATATCAGATTACCAGATCAGAAGTTATATAAATCAGCGAAAGATAACTGTTGGGGGAGGGGCGTGGTGAAAGGTGGCATGATACAATCAGATTTTTTTCACTGAATCGCAAATTCTGATGGAATAATCGAACGCACATAAAATCGTGGACCTTGAGTAAGTAGATGAATGCCCTGCATGGCATTGACAAATAATAGATACGAAATGTCAGGTTTTGGCTTGAACTCAAGTATTTTTATTGAATCTATAGTGTAAGCCTTGGCGATTTTTTTTTGTCGCTTAATCCCTGGCATTTAAAAATACTTACCAAAAAAGAATTGAATTAGTGTTTTAGATGTTTTGTTTCTAATCGGTTGAAACCAGAATTCGACAAAGAGTTACAATTGTAGTCACAAAATTACATATCAAATTTCGTATGCGGTAAAGGTACCCACCCATTATTGACATGACACCAATTATTGACGCATTTAATCTTGAATTTGATAAAATAAGCTTTTGGGATCATCTAGAATATCAAACTTGGGGTCATTTGAAAGCTCAATTAATTACCCACCGATTTCGGCTAATATCAAATCTCCATTGGGTGATACCATACGTGGGGAATGCATATTTCTTAACACTACATGTCAATCGTCAACTCCTTACGAATTATTCCTGCGATTGGGTGATAACATACGTGGATTCTGCCTTACGATTAAAACTGCCATTGGGTGATAACATACGTGGATTCTGCCTTACGATTAAAACTGCCATTGGGTGATAACATACGTGGGGAATGCATATTTCTTAACACTACATGTCAATCGTCAACTCCTTACGAATTATTCCTGCGATTGGGTGATAACATACGTGGATCATACGTGGATACTGTCTTACGATTAAAACTGCCATTGGGTGATACCATACGTGGGGAATGCATATTTCTTAGCACTATATGTCAATCGTCAACTCCTTACGAATTTCAGTGAGAAGATGAATAAATAATTGCCATGTTTTATCTTGTCTTATTACGTTTATGAGCTTTAAAATTTTTTCACACACTTCCTGCTGACATAAATGCCATTTTCAAACGACAGTTTCGATTAAAACAACAGCTGTTAGGGGGTGTCAATAACTGAGTCTTCAAAATGATCAATTTCCCCAATTATTGACACAAATTATCAATAACTAGGTATTTCATACGACTTTGATTTATATGCTTAATACAGATAATTTCACATTTATAACAGAAGGATGTTTTTACTTTTAAAAAACAACAGAAGGATCCAATCGTTGATAGGGTTGTAAGTAACAGGTTCGTAAAGGTGCGAATAATTGGATTAGAGCGAGGCAGTTATTGACTTTCTCTTGGTGTCTGTCCAGTGCTTCAAGTTCTGAACAAATCTTGTATACTTCGTCACAAAACACTCGAAGGATTTGGTAACTAGCTCTTTCTTGAAATAAATGTATTCTGTTTAAAATAAATTCGCTTGGCGATTAAATGTGGTGTCAATTTCCCTGTCGATAATTAGTTTCTGCATGCCAACAATTGGTAAAAAAAAACAAAAAAAAAAAACTTGTCAATGATTTTTCGGCACAGAAATATAACTTTTTAGTATTTTGATAAAAACTATAAACGAAATCTATAAAATAAATATGAACAAGTCAAAAAAACTTTGGAGAACGAGTTAAATTAATAAAAAGGTTATTGAGGAAATACTTAAAAATAATTTTGTTCAAGTGTCAATAATTGGTGACTTTACCCTATTTAATTCATTGCGTTTTCGAATTATCGAGCTTACATAGTTATGAAAGTACAGACTGATAAAAAGTCGACTCTTTGGCAAGTTTGGATCCAAATTTAACAGCTATCTACACTTTAGATGTTAAATCTGTATATCAAATTTTACACATCTAGCTCTCTTCGTTTTGTAATTATAGTGTTAATTTATATTCGGACAGTCTGATAAATAGACTTTCGTTGAACGGTTTTCGCTCACAATTTGAGAGAAATCTATGCATTTGATGTGAAGACCATATATCAAATTTCAGCTATATAACTAAAAGTGTATTTGAACTATCATGTTCAAAAACAGACTTAATGCCAAAATTGTGTTTTTTGAGCTCAAGAAAATTTGAAATGTGGAGAGTTTTCAAAATTTCGAGTTTAATTATTTGACTATTTCAATACTTTTTTTATACTTCATATACGAGAAAATTATAACTATGCAAAAATATAAGACTACGAAATTTTTGTTTTTCAAGTAGGTACAATATTTTTGAGAAACACTTAGTGAAATTTAATTATCGAAAGAAAAGACTTGTCTCTTTGAAATCGGCAAAATTATATTAGCTGCTCGAAGATTTTGCTTCATGAGAATTAATACTCGCATTCGCTAAATTGTTTTATTCGTAATAGTTTCAAAAGTAAGTTTATTTTTGAAGCGATGACAAGATATTCAATTAATATTTTAAATATCAGTCAATACTTTAGAGTAAACACACTTTAGATTTAATTACGCGATTAATCAGGAAATGGCAATAATGCATAAGAAAAACAAAAGAACAAAAATCAGTTGCATAAAAATTCTCTATCTTAGAGAAGAAACAATATTTGCTGAAGAAATCCAGCCAGGAAAGTTTCTAAACATATCATACATAATTTTTCGTAAACATATATCATTTTTAGTGTCTTTATATAATAGAAATTTTTCGAATTGTATTTGCGCCTCTTGATGTAACAAAAAAAGAATGACAAGTGAATTTTCGATTATTAAATTAAAGTTTAAAAATAAAAGGAATAACCAATCAGCACAGATTCAAATACAAGTTAATGGAGAGAATCAAAATACTAATCTTAGATCTGACGTAAAAATATTGACAGCATATGACAGCAGTTCTGAGGCCTATCTTGAATGACGCCATAGTGGGAATTTTGAATGGGAATTAATCTTTGTTATTATCAGAAAGCAGAAATATCATAGGAAATTCTTAAAAATTACCCAGGCATTTTTCAATACCTAAAAATTGATCAAAGTATTCTATTTACTGTAACATTTGGTCAACTGAAATGTTTTTGACACAAATATGTCGAATTTCTTTATTTGGTCCATACAATTTTTTATTAAAATAATGTTAAGATATTTTCTATAATTCCAAATAATTTTGTTTAATTCATTGGAATTTTGGTCAATTCATTTACATATGAATTTAAATTAAAACTAAAAATTGAATTCTTCTGTAATTATTTTTATTGTTTCATTGTGCTCAATGATTGCAAGAGAGTAAATTTTAAATCCCTTAATTCAATCCCAAAATCACAGAAAATTTTTATCAGTATGAACAAAAATTTGACGATTGAAAACCTACTTTCAATCAATCTTCAATTTTTACTTAGTCGTATACGTAGTACAAAGAAAATATAGCAATCGTTAACACTAAATTTACCGATTTCTATCAAATTTTGAGTAACATCTGTTCAGAGGAAGTCTGTCTGTCCGAATATAATTTGACACGATAATTACAAAACGAAGAGAGCTAGATAGATAAAATTCCGTTCACATATTTAACATCTATAATGTAGACACCTGTAAAAGTTTGAACCAAATCCAACAACGAGTTGACTGTCTGTATGTCTGTACCTTCAGAAACACGTAAAAGCGGTAATTCAAGAAAGCAATGACTTAACCCTTTCTAGGGCCGTGGGAAGTATGCTTCCCACCAAATTTATCAATCTTTGTATGAAATTATGTTGGTTGGCATAATTTCTGAAAAATTTTTTTAGTAAGTCAGAAGCTTAAATGTTTCAGTTCTTTATCTCAGACAAAATGATGTGTCTTGATTTGTTACTTAATTAGTAATTAACCAAATTAAATTTATCTAATAAGCTAAATGAATCCCTTTTCTTATTCTAATTTCAAGCCTAAAAATATTTTAACATATTATGACTAGAAAAAAAATGGCCCTTTAAAGGGTTAAATATATCAAATTTGGTAAAGGATTTTTGTGATTACGAATGCGGTTTTGTGTCAAATTTTGGTTTTAGTCGGTTTAGAAAATGCGTCTAAAACACAAATTCGATTATCGGATATTATTAACATATGCCAGAAATTAATCGCCAAATAGATCGCCAAGAAAGACACGATAGGTTCAGTAAAAATACTAAATACACGCCAAAAGTTAATATTTTGTAATTATTGTACGCCAATGGATGTAAGACGTTCTCCAGCATTACAAGTTTATTAATGAGTATGCGAGACAGTTTGTTGAGACCACTCTCTGGGATTCCCCCCCCCTTCATCTCCTTAAAAGTTCCTATTATAATTTCATTACTTTAAAGTTAAAAGTTCATTGCTATTTTTTAGAATTCATCTCTTTCAAATCAGCTTGGAAATTAAACAAAAATTTCGGCATATTAATTAATGTGAACCACTTTTTGCTGTGCTATTCCTAGGTTCAATACTCATCCAAGAATTTTATTGTTCTATTTCCGCACCTATAGTGCTTCATAATATTTGAAACGAGGTTTTTGGAGATATTTGAAACTGTTTTGTATTTAGAGGATTTGTCTTATCTCTGATAAATAAATTGTTACGAAATCACAATCTGTTAATGATTTTGAATCAATTTTTTTAATGCAAAATGTTTTCAAGATATTAGATTTAAAACTGAGCCGAGCAAATAATAAGAATAAGAGAAACGAAATTTAAAATTTAAATAATATAGTTATCTCACATATTCGATAAACGTATACAAATAAAATATTCTTCTTATTTCTTATACATACATTCTTTTGTGCATTGATATTAGAACTAATTTTGAATCTGCTCTTATCGCAATTTCATCATTCTTGTTATCATTAATTCTTTACAGGATTTTATCAAGAACCATGAAATTATTTCGTATATGAAACTGATATCTAACAGTTTATTGAGTAACTTTAGCAACATTTATTAAAAACTTCTCCTCAATAGATTAAAGGATAGTAATGAACAACAAATCATGCCAAATAATTTGTCGTTCTGAAGCCATATTCGAGTAATATGGATTTAGACCAGGCCAATGCTGCATTCATCAACTTCTTCGAACTACTAACTGCATTATTTACGATTTTAACACTTCCTACACAGATGGTAATTTTTTTTAATGTTCGCAAAGCTTTTGATCGTATGTGGCAAAATACCATTTCCACAATATACCGCATTACTTCATTACCATCCTCATTCTTTTCCTAAAAATAGAATATCTAAAATTGAAACAAACCACACTTTCTCTGAAGAAAATCTTATCAATGGCAGAATGCCTCAAGAAAGTACACATAGTCCATTAATCTATTTGCTTTTCATTGCAAACTTCCGAAAATGAACAATTTCTACAACTGCTTCTTCGCTGATGATGCAGTCATAGTGGATCATAGATGGTACATTGGTTCAAAATAGTTGATGGCAGCCATTTATATATTGATGACGACCATATCAGTTCAAAATAGGTCACAAGAGCATTCCATTGGATCTTATAAAAATCGTACTGTACACTGGCTTTTCGCTATTAATATTGACAGGATCCATGGAGTTATATTCTGCAAAGGACATTTCAGGAAAGAATTACGATCCTTTACTAGATAAAGAAATCCTGAGATAAAGAAATTAAATATCGGATAGGACTCTTACTTTTAAAAATCAAATCAAATTCAACACCGATAAATTCTGGACAAAAGTGCATCTAATAATTCCATTAGTAAGATGAAATTCACCTCTCGTACTAAACAGCAAAGTTCTTTTCTTCAAACAAATCCTTTGTCCCATCCTCGCCAAAGCGTCTTTTATCTGAGAACCTTACTGCTAAACACAGCTCAAATTATGAAAAATTATTATTGAATATTAATTTACGTTTGTGAGCCTTGTGTAATACTTGTTGGCACACAAGGAGTGTATCACTAGAGCCTTAAAAATTATGTAAAACAAATTATTCAGAATCATCATAAACGCTGCATGGTTCATGAGCAACTATGTTCTGCATAAGGATTTAAAAATACCAAAAATCGAAGATCATATTAATGAATTCTCTAGGAATTCTTTAGCCTGAACAACAGTAACAAATCTTATCGTCAAGGATCATATCCAATTAACTCAATACTGTGGAAAATATTCCTACCCATAAAATTCTACTAAATAGGCTCTTCTACTTAAAACATTTTTCAAAACTTTTCTTTGTTTCACTTTACCTGCGTCCTTTAAACCATGAACATAATTAGTTAATAACTCTTTTGCTTCTCATTGCTCCGCCAAAAGTATTGGTACAAAATGTTCTTGTCCTTAATGTTCTTTTTTTCTTTTTTTTTCACTTTCTCGTACACGTAATATAAACAAGTATAGTAATCGTCAAACAATCTGAACTCGTGATTTCAACGAATCTTCACGTTTTAGACCTCTAAGAGTTCGGACAAACACATTTTTAGAAAATGTCCATCTGTCTATGATAAATATAACTCAAAAACGCTTTGGGAAAAACAGATGAAATTTGGTATAAAGATCGTATACCAAATTTCATCTGTTTTTCCCAAAGCGTTTTTGAGTTATATTTATCATAGACAGATGGACATTTTCTAAAAATGTGTTTGTCCGAACTCTTAGAGGTCTAAAACGTG
>JAPMOR010089962.1:441459-458327 GCA_026543865.1 Argiope aurantia
AATAAGATAACCACTGTAAAAAATGCTGACTATAAACATTTTGATGTCATGATGTCACTTAATTATTCTTTTGATGTATTCAAAAGAATGGTCATTCTTCGCGCTGCATATCAATTAGTCTCAGTAACTGCATGCGATATCATATCATTAGTCATCGTGTGGAAAAGTTCAATGGGAGTTTTTCCTAATATCTTATTTGCAATACGTTGACGGTCTTGAGAAGAAAAAAGAACATGGTGAAAGCGAAAATTCTAGTTTATATTTTTTTCTACTCAGGTGACTTTGCATCAAACCTATTTTCTTCACAGATAATTGACAAAACCTCTTTAGTTCCAGGAGTATCTCGAATTTCAGGATAGCCACATGTTTCAACTATATTACAATTCGTGAAAGAATTGTCTATTTCTTTTTCGTCACTTATCGCATCTGGTTCTGGTGGAATAATTATCATTTCAGGATCATCAAATTCTTCATCGGATAAAAAATTCATATAACGAAGAGTTTCCTCCGCCGTTAGAAATTTCCTGGCCATTTTACAACTATAAAAATGGTCAGACGAACTCGCATCTATAAAATAAAGTAGCAACTGAACTAATGGAAAGACAAAGCACTAAAAACAACTTTCACAAGTATATGTGCAATAGCATATACAAAAGAACTTGTTTGACAAACGGGACTGGTACCAAGGAATATTCGAGAACATTCCAACCTTTTGCTCCTCCTTGTCCTCTAGCATGAAAAGATACATTATTCTCTGAATTCAAGGAATACGATCAAGAAGTATGGGCGATTTGGAAAACAAAAGGTGGGTATCAGACTGTTCTCCTATTTATAGGACAGCTGGAAAATACATGTCAAATGCCTGTAATATTTTTTTCATTGATATTTTTAATGTTTTGAACAACATTGATGATTTGCTAAATATACGTTTGTTTAAGAAAAATAATGTATTGTTATTATTTATTGGGTTGAAAATATGACATTTTTTAGGGATGAATTTAAAATAATTTCTTTTAATTAATTATTTTTTTAATTCCATTTTTTCCCACTAATTCATTTAATTTAGTCTGTTTATGATAGTTTATGAAAAATTTTATGTAGATTTTAATTTTTCATTAAATTTATTCACATTTAATTCAATCGTCCTATAAATAGGACAGCAGTCCAATATGGGTTAACATGGAAAAATAATCAGAGACATTATATCTTAATCATTAATGGACAAAAAGCCACGATGAAAAATTAGCAACCACGTTAAAATGATTTCAGTTTCACTTCAACAATGAAATATATAGTTGTAAAATACGCTTAAAATATTCTTTTAAAAAATAATTTAAATTAAATTAAAAAATAAAATGTTTTAAAAAATAATGCAACGAAAATTGACGTAATTAAAAAGATAATTTTTTAATTTTAAGATTCTATAGAAATAATTTCTTTACTAGGGATATTTTTAGAATTATTCAGGAAAAATATCAAAATAACTGATAATTTTCAATTAATTAAAACCAAAAGTAAAATTTCAAAAAATCGTTCCGAGTCGCACTTTTCCAACTTCTAAAGTATATATATGTGCCAATATAGGTTAACAGTCAGGATTGTGAAGCGCCAACTATACATACATTCTCCCTCAAATGATCAGCTAGTTTAATGGAAATCTCTGTAATTAAGAAATTATTTTTAAGTTGTGATTTGCATTCATTATATAACAAATTAACGATATATTTTACTTTTTCAAACCGTAAGTTTTTAAACAATTCAATGCCTTCTAAATTCTCTCTCTATAATGAATCGCTGTCTGCCATAAAAAATTTGTCGAAACGCCAAAGTGACTGAATATCAAACAAGATAGCTAGTTCACTCGTTAACTTTGCTAACAGAAGTATAGCAAGAATTAATAACCGAAATGTTTTGATTTGAAGCCCAGACATTGTTTGAATTAAAAACAATTCCTCTGATACTTTTGTTATACGGCCGGATTGAATGTTCCCAAAGTGATTCATCACGATTAATATGCTTTTACTTTGATTTAAGAGATCATCTGCAAGCATTCGATTTTCTTTTTTTATAAACGCCACAGCAAAAGAAGATTTAACCTTGAATGAGAATAGAATCATCGAAAGATTTAATCTGCAGATTAACTGATTTGCTCCGTTAAAGTGTGGAAGCAAGAGTTTTCCGCTTTTTAACTTGGTAATGTACCCATTGGAGACTTCTGTATCATTAAAATTAAGAAGTTGTCTTTACACCAAACAGCAGTAAAACAATCCTGGTAGGGACAAGATTTCAAAAAATGTGGCTGCAAATCTAAATGTACCGCAAATAGATATCCTTGTCTCAAAACCCAATTGCTATGCAATTCAAAGTGTCACCAATCTTTTGATTGCAAATTCATTTCCTCAATTGTAATAATATGTTAAGTCGTTTGATTCTTTGCATTATAGTTTTTCAATTGATTGATTCTATCAACTAATTTTAATTTTTTGTTTACTTGGCTTTATTAACGTGATTCTTTAGATATCGAAAAATAAATAAACAACATTTAATGTAAGCGTACAGAAACGTTGTTGCTGTTGTAGCAAAGATCTTATTTTCACTTTAACGAGCTAATGTGCAGATTAACGAATGTAGTAGGTAATGAGTAGATTATTTAGGTAATTTGAGAAATGAAACAATTTCTCACACTTTAACGGATCACCTCAGTTAACTGACTGCAGCATTTTACCGGTAACAGATACAATAATTTTGTTTTCCTTAGAGCTCGCGCTCACCTCAAATGCACGAATTGTTACTTCAGGTTTGTTTTTAGATGAACAAAAAAAAAGTTTATTATGAGATGTATTTTTATAAATTTCACAAGCTTCGATTCTCATACAGAATAAGCCCCTATCTTTTTAAAGCAACGATAACATAAATGTTTTTAAGTGTTTTCTGTTCCGTTCATCAATGCATTTCATGCACTCAAGGGAAATATAATCATTGTAAATGTTACAAAAAATACAATATTTCTTAAAGGGTGGGTAAAATGCAGAATTTGATTTACTTTTAAACTGATCACTATTAATTTTGAACACTTGCTTTGGATTAGTCTCCCCTTATTTGTAACTCTTAGAGCTATTAATCAACATAGTGGTCTCTCTACATTTTGTTTCTGTTTTGATGAATTCTATCAATTTAGTCACTTTAATATTTTGTTTAAATGATCTTTTTTATGAAATTCAAGAGATAAATCTTACATTAACAACTTACGTATGATTGAGTTTAATAACTGGTCATAAGAACAAGTTACATCCAAACTACTTAAATTAAACAATTATACCTTACTAATTAGGTACAATTGTTCTTTGAACACTTTTATTAGGCATGTATTTTAATCAGCGACATCTATTGGTAAACATGTGAAGTATCTATATAAACAACAATTTTTTTGGGTTTTATTGTTATCATTTTGGAAGTTTTCCATTTAGTATTATTGATTTATTCAATGTATAAAGACCTCAATCATGTATCGGTCCAAATAGCGTTCCATGACTGAATCCAAAATTACTTTTTTTGTTTGATTTGTAGAAATCTGCTGCCGAAGCACATCAGACACTTTTAGAAATTTATGGTGATGCTACTCCGTCATATCCCAACTGTCAGTTTTGCTTTCAACGATTTAAGAGCGGCGATTTCGATGTCAATTACAAAGAACAGCCTGGAGGATTACAAAAATTCGAAGACCATCAACTGCAAGACTTATTGGATAAAAATGGAAAAAGATTGTAGAAAATGATGAAAAACATTTTGATTGATATATATCTTGTACCAATTTTTCTCAATAAATGCCTTTTTAAAGTGAAAAAAAAACGATCAAAATACATGCAAGCACCTAATAATTTTCTTTATTTTACTGGCAATTTTATATTTATTATCATCAGACTCTTCACATGTAAGTAACTCATTATCATACTTAGTTCCGTCAGTTATAAGAGCATCGATCTCTGAATCAAGTTTCTTTAATTTATCTTTATAATCAATCAAGAGCTCATGTGACGAGTTTAAATTTAATGTGCGATCTTCAGCTAATTCTGAAGAAATAAGACTTCAAGTTTATTCAAGAGTGTAATGGCTCTTCCCCGTACAGCGGCGGGTTTCTTTTTCAATCTTCCTGGCTCGTGTGTCATGTTTCGTTTCTGAGATTGATGGAACAAAATCTTATCGGGTTGATCAAGGGTGGGCATTAAGTCTGTCGCAATCGACCGTTGGACTACTAAGACATTTTGGGGTGCCCGCCGAAGACGCGCATACTAAAAGAAACCATGTGTTACATTCATGTGTTACCCGTTTAGTAATGTTGATGTCGAAGGAATGACTGAAATTATAAATTATATATTCTCTTTATCTCTTGAAGAAAACGAATTTTTTCTCCTTCAAAATGACAATTTTAAAAGCACCTAGTTCAGAACCCAAGAATAACTTTTGGAATCTAATGGACGAAGTATCCTAATTTTTTTTAAATGCAAATCATTTAACATTGTTCTTTGGCTCTGTCTACCTGAGTGAATCTGAATTTTCAACGATGAATATAATTAAAACAACATATCATTCCCATCTCACAGACGACCACTTAGAATCCAGTGCGTGATTAGCAATTAGTAATTATATACCAAAATATTCAAGATTGGCAGACAGTATGGAGACTAAGTCTTCTACTAGCTATAACTAAAAGAACTAACTTTAGATGAAAATGATTGATTTTTTTAATGTATTTTGAATAATATGATATTACATGCGTCATTTGATATTATTATAATTGTGGCTATTATTATTATGTTTATAATTATGTAGATAGGAACATATTCCGTATGTATTATTAAGTTGTAATAAATACTGTAGACTTTTTTATTATCTCACCACAGCTACGCCAATGGGTGAACCACAACACTGAAAAAATTAGAAGTAGCCTGTACCCTGGAAAAGTCTGCCCACCTCTGACCTAGATGATCATTCGATCCTCACTGATGACTCCAGAACAATGAAATGTCAAGAATTACCTTAACTGCATGAGGGTAGCGTCTTGATGGTATTGTGATTTTTTCAGGAAGCTTGCAAGTTTTAAAAGTAATTATAGTTTATTTACTATACAAACACTAAAATGGACAGACACAAATACATAAAATCATTAGCACTAGCGTCCTTCATTCAAATGCTCCACTTCGATATTACTACTTATAAATACTTCTATGGCGCAACAGCGCCATCTACCATTTTCATTATAAATTGCAATACTAAGTTAACTAAGATATAAATTAATATTTCAAAGTCATTTACCTAGCTACTCAACTAGAAGATAACTTTACAAATTTCAGTTCTATTTTGAAAAATATTTTCCTCTATCAGGGAAACATTTAGGAAAAAAAAGAGAAAGAGAAAGGAGGGAAATAAAGGGAGCTGAAACAAGGAGGAAAAGGGCAGTGATTTCAACGACCTTAAATTCTTTTAGAAAATTTCCGGCTGGAAAAGTGTAGAAAATTCGATGTTGCAATTTGTTTTCGGACAGAACGATGTTCCATTTCGAGCTTGTAACAACAGGTAGTTTTGAACAATTTACTTATAAATGAAAGAATGAAAAGAGCGGGAAAAACTTTTGTCGGGAATGCAATAGCAAAATTGTTTTTTTTTTTAATAAGAAGACAAATGGTTTCTGCAATACAATTATTTTTAAAAATTTAATGGGATCACTTGATGTTTACATGATATTTCTTAAACACCCAGAATCAGCATAATTTGTGATTTTGCTGCAATAAAATTGCTGATTGCTGAAAATATCACAGTCCAGTGTAAGAGAACAAAGATTTTAGATGACATGCGTAGTTATGTTTTTCATGTGACTATAAACAATGCCGGATTCAAGTATTTTATACTATGCATCTTGTTTTTTTCACAACTCTCAATTCAATTTCACTTTCAATAAAATTTTAAATCCATGAACATGCAAATAATTACGTTAATTTAATTTTTCATTTCAATAACTTTGAGAAAATAAATGTTCTATTTATTTACTTAACATGTATATCATGGAAAAAAATGATTGAAAAATTAAAATTCTCGAAAATTTAATCATAATTATTAATTAATAATTCCTCACTTACATATAAAATCCTTTAATTTTTATGATGAATTATATGAGAATAATAAACTATGAGCAAACATAAAACATTATTATTTCCGAAAACTTACCAAATGGAATATAATATAGCCAACCAAATGGATGTAATTAATTATACTTTCATTTATTAATTATTTCATTTTAATAAGGATTTTAATAATTCTGTGTAAGCCCACCTTACAGTTTTAAATATTTTATAAATCATAAGATTTGTATTTTACAAATTTATTTATTTACAAATTAGACTAATAATATTTTTAATCGACCTGCTCTACCTGCTCTTTTTTTAATTGACCAATATTTCTAGGCAGGTACCTAATCTTTTAAATCAGAAATTCGTCTCTGTGACATCCCATGATTTTATTCTAATAGAAACAATATTAGAAGCAACGTACTTAACAGCATTTTAGAAGTAACGTTGATGTTAATCTGTCTAAATTCGTTGAAATTTCTTTATATGAAACATCTTTAAAATAACGTTTTTCAAAAAAAATTCATTGTTTAAAGTTATCGTCAAAATTTATAGAATATAAAATGGCTGTCAACACATAGTGTCATCCAATTAATTTTAAAGATGTAGGATCACTATTCTTTTATATTCTTTATATACATTTCCTTATAAAAATGTCTTCCTGTTGCACGTTTTGTCACTCGCAAGGAAATAAAGCTATAATTCCTGGTATAAAGTCTATCATAAATTAACTGTCACCTTTTTCCTCCATCTCTGTCTTATTGTTAGTTTATTAAAACTTTCCCTATACAAATATCCTGCTATTTTTCAAAGTTTATTATTGATTTTCAAATTTGGTTTTTATTTTAATTTTGTTAGAAGATTCTTTCGTTTAGACGTTTATTTTTGATGTTTTTAATGCTTTAATTACCACAAAATTCATCCTAGAAATTTATAAACGTTGCCTTTAATTTTGCCCAACCCAAAAGAGAAGAAAGATCCTGAAAAATTAATTAGTAAAATTAACGTTCTTAATTTCCTATTAACAATAAAGGAAATTGTGGATTAAGTGCTCTACAAGATAACCATTTGACTTAGGATACCAAATTTGTCACAGATATTCTTTTGAAAGTAGGAATGTATTCCTCAGAGCGATTTTTTTAAAAAAGTATGATAACTGCACCTTTTTAAAAATTAAGAAGTTGGCTTTTTAATGATACCTATTGAATTGCGTTAAATTTTCCCCTAAATTCTGACAGCTCATTTTTTTAGATAAATTTCAAAAATATGTATTATTGTAGCAATATAATTTAAACCTTTTCATTATTTCATTAAATCTCTACATATAATAAAGATGAATGTATGTGTGTACATGTGTCTGTGTTTTATATAGAACTATTAAATTTGGCACATCTATACTTTTGGGGGTAAAAATAAGCACCGAAGAAATTTTAGAAAGATCATTTCAAAATAACAGGGGGTATATGAGAAAAAGATTTAGGGACTGTTTCAGTATTGGTAAATATAATAAATTAATCATTTTGTCAATACTTTCCTGTATTCAAAAATTTATTTCAATCGTTAATACGTTAACTATAAAACAAATAAATGTTTTAAAATTCTTTATTTCGTTAGAAGTAATTTAACATGACTAAATAATTCATATTTTACATAATAATTCACATTTAATTTCAAAAATAATATTTAAATAATATTCTTGAGACATATTGTTTAAAATAATTAAAGATTCTGTATAACTTCAGTAATTAATATTAATAAAACAAGTTTAAATTGAAAAATTTATAAAGCAGCTAAAAAATAGTAGACAGATGCTTGCATTCTGAAAAATGTTTTATAATTTAAAATTTAATAGCTGAATGTTGTTTATTTGCATGTTCAAATATCTAGGAAACGATACTTTGAATAATTTTTTACATACTATTTTTATATTTTATTTGTTTTTACCACAAAGAGTATTAAATAAGAACATTTAATTTACCGAAAAATATCACTAGGGATATACAAGAAAAAAGATTTAACACCTGTTTCAAAATATGTAAATGTTTGTACCACCTGCCAGTTCCTGTTTGAAAGTATAGTGTTGCCTCCTATATCCTGTAAATAAATACTTCACTTTACAAACACTACTCATACAGAGTAGACGTGCTTTTACTTTCCTTGTAGTTGTTGATCTTTTATTATAAGTCTTAATAGTAATAATTTTTTTTATAATTAACATGGATCAAATCCATTATTCTCGAACTGTCCACTCGACGAATTTATTACTTACTGACGTATCGTCAGAATTAGGCCAACCGCCATCCTAACAATAAATGTAACAAACGGTATTAATACTTCCTTCCGTTCAAGCTGTTATTTCATTCGATAATGCATATAGCTTTGCTCTGAGAAAGACAAATCTCTCCCTCTTTTTTTGTTTAAGTTCACTGTTAAAAGCAATGAATAATGGCTAAATAAAAATTCAAAATGTAAACTTTTATTTGCCTACTTCGTAATAATAAAAATTATATTTAAATAGTATTCAAGAGGCATATCTTTTGACAAAATCACATATTTTAGATGACTGCAATAACAAAATAAAGCGAGCTTAAATTAAAAAAAAATTTTTTTGGAGTAGCTGAAAAATTAAAAAAGATGCTTATTTACTAAACATTTCTAAACCCCGGAAGGGGGGGCACCTCGAAATGAGGGTGAAATGTTTCCGGCATGGTGGTTGGATCTCGCCACCCTGGAGGGTACACAAATAGGTGAGGGATCTGATTCCTCCCATTGATGACGGGACGTACTTCTTTCGGGGAGGGTTGTATCGTGGCTGGTGATGGCTCTTAGGACTCAACCACAGTTCCCGCCAGTGTTGCTGTTGCGGCTGTCCGGTCTTTCAGTTTTATAGTATAAATCCGTGTGCCTTTTTAGCGAGTCAGATGGTTGACTTACTAAACATTCCTTTATAAATGAAATATAAATAGCAAAATGCTATTGTTTTATATGTTCAGGTTACCTTCAAATGATTTTTAAATCGCTTTTAAGAATTTTCTTATATTTAATATCTTTTTATCAGCAGGATTACTAAATAAGAACAATTAATTTACGGAAATATTTTCAAGTCTTTGCTTCATTTTTTTAAAAGTATTTTCTTAAAGTCTGGTGACACTGCATTATACACAAACAAGAAGTTTCTTGGAAAATGAGGAATATTTTATTCGATACTGTTTTATGCATTCACATATTTAACGATATATAAATTTTGTATTTTGCTCATAATTTAAATTATGTGCTTTTCTCATCAATTATAGATCTCACAAGTCATTTCCACAGCTCTAATCTGCTCCCATTTGTCCCAAATGAAGCTTCGTTTGAATTGTAAAAGGAGTAAAATCTGTTAAATGTCATTTGTTTCCTCTTTCTTTCTTCTACGTTTATTTTAAAAATAAAAAAGTTTTAATTTAACGGAACATTGTAAGGCATACTTTGTTTTCTCCTTTTTGAAGATTTCTTTTTATTCTTACCAAAGAATTCTTTAGTTAAATTGAGATGCTTCCTAATGAAATAAAAAATCTCGCTATTCTGAAAGATTTTTGCTATTGCTACATATTTTAAGAACTTCTGGACAGAATCGAATGAAATTTGAAAAAATGATGGATAAGGTATTGATTGACACCAACATTTTGTGAGTTGCTATTCAAAAAGTTTTAATTTACAAATTTAAAAATTAATTGAAAACATAAAATGTGCTTCATACTTTTAAAAATGCATTATTCTAATGTTTTTTATTGATTATTTTAAAGCAAAATATGAAATATTTTCAAAAATTCATTAAATCTTGAAATTTATTGAAAAAACGAAAACTGTCTTACAAGGAATTCAAATTTTCAATTTCTTATAAATCATCAACTGTTTATTGAAAATTGCAAAATAATATACACATTCGAGTTATTACAATATAGAAAATTAGGATGCGTATTCAAAATGTTATTATTATTGCTATTTCGAAATATGACTTTGAATACATCTAAATATGGAGACTCCCCCTTACATGCAAAATATTATTTATCGAAAACCTATTTTTCCAGTTACAGACATCTACAATTTTATTGTAAGATAACTAGTTTAATTTGACAGTATTCGGATATTTTTTGATGCACTGTACGATATAAACAGATCAAGAATGAGGAATATCAAAATAATACAGTTTTAATTTCTTTCACAACTTGATGTAAACAATATTTTGTTAACACCCTTCTGAATAAATAATTATGTATAAGAGATTTAATGGAAATTAAACGCAATCAATATTACACGTGAATCAACTGATAGTCAAATGGTGCTAATGAATAATTATGACTAACTCTTTGGATACATATGACGTCTCATATAACCGTCTTGTCTTAATTAAGGATGGCAAATTTAATTTGTCAACAAAACTTTTATTTCACTTTATTGTCTTTATAATAATAAATTGAATAAACTTTTTTTACTCAAAAAATCTTTTATATTCTAATCTGCGCATCCTTTTTTTTTTAAATCCTTATCTAAGGAGTTAAATAACGAAATCAGTAGTCTTTGGGTTGCATTAAAAAGAAACAACAACAGTCCTTTCTTTTTTATCAATAATATACAATCAATATGGATTACTGAGTAAAAAAGAAAGTCGTGTGATAGAATGGAAGAGATTTAAAAACAATAAAACGTACATACTAACATAAATAACAAAATAATTGTATATAGCAGAGATAAACCGAAGAATACTCTATTAAACTATCAGATAATATAGAAATTTTAAAACGCATTCCTTAAGAATAAGAACAGCTATATTTTTATAATAGTTTCGAATCAAACTTTCCAATTCGATATTGACATTTTTTAACTACAACTTATAACAATTATATCATGGATTATTAGAATCACAATTTTATAGAATTTTACTTTCCATATTAGTGCTTTTATATAACTAGTTTAACTTGGCAATGCTAAAATTTTGCTAGATTCGATTTTAGATTAAAAAAGTAAACAAACACAAATGAAAGTTTGATTTCAATTACTGTGTTTAGTTCAAATTTTATTTTTATATACACATATATTTATTATTATTGTGCATTGGATTACATAAGTTGTTATTTACATAAGCATTACAATGAACTTATTCACCTTTAAGTTCATTGCAATGCTTTTTGATATACAGTGTGTTTGGCGATTTCATCTGGCGCATATATAAAGAAATCCTTTGGTTTTAGACACATGCAACAATGTACACATGCACAATTAATTATAAGCAGTTTATGATTAATTGTGCACGATTTACTCATGGATTTTCTTTCACATAGATTCTTAATTACAATTCGCATGCTTACAGTGATTTACTTTGTGATCACTTCATATTGCAGGTAAGTCATTAAAATTAATATTGACTTACAAAAAAGAATGAAGCATTATGGAACTTGACAAAATTTAAGCTTCATTTTTTAAAAGCAAAATGAAAATGCACTCAAGCTTACCTTCGTGAAGGGACGAAAATATATCAAATTCCATGAACTACAATATGAGAAGCACGTTTAAATATTAATAATACTGCTATCGGTCTTAGTTTATATTCTTGTTCGTGATCTTTTAAATGTTCGTTCAGAATTTTTAGGTAATTTTCATGAAAGAAAAAATGATGGTTAACTACTGTGATGATATTAAATTATTAAGCTTCATATATTCTCAGAACAACGCGATCGTTTTGCAGGAAAAAAAGTGCACATAAATCAGTTTAGTGTTTTATTTTAGTCTATAAAAAATATTTATACGAACGTTGCTTTTTTTACTTTCTCGTATCCGACCGAAATATAGAGTAAATATTGTAGTCGTTCATAAAAAGAGAGAGAGAGAGAGAAAGAGAGTGAGAGAGAACTTGAGATTTTAAGACGAGTGAATCCAACATAGAGCTGATATATAAAGTAAAGGATATATATAAAGTGATATATCAGTATCTCAGCTCTATGAAATTCAACACCTAAAATACAGCCTTAGGTCTGGCTGAAATGCGAGCAGATAAGTCATAGGAAGTAGTTCTGACGAATAGTAGCTGACTGCGAGTAGGGATTGCAATATCGGACCAAAAGTTTAATATCGGTATTCGATATTTTTTAGATATTAATACCGGGATACCGGTTTTAATACCGGTAGTAGAAATTTTTGAAAATGAAAGAAAACACAGATGTTTCATTGTTTTATTTGCCAGTTTTATTAGAGAGTGTAAATATCACAAAAAATTAATTTGTAACTTATAAATTATAACAGTATATAAAGGATCACAAAAAAGTAAAGGAACATCTTATTTATTTAAATCACAAAACAGTGTAAACATCACTATTCAGTCTGTAATATTATTACAAATTTTGAAATGCGATCTTAAAAACATAATGCATCAATTGTACTCTCATTAAGTCTGGAACGTCTTAACAATGTCACCAACTAGCATCTACGCTAGTTGGTGGTACTGTTAACAATGAATTATCATTATATTTTCTCCAAGTATTTACCCTCATCTTCAAATAAATCGATTTCTCGTCGGATGATTTTGGATATAGCTGATTTCTGTATTGTATTTTGGTTTGAAATTTTTTTTATTTATCGCTAATTCTAATTTTTTATTCAAGAAACAATTCCTTTTTACTATCGATATTAGTGTCATCATAATCTTCGATAACTATACCGAATTCTTCTGAATATGGATAGATTTGTGGGTAAAAATTTTAAGAAAATTTACTATAAACTTGATAAGATTCGAATTGGTTACTCTCTTTCCTTCTTTTTCATTTTCATTTTTAAAATCATTATAATTATGAAAATACTGTAAGACATTTTCTGTTTCTGTATGCCTTTCTTCTGTGCGATTTTCAATGTAATATGTAATTCTTCAGATAGTGATGTGTGCTGTTCTTTCAGTGACTGCAACATGAAATTTATTGTTGCATTAGCTGTTAATAAATTAGAATCTCTCCAACATAATGCCTCAACAGCCAGTTTTATTGGAAATAGAGTTGACACAGTTCTGGATATAAGTTGAATTCACTCTCTGAAAAATTAATTTGCAGGTTTAAGTCGATTATTGCTTTTGGGATTGGATTTCTCAGTTTCAAAAATCGTTCCATCATTAGAAGTAAACTGTTCCAACGTGTTTTAGAATCTAATATTAACATATAGTCTGTTTTATTTTTAATTAGTATATATTTTTGCAATATGGCATTTTTCGTAGGAGAACGTTTGAATATCTTAACAGTTTTTCGAACTTTATAAATTTTAGAAAGCAGTTCTTGATGGGTTAATATTTCATCCTCATTAGCAGCATCTTCTTCAACAATTACGTTGTCATTATCTTCATTGTCAATACCACTCTCATTCACACTCTCTTCGAAGTCGGAGTCCGAAGTTTCTATATCCACAGTATTTGGATTCTTCTGTTCTTTATTTTTTTGGTATAATACATCTATTACTCCCAATTGAATTCCATGAGCAAAACACAATTGTTGATTTATACTAATCAACTTTCCAACTTCTTTCATAACTGTTGCTCCATCAGTCGTTATGGATACAATATCTTCTTTCAGATATAATACATGTTTCGCTAATTTACATTTAAGCACTTCCACACATTTTTCCGCTGGCATACTTCATGAGACATCCTATATTCCAAAATGTTTTTTTCTAAATGAATTTTTATACTTAAATAGCGTCTATTTCTTACACTTGTCCATTCATCAAATGTAAGATAAAATTTTTCACTATTTACTTTTAATTGTATTAACTCGTGTTTCAAAGAATTGCGAACACCATTACTGTAGTTTATAATAGTTCTTCTTATAGTGTTAATCGATATTGGGAGATTTTTAAAACCTCTGGCGTATAGTTATTTTCTTAATTCAGTAGAAGTGCAAAACACTCGAAATGGCAAGCCATCTAATGCTGTCATTTTACTTATAATTTCATCCAAATTATATTTTTTCTTTAAAATAATCTAAAATCCCAGATGGCTTGGGCTTAGAAACTGTGCTTAAATTCGTATCTTCATCGCAATTAGATTCTTTCTTCTTTAACAAATTTGTATCATGTTTTGGTTTTAAATGTGTGTGGAGTCCACTTGTACTTCTTCCGTTCATTTTAATAACTCTTGAACATTTTTTACATTGTACCACTATGTTCTTTTCGTCATATAAATAATGAAACCAAACCGAAGTATTATCAATTGATTTTTTATTTGCTTTAAAATTATTCTTATTCATTATTATGGGTAATTATTTATGAGTATATGTATATAATAAATCTGAAAAATATTTTGAACCCTAAAGTATGATATAAAAATATAATGTGAATAATAAACTCACCAGTTAAAAAAATATCGAAATAATACGCACTTTCTTCACAACTACAACCTTGTTTTCACAGATACGAATATCAGACTACGAATCTTGAAAGTGTGCAGTATCGCTCGGAGCTATAATATGATAGTTTTCACCCGTTTACTTGGATGATTCACCTTTTATCACTTCCCTTGATTGTACCATGCAACTTTGTATTCACAATCTAATTAATTTCGCCAGTTAGGGAGACATAAAAACAAAAACGTATACTATTTTGCTATGTTGGCGATCCCTGAACATATAGTGGAGACAATTTTTAAAAACTTCAATAAATACCGAAAAAACGGTATTTAAACTTGCGAATACCGATATTACAAAACTGCACAAATGGCTCAAAATACCGGTATTCGGTATCCCGGTATTGCAATCCCTAACTGCGAGCTAGCAGGTGCTTAGATTGCCTTCAAACCGTTGGTGGTAGCTTCCCATCTTCTGTACTTCTTTCAGTAAACTACGTATCAGACAGATATTGCATTTGTTTTTTCATAAAAGGGACTTTTTGTAATAGGATAATACCTTTCCGCTGTTCAGTCTTCAACTGCAAAGGAAATTATGATAATGGTCCAAAAGTGTTCATTTTTAAATTTCCGAAGGATGAAAAATTAAAAGCACAATGAACTAATTCACAGGCATCTTCTTAAGGATTTCAAGCTCAGCAAAAGCTCAAGAGTAAGTACATATATTCATTAATTTTTTTAAAAGATAATATTCATATAATTTTCAATTTGAATGTATAAATGCGCTTTATTTTTTAGCTTTCAAAAGTGAATAATGCTATTAATAACAGTTTGAATTGCTTCTTTTATTTCCTCTTTGTTTCAGCTTAAATTTTATAATTTGTTTTTAATTTATTAAAAAAATTGGAGGATTGGCTGAATAAAAATTTTGAATATCGTCTCATAAGAACAGATAAACATGTTTAGCAACAACATAATGCATTCTTAAAGTATAATTTTGATTATGTTTTAATACTTTATCTTGTTACAAGTTAGTTTTATGTATTTAACAATGAAAATTTCAATCGGTTTTAATAAGAATTTACTTAATCTTTAAATTTTAATTAATCTTTAATTTAGTATCCTATAATTTTAATTGCAATTATTAAATCGACTGAATAACAAAAAAGTAAATATATGTATAAATATGATAAATGCAACATCTCAATTCATAAATTTTGAAAACATACATTAAAGACAAACAAATTATAATGAAGTAATTTTTTAATTTGCATTAAAAAATTACTATGCATTATAATTTTATAATTTTTAAGATTATCTACATTATACGGGTAATAAATGTCTACATATCTATATGTAGACATTTTACTCACTGGGAATTTTTTTATACGGGGTCCGTATAAAAATTTAAATTTTGTATTTTTTGAAGTTTAATTTCCTGAAACTTTTAATCGATTACATGATATTTTACACTTTTTTTTACGCAATTTTGTAATTTACAGTATATGTCTATGATCAATATTTAAGGAATAAAATCCGCGGTCAAGATTTTTGAGACACCCTGTATGTATATATATACATATAATTTCATCGTTAGTTAATTTTAATTTATCTTCTACTCTTTCCCAGGCCTGTCAACTGCATTTTAGAGAGGAGGATGTTATAAAAAATATGGAGTATTTTCATGAAGAAAGTGGCTGCATTCTGATAATTTATTTTTATGTATTTTTGAAGTGTATATAATAAAGTGTATATAATATTTGTGAAGTGTATATAATAAAGTTAATTTGTGATGTTGTATGCATTTTGTAACATAACGTGTGTTTCTATGTCCTTTCTGTATATACATTACTAACTTACTTTGCATAAAATAATTTTATTGACGCATTTGAAGTTCATTCAAAATTTTAGAAAGCCTCGATTTGCTTTTGTCATGTAAAAATATGTCTAAATAAATTGACTTAAATTGTCTTATTCATATTTTCTATAAAATTTATAAGAAATTGTAATAATTGCACTCCAGAATATCTTTTAATTAGTTTTGCATCTTGTCAGAAGTTGCATACTTTATTTAAAAGGTTTTTAAATAAAATAATTTGAATTGTTTTAGTCATAACTATTTAAGATTTATCAGAGAAATTATATAGATATTGCACTCCAGAATATCTTTGGATTTGAATTTTTCATCTTGTGTGAGCTTGTATACTTCAAGTTAAAATGCTTTTAAATACAATGATTTAAACTTTCTTATTCATGACAGTTTCTTTTAAGATTTAGGAAAGAAGTTATATAGATAATGCACTTCAGAATAGCCTTTAATTTCAATTTTTCCTCTTTGAGAGCTTACATATATCATGCAAAAATGTTTTGAAGTAAAATTGTTAAATTAT
>JAPMOR010089962.1:473047-488989 GCA_026543865.1 Argiope aurantia
ATATAATACAGCAGCATATCGGCAGCGGCCCGTTGGGGCAATTATTTACCATAGCACAGCATTTTTCAGCCTGTCGACACATCGACTACTGGCCGAGTGAAAACCCGACGTTATTCTGTGAGAAATTTTAGGGAAATGTTTTAATTTTATCAAGTAATTTCCAATGATCTAATATAACGATGAGGGAAATATTTTGTCCTTGTAAAGTTTTATATGATCTCATCTGTTTGAGAAGCAAGCATTCATGCTGCAAATATTGAAATATTTATAGTGGTGTCGCAAAGGTAAATAATTAATGAGACTGTATATTATTTTTCGGCCTCTTGATATATTCGATTAAAAAGAGGAAATAAGCATTTAAAATATCCGACTAGATTCGGAGACGAATTTTTGAAAATTGATATATAAACATTGTAGCAGTTGCATCACTCTTATCTTCTCTTTTGGATACTAGATGGCGATGCCTGATTAGGCCATCCCATATGTCATCCCATAGTGCATTGCGATTGTAATGAGAATGAGATGTGATGCTAACTGTCCTCTGAGATGTGATGAAATGTCCCTAAAAACATTCGCCCTGTTGCTTCCTGCATGGATCATAATAATCTACATTCCACCACATTTTTTTATTATACCAGATAGCTAAAACGTACTTGAAAGATCACTATTAGAAGAAAAAGCTCTAAAAGGGTCACTAAAGAAGAAAAAAAATACACTCATTGCCTTTAGTTTTTGAAAAAAAAACTGCTTATTTAACAAAATTTTCAATGTTAGGAAAAACAGAGTAAGTTAAATAAAATAATGGAAATATTTAATTTTTATTTCACGTAGGTATAGTTCAAACTAGATAAAAATATAGTAAACCGCGAGATAAATATTATTTTAATAAATAAACATTTTATGAGCATTTGAAGTCGCCGTTAATAATTTTTTGTCAAAATTTGTCTGTGTTTTGAACTTAAAGTGTCTGTAAAACATGTCTAAATGAAACTATTTTAAAATCCGTTCTATTACACCCTCAAAGGTTTTGGATACATGCATATTAAATTTTATGAAATTTTATTGAATTCCTTTTGTGATGTCATGTTTTCCGTGAACCAATCACAGGAAAATAATCCTTCTTCAGAAAACGCGTTTATATATTGTAAATTCCTTCATTCAAATGTGCTCGAAACAAATGTAGTTTTCACGCATTTTTAACAGAAACGCCAAAAATAAGCAAACTCTAAGAAGGTAGCGAGTTAATATAAATATTTCAAATATTACTTTGGAGAATTTTAAGGTAAAAATTAAATAAATTACTCATTTTCGATTAAAAGTACCATTTGACTAACCATTCTCTTTTATTTGTTTTGTATTAGTGAAACTACTGTATATATAGTTCTATCTTACATATATTAAAAACAAAGTCTGTTTTAGAAAAGTCTGATTATATATATTTTCAGATTATATATATATAAAAAAAATCTCTTTTTTTTGGAAAAAAGCATTTTTAGAACCTAGTCGGATACCTAAAAAATAAATTTTCGAAAGAACCCTAAAATTTATTCTCGATATAGACGTACCCTTTCATGCAATTTTTTGCTATTAGAATCACGATTTCAAGAATGAGAAAGCAGATTATATTTCTCAACGTAACTGTTCAGAATGAAACACTGCAGCTGCAGGAAAAATATTCTTTTTCAGTAACTTAATCCTATCTTATTCAAAAGCCGATCGTGAGGAAGCGTTCAGTATTTCCACATGCTTTCGTTTCAACAATCGAAAAGTGCCATCAATATTCTTTGAAATTTTTGTATTCGACGAATAAGTTTTTATATGGGACTTTGATGATAGTAAGAATAGCAAGTTTAGAGCTGTCACAGCTGCCTGAATACACGTGACCAAAAACAGAGAAAGAGGAAAATAAAGAAAGCGCGTCATCAACAGCAATTATCAATCGCAAGCCCACCTTATCACCTTATTATCCTGCAGATCAGGGACGCTGGCTTGCATAGCTCGATCAAAGCGACGTGAAAATGCCAGCAAACAAGTTGTTCCTTTGAGCGGCCCCATTAAACTGGCCTCTGGGAGGGCTTTCAACTTAGTTGCGCGTCGTCTTGCTGAATGGAATATGGAAGACGGCGTGCGGTCCAAAAATTCTTTAGCAGTGGACGGAGAGGGTGTTTTTTTCCGATTTGGAGGTAGAAAAAGCGTGCCTGTTCTAAATGGCTTGGACATATCAGTGGAGAAAGGAATTATGTAAGTTGTAAACAATTTGCCGCTCTTTTTTTTTCTTCATCGGTGAAAGTTTGTTTATAAGTTATAAGATAAACATTCCGAAAACAGCGACAGAGACGTATTTTGATTGGAAACTAAAACGGTTTTAGTAGTGTGTAAGGTAGAGTAGGTTTAAATTTTTAACTGCGTAAGTAGATAAATGAAGGAGTAATAACATAAAAACAATGAAGTAGAAAAAATCATGTAAACAATATTTTTTGTTAAGATACCATGGCCCTGTTTACACAGAGAATCTTTTGTTTCCCTAAGAATGGGAAAATTAAATAAACAATGTAATTATAAATGAAAAGAAAATTAAATAAATCATGTAGTTATAAACGACAAGAAAATTAATACATCATGTAATTAATTATAAATGAAAAGAAAATTAAATAAATAAGATAATTATAAACAAACGGACAATTAAATAAATAACGTAATTATAAAGGAAAGGTAACTTCATTCATTAAAATTACTTGAATGTTTTTAATGATATTTTTTTTAAAAATGTACCCACATGAGTTATTTTTTGTTTATCAAAAGGAATTTGAAGGAAACATAATCTTTAAACGTCTACTCTATCTGAAAATTCATGCATATGATTCAACTTTGCATTTAGACTCAAATTTAGAATGTCTTTATCTGTGGCTCGTTAGTCTAAAAGAACATAAACAGAAAAAAATTTTAGATAGTAAAAATTTTTATAGCATATTCATTTTTCCGAATTCTTTACAATTTTTTGGAAATAATTGTTTCAAAAAATGATATTAACAGGACCAATTTTATTAAAAATGATGAACAATTATTTTTTTACTACCTCTTGATTTATTTATCAATATTTAATGCTCCATTTTCAAATTCGATTTCCGTTTTGGAATCATGAAGATTTTTTTAATTTAAGAAGACTTTTAAGAAGCTCTATACTTTAATTTATATTTATTGAAACGATTTAAAAACAGATACAAATCCAGCTTTATAATTTCATTTCTCTATTAATTTTTTCAGGACACTATTACTATGACATATATTATAGGGTATTGAAGGTTCATATTGTTAAATAAATATTTTTGTTAAAATGACATTGAAAAATAATAATGATATTTTTCGGCTTACAAATATCGCATTTAAAATGTTATAAATGTGAACAATTTTAAAATTATTTTTAAATCTGAAATTTTATAAAATTCTTTCACAGTTGTGTTTCAAATAAGTCAGAATTTTCGGAGATTTACTATATACAGGATTATATAATAGAATATTATACAGGAAAATGTATGTATGCTGATATCTCTTAAATTAGGCCATTTGATCTTGAACTGCCAAATCTGGCACAAGCATAATATGGGGGGAAGGAATCTGCACATCGGATTTAATTTTCATTAAATAAATTGTTTAAACTTAACTATAACTAAAACTTAACAGAAAATTTAGCATTTCCCACGGCAATTTCAGAAAATTTTACTGCTAAAAAATAATTTTTATAAAATAATTTTATAATGTTATATAAAATAATTTTAATAAAAATAATTTATATTTAAAATAAAATAAAAAAAATCTTTTCGATGATACCAGTGCAATGTCTTGCAACTTTTCATAATTTTTTTTATTTAATCAACCACAGTTTTCATTTTCCCCACTATAAAATTCAAACCATTTTCATTATTTCAGCAGATATTTTATCGCATTATTTTTATGCGCTTTTAAAAGTTAAGGAAAAAATATTTCTTTTATTACCTGTTCAATTTCCGTGCAAAATGAGAATGAGAAGTTACAGTTACAACGGAATACAACGTTTCAATAAGTAGAAGATTTAATTCCCGATTTGGTTAGGATTTTAATAGCATAATTATGCAGTTGGATTTCACTCCATGAAAAATATTTATGTTTCCAATAAAATCAAGCATTAGTCTATTGAATTAACACGGTTTAAATGAACATCAAAATTTAATATTTAAAACCATTTGATGAGAGTATGATAAAAATGCATACGGTATTTAATTGAAAAAAAATCAATTAAATTAAATGAAAAACAATTATTTCCAACGAGCTATCGGATTACCAAAGGCTGTTAATATTTAATAAAACACGTCTTTTAAAAGAATTCGTTATCTTTTTTAAAGAATCATGATAAACTGGAAGTGAAAAAAAGAAATACCTAATGAGCATAATATTCCATGCATTTAATTTTAAACACCATATTATCATCTTATTAATTAAAGTTTTAAATTTCTGGATTTTAATAATGATAAATTATTTGTTATAACTCAACGAAGCTGTATTTATATCAGTACTTAAAAAGAGCAGCTGAAATTGATAAATTATATCCTCAAACATTCAAGATGTTAATAATCGAAAAGAAAAAGTAGAAAGCAGGTGTTAAGTTATGGAATGCATAGTCAGATGGTTCAAAATTTTTAGTAACATTATACGATATGCTTTGAACGCTGCCCAGTGGTAGAAAGAAAAACAAATATTTTTTAAGGTAAATGAAATTTATTTTCTAATCGATTCTTTTAAGGTTTCTCTTGCGGATGATCTTTATTTATCAATTGCTCAAGATGTCAAAATATATCTATCTTGTTTCAAATGTTTTTACTATATAAAAATTTAATGAAATATTTTAAAGATAACACTAATTTAATTAACTTTTATCATCATTTAAATTATGTTTGTAATTATTTTTCCTGCTTAAAAGTAAACTTATGATTCAAGTATTAGGAGAATGAATTTTGAGAGAGATTTATTTAGAGAACATTTATTTTTGATTGATAAAAGAATTAAATATTAATCAAAACTGTCTGCAAATTTATTAAAAATTTTTTTTTATAAAAAGACGTTTATATCTTTAATTTTTTTAAAAAATATATAATTCAAGTATTAAGAGAAAATATATTTATTTTTCCATACAAAAATGAGTATCACATTAGTTTTTAATCTTAAGAAATTATCTTTAAATTGTTAAGTTAATTTAAGTAATTCTGAATATTTAAAAAAACACAATCATATTTATAATTATTTTTCTTCTAAAAAATAAAAAAACAATTGAATTAAAACTTGTAAATTGTTAAATTAATTTGAAATAATTTAGAAAGAAAACAAACAAAAAAGTAAAAAATACTATCCCAGGATCGAATTCGGATCTTGTAAAAAATATAAATAATTGGTTAAATCGTTATTATTGAGATGGGCATTCATTAATTTTTATAAAAGGGCGCATTAGAGACGTGTGTCTCTATTAAATATATCAATATTTTCCTTCATTTCAACACTTCATTGAAAAGTATAAAAAATATTTCAATTACAAAAGAAGGGAAGATGCCTACACCTCAAATAAATTTTATATTTTCAGAAATTTTGCTCTTGGAATTATTTTAATTAAAAAATCTTATCTAATTGAGATATTTATTTTTACTAAATTTCAAGTTAAATTAAGGATCAAAATTATTTGCTTTAAATTTAATGAATCATAATAAAATACATTGTTTGAAGAAAAATCTCTTGTTTTCAATTATGTGATATGGTAGGCAACGGCAATGATATGATATTTCCAAATTCCGCAGCACGATATTATTAAAAACGCCTCCACATCATAATATGTAAGAGAAGAATTTAATTTTTAAGGCACAGAATCGGACAAATTTTATTTGAAAACATTCAGAAAAGCGCACATTACTCTTAAATAAGATTTTTAAAATAATTTGATTATTAATTGCAACTAAATTAAATTATTTTATTGAACGAAATAAGGCATTTAATGGAATTCCCTTAATTTAAAATTTAAAAACTAATTAATTTCGATTTTAATAAATGGTTTTAGGAAATTAACTCGTATCTTAATCAATGTGTAATAAGTTAATGCCACTATAGATAACAGGCGAAGGTGTGATATTAAAAAAGTGGAAACGAAATACAACTTGAAACTAATAATAAATAAGAGGTCTAATGTTTCGAATAATACTTGATTTTTAATGTTTTAATAAAATTACAAAATGATAAAATTAATATATATATATATATACATTAGAGAATGCAATAGAAAGTATTTGTTATTTTATAATAAATAATAAATAAATAATAAAATAATAAAAAATTTAATAATAAAAATGCCAAAAATGCCAATTAATGCCAATTAATAATAAAATGCCAAATGCTTTTTAAATAATAAAAATGCCAAAAATTAGATTAACTTATGAAAATTTTTTATATGTCGCAGCCTTTCTCAAAGAACCACTCTCTTTCTCAAGTTCTTTTTGTTTATTTATTTTTACCAAAAGCCAAAATGTTGCTTTAAAATTTTGATTTTATTTAATTGAAATCACATTCTAAATAATCGATTATTAAAATATCTCACAGTTTTAAACCGAAGATTACACTTGAAATAAAACAGAGGCACTAGTTTACGGAAATAACTTTGACCCAAGATAAAAGTTATCCTTTTTAATCACTATATCTTTATTACATAAGAGATAGTGAATTTTTGTTTCTATTTTATTTATTGCAATGTTTTATCGAAATATAAATATGATATATTTACCTATTGAAATAAGTAAATATGATGCGATACTGAAAAGTTAAGATTAAACATTGAGTAGAATCATGAAGGTAGATATAATTATATTAAGAACTTAGGATGTTGCAATTAAAAAATTGTCTTATTGTCTGAAACATCTTTGTTTATAACAAAAGGAATTGTTTCAAAATGATGGAAATTTTAAAAAATTGTATGTTGGAGAAAAACTAAATTCAGAAAACGATTATTTTTCATTTAAAATATTGAATTAACTAGAATAGTCAGTTCAAGTTTCTTATTCTTTATTCTGTGTTTACAGCGTTATTATTATTATTATTTTTTTACATATAAACTAACGCCTTTGGTGACAAGCCAGGAATATTGATTGGGTTTAATCTCAATTCCACTCTTTTATGTGGTACTTAATATTCATAATTCCGTAACAAAGTATGTTTAAGCATGTAATTTATAACAAACATTAAAGTCTTCTTATTTTAACAGCCTTACATCTATTTTGCTTATTATGTATATGAACCTTCCTAACTGAATCGAGTCCCATGACATCACAGTGCGATTAAAGTATCTGGGTAATCTATTCTGAATTGCAAGCTATCTTTTTAGAATATAATTTCACTTTCTTGTTCTTTATGTAAATTGCACCGACAACTTTTACAAAATAAAACTATAAAACTAAAATCTTTGTGAGAAAATCAGCGGAATATTTATATTAGAATATAATTGTCTTAAAAACATATACTCTTCAAAAAAAAAATACGAAATGCTTCGCAGAATTTGACATATAACAATTTAAAATAAGAGTGACGATATAAAACGTTGATAACATTAAAATAGGAACAGTTGTTGCATTAAGTCGAAAGATTCAGTCAAGTTTTCGAAACTATTAAAATAAAATGTTATCAAATAATTCTTTGCTTTTTTTCAGTTCTTTCACTACAAGTACCTCTTTAAACTAGAGAAATGTCAAGGTAATCTTTAAATTATACCTTCATTATACCGTCTGGAGATACCATTAACTAATTCAAGGAAGTCTATACAAATTATTACAATCTACAGAGTAATCGACTTGTGAATTAGAAAATAATTTATGCAAAAAATTAAAAGTGCAAGTAAAATATTAATGCGCATTTCTGTATATTCTTATTATTTCAATTTATTAATATTAATTGACCGTCGAAGTATCAATTAAAATTCTATAAATCAACAATAGCTATCAGCTCTACCATGATATTGTGATAAAATAATTATGCAATAAATGTTCTTTATTTAAACTACAAGGTCTACGAAAACTACTTTATCGAAAAACTCTGCCGTTGAATAGAAATCTTCAAAATATTTATCAAGAAAGGTGTTTTCTTAGCTTTCGATTTTAATGATAATTTCATAAGTAGCACAAGGTTTATGCAGATAAAATGCGCTTTTCTCTTTTATCAATAAATTCTTCTACCTTTTTAAGTTCACAAAATCAAATCTATACGATAATAATTGAGCAATCAAGCAGACTTCTGAATCAATCTTCTTTTCTTTTTACTATTTAAGATTGATGACTTCTTAGTTGGTAAAAATAGAAAATTCTTATTCAGTAAGGTATGATAAAGAAATTCAACGGCGTTTTTTCTTGTGCATATCATTTGAATATGTTACTTGTGCTATAAATAGCGATAATTTAATTTCATATTCAAGATGATTATTTCTGATGTAATACAAAATTTATAACTCTTATTTTTTTTTCACTGCTTATAATTTTTTTTTTTTTTTTTTTTTTTTTTGCCATTTTTTGGTTCTTTCACACTTTTTCGTACAAGAAGTAAAAATATTAAAATCCTTATAAAATTTTCACTCGAGATTTTGGAGTATCATCGTTTTGCAGATATTTCCGATTTTTAGTTTCATGTGTGTTTGTATGTATGTCCGCTTGTTTGTCTGTCTATGAAAGAAAACTCAAACAAATATTGAGTATTATTATATAATGAATATTATTATACATTGAATTACGATCAAATTTGTTACGAATTACGATTCCTAACACATTTTTAACTAAATCTATTAACAGGAAGTCTGTCTGTCTGGATACTCGGATATAAGTGAATACGATACATACAAAACGCAAAATGCTAGGTAATTATAAATTCGTACACAGATTTAGCATCTAAAACATAAGCACATCAAATGGAGAACCAAATTCATTTAACGCTTGACTGTCTGTCGGGCTGTACTTTCACAAGCAAGCAAACGCAATAACTTAAATCAATGAAATTTGGTATATAAATTTGAAACCGCAACTGAAATTCCATGTCAAATTTTGATATCAATCGACTAGTAAAAACATGTCCAAAACACATATTTCAAGACAGATTCAGTAAGTCATATCACTGAATCTCGGACGTGCCCGAAGGCACGCGGATAAAGAAAACTGAATGACCAGACAGCCGCAATAGCAACACTGGCGGGAACTGTGGTTGAGTCCTAAGGGCTGACACCGGCCGCTGTACAACCCTTCCCGAAAGAAGTACGTCCCGTAATCGATGGAAGGAGCCAGATCCCCCACCTTTTTGTGTACTCTCCAGAGTGGTGAGATCCAACCACCATACAGGAAGCATCTCATCCTCTTTTCGAGTCGCCTCCCCCCCGGGGATCTAGGCAGATTCAGTAAAAATGCCAACCTCACACAAAACTATCATTTGTATCTACAATTCACCAATGCCATTCCAGGAATTGTTCTCCCGCTAGTTTCAGTGTAAAATATATTTATTCTTCTCTATGTAAGCTCATACGAGTCTTCTTAGATATTTAGGCACTTTGGGGGCAATTGCGAGCAGTTCTATGATTTTCTTCTTGTTAAGCAACGAGATGTTGAACGAATGAAGAGATGAATGAAGAAATAGACTGAATAAAACTAACTAGACTAGGATTATCGGATCTCAAAATACTGTATCCGAAAATCAAATTTCTGCTTTAGACACGTTTTTCTGAATCAATTGAAACAAAGTTTAGACAAAAAAACTGATTTGTAATCACAGAATCATGCACCATATTTGATAAATTTAAATCACTGCCTTTTTGAATTATCACATTTACATGTTTCTGAAAGTACAGACCGACAGACAATCAATCCGTTGTTTATTTTGGCTCAAACTTTGATAGGTGTCTATACTATAGATGTGAAATCTGAATACGGAATTTTATCTACTAACTCTCTTCATTTTGTAACTATCGTGTTAACTCAAATTCAAACGGCTGGACAGGTGGACTTACTCTGAACAGATTTTACTCAGAATTTAATAGAAATCTGAAAATTTGGTATAAAGACGGTATACCAATTTTCAACAATCTAGCTCAAAGTGTTTTCAGTTATCTTTGTCAGACAGACAGATGGATGGACGGTTATTTTCTAAAAACGTGTTTCTCCAACTTAGGGAGATCAAATCCTCGAGTTCGATTTTTCTGGCGATTATTACACTTTCTCTATACTACGTATAGGAGAAAGTAATAAAAAAGAGACGTTACAATATCTCAAAATTAAGAGAACAGATGATGCGGGTACTTAAGATTTTAACAGAGCGCTATGATGCTATGGGACTGTCTTTATTGGAAAGGTTCATGCACACTATAAATAGACTTTAAATAAAACGATTAAAACGACATTGTATCAATGTGAGACAATTCGGTGAACTCATGGACATTAAGTTATATCCAAACGATTTATCCGAAAGTAAATATAACCAATATTCCCCGCGAACTAAGGATACTCCCGCTGGTGTGATGCGGCAGTATGGATAGGATTGTGCCTGCTCAGGTGTCGCCCTCGTCATCTGACCGTAGTTCAAAATTACGAGGCCCATCCCAAAATAGCCCTATTGTTACTTTAAAAAACGAGATGTTAATATAACTAAACTAAACCCGGCGAACTACCTGGTTGTCTGCGGCGATTAATTTTGAAATACTGCTGACTGAGACTAGAACTTGAGATTTAAGTTCACAACCTTGAAATCTCAAACCGATTAGGCAATGTCTTAATCATTCAGTCAGTTATAATCCAACTAACTATTTTATCTATCTGCTTATTACGAATCGTCTGCTTAAAATGCGTCTGAAGTACATTAACAAGGAAGCAGGGAGAAAGTATGATTTTTATAAAAAACGTATTAAAATTCATTAAAAATTTCACAACGTTTGTTTTATCTCTTTTCAAGTGCGACGAAATTTTTAGTTAAATAAAACAAGAAATGTAATAAATTTAACACTAGCATGCTTCATATTTATTATATTTCATATAATCTTAGAATGTACATCTGAGAACTTGCTTTAAAAAAATTTTATGTGCCTACAAAAATTTTACTTATTAAAATCTAATTCTATACTATAAATTCTAGCGATGTAGGTTTCAGCTAGGAAAGTAGGATTCATTGATATTTAATAAGTTAGTTGAGAGAGCTTCATCAATATGTTTATTAAACAATTGAAAACCATATATTTTTTTTGGAAAAGTTCTTGAAATATAAATTTCCCAAACTGTTGGCTAGTTATGATTAACAAAAGAATTAAAATTGTGGTTTGATCAAGTCTTTTCATGATATTTCCTCTACTATTTACGATTTCAAACGCGAATTAAGATACGATATGATTACGATTACGATGCGATACGCAAATGGGAAAATAGAAATTTTATTTTGGGGATTATTTAACTACCAGTTTTTCTCACTGTCTAATGAATTTTATCACCTTTTTCTGCATAAAACTGTGTAATTTGGCAAGGCCATGAATACACAGATTTTTATTTTCAGAGCTCTCCAAAATAAGAATTTTGTGTACAGTTTTATTAAGAAAATTCACTTCAAATTTAATAAATTTATATGACTGCATTTTTGAGTTGCCACTTTAGATTGTAAGCGAAAGTAAAGACCGATATACGGTCAACTTGTTGACGAACCTTATTCAAAATTTGAAGTATATCTATACTTTATAATCTAAATATGTAAACTAAATTTTATCCCTTATGTTTATATTCCTCGTGTCCACTTGTACTTGGGCAGCCAGAAAGTAGATTTTCATATAAATGGATTTTGTTCAAAAATTTGTAAAAAAACTTCAAATTGGATGCTCAAACCACACGTCATATTTCAGCCGTCCAACTTTAAGAGTTTTAGAATTATTACATTTTCGAATAGAGTGCCTGACAGACGGATAAATAAAATTCCAAAAACGTATTTATCTGACTCATCAGAGAGATATAAAACATGGAAATGCGTCAAGACCTTGAGATAATTTTTTGAACATTACAATATTATCTTTTTGCATAAGAGAAATTAATAATTAATTGAACGAACTGACATAGAAGAGCAAGCAGCGAATGGACATGATGGGTGATAAGAGGTAAAATGAAGGTCTCATCAAAACCGATCTTTTTTTTTCTTTCTTTCTTCCTTTAATGCGAAATATGTTAGCAAACGAAGAAGGCTTTTCAACTCTAACAGCAATGGAAAATATTCGCTCTTTAAAATGCATGGACATTTTAAAATTCAACAGACCTATCTGCTTAGCTTATTGATTAACTTGAAGAAATGCAGTTTATCTTATCTTCTATGCTAATTTATCCCGAAAGAAATAGCTTGTCAAGTTTCTTCTTTTTGCAGTTTGCTAATTTGAAAACATATTTTATTTTTTGGAGTCAAAAACTACCTATTTTCATTAATTTTGTTGGAACTTTTTAAAGGTCTTTTAGATACAGCTTTTTAAAAATATATCCGATAACTTCTTATTGCTCATTATCTATAAATACTAAATTCCAGGAAATTATTCGTATATCATTATACTTACTTATATGTTTCTGTCAAATTGACTTATCATAAGGGGTCATAAGGGGTAATTACATTTCAATAGGCTTCAAATTTTTTCCATTGCAACCTTGAAATGTTCATCTTTTAAATGATTAAGAATAATGAAAATTTCTCTCTGATATAAACTTTTTGATAAATCGATTGGTATGTGACTAAGTTCGGGAAATGTTTTCTGAAAAACTCCCTAAAATAGTTATATTTTTGAATTTTTGCATAACAAAAATTCAAAAAAACATCTTTGAAACCAAAATATATTAATCAAGTGACAAAAGTTTTTTTTTTTTTTCAAATTGCATAAAAAGTTCTTTTGGGGCTAAAGATAGATGTAAAGCAAAAACTCTCTAATATAGAGGATCATCAAATGATTTGCTAAAAATAATGCAAATAGCTTAAAAATTATATAATACAGGATGTTGCCGAATTCGACCGACAAATTCAGAGTAGGCACCAAGAGGATAAAAAATCACCATACAACATAGGGCCTCAAACAACGTTTAGTAGGTAAAAATCACAAAAATATAAGAGGCTTGAGAATTGTCGGAAACTGTAAAAAAATGAATAAAAAATAAATGATGTTTCAACAATAAATTTTTTCTAAGAGAAAGCACATTCTTAAAAGTTTTTTTTTTTTCATGTCGGTAACATGTCATTTTGATGATCCAGGGGGTCGTAAATTCCTGAAAACGAAAAAAGTAATTTCGAACCCTCATCTGCAAAAATATTAAAACTTGAAGAAAAATAAAAATATGAAATGGAAGGAATTTTATATTCTTTAGTTTGATGTAAGCTTGTAGTGTGGAAACTACAAGCTTATGTTCTTTTACATTCTGTAGTGTAGGATTTTTTAAGATATTCAAGGAAAACTATAATAGGCACCTGAAAATATCTCGGCAACATATATAGAGGATCACCATGTATAGAGAGATAAATTCAGAGAGGTCATCGTAGACATTTAGAAAATGGAAAATTACTATAAATCATAGGGTCGCTTGTAACATTTATTCGCATTATTTATCGCAAAAACAGACGTCGAAAAATCCGTGAGCCTGGCGAAGAAAATGACCTTATGAATGCGAGGATTAGGAACAAGATAGTCGAGAAGATGAAGCCTTCTCGTACTTAAATTTTTCATGCGTTGGAGGAAAATAAAAGCAGAGAGCAAGTATTCATTAATGAGCATTCTAGAATTGGTGGTAGTTAAACAACATATAAGATTTCACATATAACGAACATGCAGATATGCATTTAACTTACGGATGGCAATTGACGCCTAGCACAAAAAATGTATCAACAACAATATCCGAAGAGGCGTTGTCCGCACCATACCACGTTTGCAAACATCGATCGATTGCTGTGGGAGACAGCATCCTTCAAAATAACGAGGCCAAATGAATGGCAAAAACACATCGTGCACATATTTGACACAGAAAACACAGTTTTGAAGCGCTTTACCAATACTCCATGAAAAAGCACACAAACAGTCGCAGCTGAACTGGGTATTTGGCATGACATCGTGAGGTTATGCGTGCTGAAAACATGCACCCTTTTCACTTGCAGTAAGTCAAACTCCTATGTGATGATGATTACACACGTCGGCTGGAGTTCGCACGCTGAATGCTTGATGCCACACAGGAAGATGCACACTTTTCTGCGAAAATTTTATTCTAAGATAAAACCTGTTTTAGGAGAGAAGGCGTCTTCAACATGCACAAAGCCTATATTTGATCATTTGAAAATCCCAACATCACATTCTCATCGAACGTACAACACAAGTATAATATTAAAATCTGGACAGGAATTCTCGGAGAGTATCTATTGGGACCGTATCTTCCGCACGAACGCCTGAGTGGGGCAAAGTACCTTATTTTCTTGCAGCACGTCCCTTCGGATTTACGGCAGGAGATGCATATCATTCTTCGCCAGAACATTTTATTAATGCATGATGGAGCACCAGCATTTTCTTTAGTTGTATTAGGGAAATCCGACATGTTGTTTGCAAATGAAGTTTAACGACCGTCAATTCTGCAATGCTCATTAATAAATACTTGCTCGCTGCATTTATTTTTCTCGAACGCATGAAAAATTTAAGTACGAGAAGGCTTCATCTTCTCGACTACCTTGTTCCTAATCCTCGCATTCATAAGGTCATTTTCTTCGCCAGGCTCACCGATTTTTCGACGTCTGTTTTTGCGATAAATAATGCGAATAAATGTCATCAGCGACCTTATGTTTTATAGTAATTTTCCATTTCCGAAATGTATATTATGACCTCTCTGAATTTATCTTTCGAATTTGGCAACACCCTATGTAAATATGGATACCGATGTTGCCGTGATATTTTCAGGTGCCTATTCTAGTTTATCTTGAATATCTTATAAACTCCTCAGTTTCCACACTACAAGCTTATATCAAATTAAAGAGTATAAAATTCCTTAAATTTTCATGCTTTTATATTTCTTCAAGTTTTAATATTTTTACAGATGAGGGTTCCAAACTACTTTTTCGTTTTCAGGAATTTACGACCCCCTGGATCATCAAACTGGCATGTTACCTACATGAAAAAATACTTTTAAGAATGTTCTTTCACTTAGAAAAAATTCATTTTTGAAGCATCATTTGTAATTTTTTTATTAATTTTTTGCAGTTTTCAATAATTCTCGTGCACCCTATATTTTTGTGATTTTCACATACTAAGCATTGTTTGGGACCCTATGTTGTATGTTTTTTTTAATCCTTGTGATGTCTACTGTCAGCTCCCTGAATTTATCTTTCGAATTCGGCAACACCCTATCTAGTTACAGAATTAAAAAATAGCCTATCAATTCTGGGTTTCAAATGACTAATAACACAATTTTTTTCTATTTTTCACATTGCGAAGTATCAAAACATCTATAAAATAAACATCTATAAACATCTATAAATGTATAATTTTCTTATTCTTTAGTTCAGGAACTACAAAAATATTGAGAAATTACTATACTAAATTTGAACACAAAATATTCATTATGTTTGGCCCTCGATAGCTCAGTTTTTATAAAACTCAATCACATATAAATGAAACACAAACTCTTGGACTGTATCTCCATTCCTTTATTCTCAACACTCCCAAAACACCCTCTCTGTGGAATTCACATAAACACTCAAAAGGTTATATTATTTCACCACTTGGTGGCGCTACAAATTAGTAGGCGGAGCGTTCTGCTGACTTACTGGCGCCAACATTCCGCCCCCCTTGAAATATCATTTCAAAATCTCAACATTACAGAAATAAAAATTTAACACATTATTTGATTAGACAATACAAAAATTCCACAATTA
>JAPMOR010089962.1:493989-547736 GCA_026543865.1 Argiope aurantia
ACCAGGAAGGTTCACAACCAATTCTTGGAGAAATGTTGGACCAAACCACCATAAGTCGCTTTGTTGCATTCTCGTTGGATCAAGTCCCCTTGAAATGACGTCAGCGGGATTTTGTTCGGAAGGAACATGATGCCACTGATTCATTTCTGTAGATTCTTGAATAATAGCCACTCTGTTTGCAACAAATGTTTTTAAGTCTCGTGACTCTTTTCTCATCCACGAAAGTACGATAGTAGAATCCGAATAATATGATACTGACGTAATATCCATTTTTAATGCACTTTTTACCTTCAGCATCAATTTGGTGAGCAGAACAGCACTGCATAACTCTAAACGAGGTATAGTTACCTGCTTGATTGGTGACACACGAGATTTACTCGCGATTAACTTCACTTTCCCTTCACCCGCTGAATTGACTGTTCTGGCGTAGATTGCAGCACTATATGCCTTTTCAGACGAGTCACAGAATCCATGAAGCTCATTCACTTCCGCGTTTGGAATAACAATACATCTTTCTATGTTAATGTCGTTTAAGTTTCTTAAAGATGTTACAAACTCTTGCCATTCACTAGCTTCTTTCGCAGGAAGCATTTCATCCCAATCAATCTTGAGCAACCACAATTGTTGCATGAATATTTTTGCCTTCGTGATCACTGGCCCAAGTAACCCAAGTGGATCAAAAAGTCTGGCGATAATGGATAAGACCGACCTTTTGGTAGGATATGCATTATACTGTAAATCTACTTTAAAGGTAAAGCAGTCGGTTTTAGCCTTCCAGGCAATCCCCAAAGTCTTAATTTCATCCGTAGATGAGAACTCATACTCTTTCTCCGTAGCAGGAATAAGCTCGGAAGTATTTCCACACCACTTGTGTAATGACATCTGGGCAGTTTTTAGAATGCCAACAAGTTGATGTTGCAAACTTTTTGTCTCTTCCAATGTACTCGCTCCACTTAAAACGTCGTCCATATAAAAGTCATGACACAAGACTGATGCAGCACTTGGAAAGTTTTTTCCCTCGTCAATGGAAATTTGCTTAAGTGTTCTCATGGCTAGATATGGAGCACTAACCGTTCCGTAGGTAACCGTATTTAGCTGATACGTTTTAACGGGCTCATTAGCTCCCTCTTTCCATAAAATTCTTTGGAGATTTCTTTGACTCTCATCTATATTGATCATTCGATACATCTGACGAATATCTGCAGTAAATGCAAATATATGCTTTCTGAATCTAATTAGCAATGTAAATAGATCGTCTTGAATCACTCCACCGTTATACTGAATTGAGTTGAGCGATTTTCCACTACTAGTCAAGGTGGACGCATTAAACACGGTACGTAGTTTAGTTGTCGTTTTATGAGGCCTATAGATGCCATGATGAGGCATATAATATGTCACTTCAGGTTCAACACTTTCATCTTGTATCTCACTCATGTGGCCTAACTCCTCATACTCCTTCAGAAAATCAGAATATAGTTTCAGATATTTTTGGTCTCTAGACAGGCGAGTCCACAGCGATTCGAGTCGTTTTAGAGCAATATCCCTTGAATTCCCTAGACATGGCCAATGCTCTTTAAATGGCATCGCCACAGTATATTTTCCTGTCTCATCTCTTCTATGTGTTCGCGCATAATGCTCCTCACAAATAGCATTCTCTTTACTTTTAGGTAATTCATTACCTATTTCCTCAATCTCCCAAAATTTTCTCAAGTTTGAATTTAATTCTTCTGATCCACATATTAAACCGCAATAGTTAGAATTTAATTTAACTGAACTCGAAACGCTACCTCCTACAATATATCCAAATACAGTGTCTTGTAACGTCAAATTCTCATTTTTAGCATTTAATTTTCCCGGCTTTATTATTTCATAAAAGTATTCAGCACCAATTAAAATATCTATTTTGCCCGGAATATTAAAATTAGGGTTCGCAAGGTCAATTGATTCTGGAAAATGTACACGCATATCTATCATCTTATTCGGTATTAAATCTGTTATTTTTGAAACCACTAACATCGAAATATTTCTTTCGAAACTTTTATTTTTACTAGCCAAAGTTGCTGTAACTCTGCGATTAACTACCAGCGAGGCATTATTAATACAAGAAATAGATTTATTTATTTTTTCACTTTGGAGTTCTAGCCTCTGCATGCAATTCTGACTCATGAGGCAGCACTGTGAGCCGTTATCCAAAAGGCACCTTACTTCCTGCCATTGCGAACATCTGTCTTTTATTAAACTTCTTACAGTAGACAAAACTACATTTTTATTTACCATTAGATTTGTAGCGACGAAAGACGGATTCCACTCACTGGGGGAAACCGAACCTTGTTCCGAATTTTTCCCCTCCGGTTGCGAATTATTTATGACTTCAGCGGTTTTTATATTCGAAGACGAAACATTTTTTGCTTCTTTCGAAAAGTGTATTAACTTATTGTGAGCCTTGCCACAAAAACAATTTCTAAACGAACACTTTTTAACGCTGCAATTAGGCGATAAACATTTGAAGCAGGCGTTTTTATTTTTCACTACCTCTACGCGTTCAAGAACCGAAAGTCTCTTAAATTGAGGACAAGCATACAAAGGGTGATTCTCGCTCTTTAGACATAAATCGCATTTTTTATTTTTAATCTCATTGAAAAATACCTTTGATGCTGGTTTAAATTTATTACTATAATTTTGCCCTCTTCTCGTCTCATTAATGGTTTTGCCTTTGGAAGCAAAATACAAATCGCATTCTTTTCCTAACTCGAGAGGTGTAAACCACTTTTGATTTTGTCTAATATTAATATGAGTTGCTGTTTCTTTATCCAGCGTTTGGAATAATTTATCCGAAACTATCAATTGTTTTAGGGTCTCAAAATCTGTAACACCCCTTAATTTTAAATAATATTCAAAACTCGTCATTAAGCGTGACGCGAATTGCACATGAGTTTCGTTGTCTCTAGAAGCATATCTAAAATTCTCTAAAACCGCTTGCGCTGTTGGCTCGAATTCTCTAAGTACAATTGATTTAATTTCTTCATAATTATTTAAGTCTTTCTCAGCAATATAAGTTAGGATATTAGAAGCTCTTTCTCCTAATAAATTTAATAAAATCTCTGCTTTAAATTTCTCAGGAACCTTTTTAGTACTAAGTGCTCTCTCTAACGAAGTAAAAAAGAAACCCCAATCCTGAGTTTTGTTCGGTGGTTTAATACACAATATTCTCACAGACTTTAATAAGCTATCCAGAGACTCTTCTGGTTCGGTTTTACACTCTACATTAACGGAAGTCTGAGTACTATTTTCTTTAGCCCTTAATTGCGCTAATTGTAATTCTATTTTAGTTCTCTCTAATCTAATACGCTCTAGTTCTATTTCACTCTCCTGATCGGATTTTTGGTTTCTATTCCCTGTTACTCGATCTACAGCATCTTTAACAACTTCGTTGTCATTTTTGAACACATCACTCTCCTCAATTAAACTCTTTATTTCACTCTTTTTCATGCCTTCCGCAACAACCAAACCTATCTCCTCGGCAACGAGTTTTAATTCATCTTTCTTTAATTTTGCTAAACCCGTCATTTTAAATATATAATTCAAAATAGTTCAAGAGAATAATATTATCACAATTTTATTCTAAACTCATTAAAACAAAATTAACTTCGTCTCGGGAAATTAATTAACTCCACAAAAACAAAATTAATTTCTTCTCGGGAAATTAATTATAACTCAACAAAAACAAAATTAATTTCTTCTCAGGAAATCAATTATAACTCATCAAAAACAAAATAAATTTCATCTAGGGAAATTAATTATAACTCATCAAAAACAAAATTAATTTCATCTCGGGAAATTAATTATAACTGATCAAAAACAAAATTAATTTCATCTCGGGAAATTAATTAGTTAATAACTCAAAGGATAATACTGCCCATACCTCTTTGCTGGGACTGCTGTCACTCGAGACCAGTTATCCACAAGAGAATTCTCATTCTTGGTATTTTCGCACCAAGTTCGTCATTATCGACGACATCTCCACTAATAAATCACACATTTCAAATAATGAATCACTATACAATAGATGCATAGTTGTCTCCGGAGCACTGGACCATGTTTGGCCCTCGATAGCTCAGTTTTTATAAAACTAAATCACATATAAATGAAACACAAACTCTTGGACTGTATCTCCATTCCTTTATTCTCAACGCTCCCAAAACACCCTCTCTGTGGAATTCACATAAACACTCAAAAGGTTATATTATTTCACCACTTGGTGGCGCTACAAATTAGTAGGCGGAGCGTTCTGCTGACTTACTGGCGCCAACACATTAGATTTTAATTTATGAGGTTTTCCGTTAACAGAATGCTAACAAAGATTAGAATTTGAAAACAAACAGCATCTACAGATATAAAATAGGATTAAAACATGAACAGTTCAATAAAAATACTAAATTCATGCAAAAGTTTAGTATTTCGCAGCTATTATAAGCCATTGCCATGTAAGACTTTTCCTGGGAAAACACTTTTATGATAGAGTTTGCGATAAAGTTTTGAAAAGAACACTCCTACTGGTTAACTGAAATTACTTAAATTTCTCTTAACGTATTTACGAATGCAATGAAAATAATAATTTGGGAAAATTTACTTATACTAAAGAAGGCAACAATTTGTCTTGCGATAGTCGTCTTATATTCACGTGATAAATGCAGAAAACGGTAGGAAGTTATCAAGAGATAAAATATTCCCCATTCTGATAAAGATAAAAAAAAAAGGAAGCACAGAAAAATGATTATCAGTCATCAGAAAATTGTGATTTGCAAATCTTTACATTTGTATTTCGTTTGAAAGGAAAAGGATAATTTTTGAATTATCTTTTACTTTCGATAAAGCTGTAAAATATCGAGTTTTAGAGTAAAGTTGCTTGGTGATTTAAAAATATAAATCATGATTCATTCGTTGTAAAAATGATTTCGCTAAACTAGTTTTCTGAAGCATTTTACTATATGCAAACTGCAATATGCATAGCAAAAAAGAAAAAAAAAAAAAAAAAAAAAAACTTTTTACATGGCAAAATGTTAGACTAGAGCTAGCAAATTTGGCACGTAATTCCTTCTTGGATAGTAACTTCTTCTTATTATAAAAGAATATTTCAAAATTTTAAATAGATTTTTAAATTAAAAATTAATTGAAAAAGAGCTTTCTTCTTCGATTACTTGGCAGAATATTATTGAATCTTGTTTATAATACTTTAGAATCCTAAAAGTCAGCTTTACAGTGACATCAGTTTTACTTCGAAGTATTTTTTCCCCTCTAAATTCAATAAATTAAATAAAATATTTTTAAATATATTTTACAACAATTTTTTTTATTGTTTTAGTTATTTAATTTAGATTCAAGCATGCTGCAATTTTTTTATATGCGCATAATTAGTGCTTTATAATTACGAATAAATTTTAAAAATAAAAAAGATAGGTAAATCAAGCTTTAGCGATATTTCGGACCAAAGTTCCAAAAGTCTTTTATTTTTCAAATAATTTTTATAATTTCTAAAAAAATGACCTTCTGGTGCTTTATGACAAATGTCCTAAATACGAAATTCTTTTGCCTTAACACAAACTCCATCTTTTTACGCGTAGAAAAAAAGGGTAAGGCCTATATTGGAAAAGGTACAAGAAAGTTTCGGGGAGACCACCATAGCCGGTTAAATATTGTTCTCAGATCTTTTGGATACAATTTTTCCGATTCATTTTCATGCAGGTAATATTATCAAAAGCATCCATTAAAAATGGGCGGAATTATATTTATTCACCCAATAAATTACTGCAACTGGCAATGTACAGTCTGAAAAAGATAACCTTGACGCCTAAGTGCCAATGTCTCTAAATACCTAGACTTCATTATAAACTCCACCTCTGATGAGGAAATCATTAATACCAAATTTTAATAAGAGACTTATAAGAAAAATATAAACCATAATCATGGTAAATGAAGTTTATTTCCAAAAACGACTAGTTACCTATGAAAATGTACAAATTTGTAAACTTGTGACTGTTAATATTTAGTATTTGACTTCAATGGACCTACATCCTTTTCGCAATAACTTTTACTGCATTTTGTCAGTGGCGACTATTAAAATATCTGCTGTGATATTCCGCAAAATTTAGCTGCATTTAAGATTTATTTTAAAATTATATTATAGTTTTCTTAAATCTTGATTTCGTAAAAAAAAAATTCCTCGCTAAGTAAATTCGAGTTTACCATCCCTGAAATATAACACAAAAAAATTATATCAACAAAAAGCAATTATTTTCATATTTAATAATCATTTAATTTGTTTTAATATTTTCATTTTTAAATCCATTAGAGTCAAACTAGTATGGTGTGAAAATTTGAGTGTGGGATGTCAACTATATTGTGATCCTCTTCTGATTTCGGTACTTCTTACTCTTTCGAATAATATTCGTATTTTTTTTAATTCATTTGAAATGCAATGGAATTAAAGTTATGATTTCAATATAATATTTAAAAAAAAATTTCAATCATTTTGTTGTTGGTTTTTTTAATTTCTTGCATACGAAATATATAAGAAGAAATTTTTATTGTCATAGCGAAAAAATTCGATCTCCAGATTGTTATGAATCGCAGCATTTCGGACTTATCTAAATTTTAAAAAAACAAAAACAAAAAAAAACGCATTTTCGGAATTAAATCTGTACATCTCATTTGCCTGTGAATATGGTAATTGAAAAAAGCAGATTTGCAGTTGGAATTTGGCATGTGGTCCTAAAATCAAATTTTGGATAAAATACATCCAAAGAAAGTCTGTCAGTTTGTCCATATATTCATGTGACTAATGTGATAATTAAAAAATGCAAAATGGCACGCATTGATACGTTTACGCAAAAATGCATTAAAAAAGATGCATATTGCATTTCCAACAAAATTCATTTAAAGGGGGTTGTTAAAATGCTGGTCTGCACATTTGCACGTGAAAACTCTAGTTAAGTCATATTGTCCCATTTTTTAAAGGAACACAACGGCTATTTTGGGGCGGACATCGTAATTTTGAACCGCAATCAGATAGCTAGGACGACATCTCAGATGGCACCCCATTCTAAGCTTCCACATCACACCAACGAGAGGACGTGCAGTCCCGATAGATTTAACGTGTATCTGACCCGCTTGCACTACGGCTCTTCGGCGGAATCGCGTATCGCACCTGAAATCTACCGATTCCGAAGCCGAGACCTTACTACCAGGCCACCGCGATCCTACGAGGAAATTCAAAACTTGCTGTTTGTACATGAATATTCAAAAACTCAAAAATCCAGGTAGATGGAATTTAGCATATGATTTCATCATCAGAAATATAGATGCATATTACATTTCGAACTAAATTCATTTGCAAGGGGGTGGTTATCAAATTGCTGGTCTGTATATTTATTTGCATGTGGAAACGAAAACTGGAAAACTGAAAGATTTTTTTAATGAAATTTCTTGACTATCTAGTAAGCAAAATTGTTGTTTATTTTTAAATTAGGGTCCAAATAATTAAAAATAACAAGAAAAAATCCCAAATTCATATTTGGCTTTCTTTTGGTATAATACGAAATAAAAAAATACGGTTGTTTGTTTTATTACAGTTACAGTGGAATTCACGAAAGTGTGAAGGGGAACTCCAGCTTATGAATATTGCTAAGACCTGCGAGGGGTTGTCGCCTTCTTTCCCAAACCCCACATTACGTTTAGAACACACATATTCTTACCAAGAGAAGTGCTATATTATCTACAAGGAAGAACACGGGAGAACTCTGTCACCGACTTAATATGAAATCTATGGAAATTATAATTTAATAAATAAATGATCACAAAATCGGACATTAAATCAGCAAAATGTTAATCTCATACACAAGTTTTTATTTATTTTTTATTTTTTGACAAAGTTATACTTAGTGAAAGGGATCTTTGAGACAAAGCACAGATTCAATTAAATTGAGGAAGCGGTTGAAATAACTATACTTAATTGCTTATCAGGAAAATTTAAGCCGGATGAAAATGATGCATTTTGCAATACTCTAAGAATTGTTTATCAGACTGTATAGGCTCAACAAATAACGCGTCAACCGACAGGAAACCTTAATTTTGAAATGACTTTCCTTAAGCATTCTAAAATGTAATACTTTTGTCTAAATTAGTAAGTGAAGTTGTGCGTTTTACATTTTAGTTTTCCTTGAAAAATTAAAAACAATCTTATTGTAATAAATAGCGATTGAATAAGCTGAGTTAAAAATATTTTTATGCGTGATTGTTTTTTTTCAAAACAACAATTTTTCTAACGAGAGCCATTTAAAAGGGAAGATCTAGCAAAGTTAAAGAAGTTTGTGAAGTAACATGCTGAAAGGTTAAACGGATAATTTTTCTGTCTTCAGGTTATTTAAATGAAATTTTGAGACATGAAAAACATATAACTGAAAATGTAAGGTGCGGAAATTTGTAAAAATTGAGCCTTAAAATACAAAATCGCGACTTTTAAGAAATCAAAATCGGATATCTTCAATCCCATGTATTAAAAATAATAATCTGGCGTATGTATTATAGAGAATGACAACTCTAATCTTTCCTGCTTTTAAGCATACTGATTGGTTTGTCCTTTATTGCTCCGTCAGGACCAGGCATGACCTTGCTTTTCGATCGATTTTGCCGATAATTTTTTTTAAATGTAAACTGTATTTCTGCATTTTAGCCAGTCATTCCGTTACCACAGAACTAAGCCATATAAACAGAGATTATCGAGACGGGCTGTTATGCTTATTGACTATTCAAATTTTTGTATAAGACAACAACGACCAACAAAAGTTTATGCATTATAGGATAAAACAGCTTGTTAATGATGACTTAACATAACGTTTCATTTTTATAGGAAGACTACCTATTGCAATGGCTCTCCTGATACTGGCTAAATTACGGCAGTCTATAGAACCCAAAACCATCCACACAATGTTTTGAGCATTAACGTGCGCATTTTGTGTCTAACTAAATCGGGATTGCTGTACAACTTTTTAACTGGGTTCTTTCTCATACTTTTCACTGCTTACAATAGCGGACCGCTCATTCCAAAAATTTGCTGATAGATGAAATCAAATACTGCTTGGCCATTTTACTATATCCAGACACCAAATTTATAGCCTAAGCTGTCATCGTTTAGAAGTTAAGGGGGAAGAGGTGGAACAGATATAAGTAGGAATCCTGTATATAACGCTTTGCTCATATTATATTGAGAAAATAATTTTGAATGAATTTTAACCAGTTTGGGATATGTTGTAAAGGGATTTAAAATTCTTGGGTGACTTCGTAGATTGGTCATAAATCTCAAAAAGGGTAGAATTGCTGGAAGATTAAAATTTTCATTTCCCTGTAACCTCTTTATGATTCAAAGGTCAAAAATATATCAAACTGAATGAATAAACATCTCATTCAGATAGACAAATGCTTTTCTATTGCTGCGATTACTTAGAAGTTAAAGCTGAAAGGTAACTTTCAATCCCTGACTTCTGATATTTTTAACATAATTTGTAATGACACATTTAAATAAATGAAAAAAATCAGTTTCTACTTTCTTCTCTTAATTCAAATTGGTTTTTTAAATGCCCATGGATTAAAGTTTAATAACTTGATGAAAACTAATTAAATAAAAATAAAAGAACAAATATTTGTTTGGCAATATTACAAATATTTATTTCGCAATATAATTTTGTGTCTACAAGTGTAGTTTTGTGTATATTTGTTTCATTTAGTATTTGTTTCATTCGGTTAGGAAAAAAGCATCTAAAATACACATTCAATTTTGGATACTATTAAACGTATGCCGGAATTAACCACCAAAATACACGCCAAGGATCACACGATAAATTCAATGAAAATATTAAATTTACCCCAAAGCCAAACAAGGCATTCTCATGGTTAACTCCTTTATTATAGAGTATGCGAGAAAGTGTTGGGGAGATCCCCTACCTCTGGTTTTGAGTAAGGATTGAAAAGAATGTGAAAATATTCATTTAAATAATAAGGAATCTATCTCTGAATTACAATGTGCCGACATAATTTTTGTTTTTGCTTAGTATTCGGACATATTCAATTCCTACTATTAGTTCACACTCTCCTTATATATATATTTATTTATATATCTTGTTCAAATTTTCAATCGTTAATAAAATATTTTATTCATCCACTGAAGTTCAAATACATTTTTTTAAATTTGCAGTGCACGGCACTTGATGTTAATACAGTTTTTTTCAATTATTAATTCATTAATTAAATTTAATTAATTCCGTCGACCAGTTTCGTCAAGCCCGATATTATCGCCAAAAGGTAGCTTTGCGCCAATAACCACAAATTACTTTTCATTATGATGGTGCCAAAGGATTGGCGCATTTTCGCGAGCGTTGGCAGATCGACGGGATAATCCCAAAGTACTTTTCAAAGTAAATTGTAATTTCTCAAAGTTTTTTTTTTTTCACTTTTTGAAGTTCTAGAAATTTTATGGTTACAATACAAAAACAATCGATAGGTTCTATTAAATAATGCCTTCAATTTAATCTGAAATTTCTTGATACTTAATAATTTTTTTTGATAATTATTTAATAAAAAGTAACTAAAATAAAAATTTTATTTGTTGACCAAAGTAGGAATTGAATTAAAAAAATTTATATTACTTGTTTCAGATTAAATGATTCGTGAAGCATTTTAATTAAGGTTCCTTTTATTTAATTTAATATTTTGCCTATTAACTACATAAAATACAGAATATTTGAACAAGAAATGACTGTGATATAAATTAATTTCTTTAATCAACAAGCCATTTTAAATGCAACAAAATGGAAATTTTCGTATTTCCATCTTCTGTAATATGCAAATATAACATGTTATTTTTAAAATCAACCGAGAAACTCTCAGCAGAAAAGATAAATTTAAAAAAAAAAAAAAACGTTTGGCAACCAGGAAAAAAAATCGTTTGTTGTCATGCGCATCGCAACCAGCTAAGAAAAACCCTGTATCAGCGGATGTTGATAATTTTTTTAAAAACAATTCCTGTGGCCTTGACAATTCAAGGCTTCAACTAAGAAAAAAGCCATGCATGAATAAATCGCATAATGTTACTATTTGGGAACAAAATATAGCGATTTTATCTGGATTTCATGTACCAAATAATTCAGATAAATTTCTGATCAGAAAAAAGAACTATTTATAAGCTTTTTTTTATAATTTGCAAACATTTTCTGAAGCCAGGAATTTTTTGTACTGTTGATATTTTAAGTTTATTTTCTTTTTAAGCAATCGTTCATTATTAGAAGTATAGTTATTTGATGATTTTATTGAATTTTCTGAGTAAAATGCAGTGTAATAATATCTTTGTTAATATTTTTATTATATACTATAAAATTTTATATTTTATGTATTTATTATAGAAATTATCAGTGTATTAATCTGCATGCAAACGAGTGATATTTTTGTTTTCTGTTTTGAATAAACATATGCAAATTAACAGAACAAAATAGTACCAAATTATAAACGAAACAAATTCAAAATATAAATTATAAATTTATCAAAAATTCTTTATTACTGTAAGACTTTGAAAAAGAAACTATTTAAAAAAATGGTAAAAAATATCAGTAACGAAATGAAAATGAAATTATTTTTAACAGAAGTGAAATCAAACTATATCTAATCTATTTTTCTAATATCTACTTATTTGACTGACAACAGATATAAACAATGCTAAAATGATTTCAGAGCACATGGACCTATAATCTGAAACATTATAGTATGATAAAGTGTTAGGTTTTTTTAATCATAATTATAACATAAAAATGTGCAAAAAAAATGCAATTCATATCTGTGTAATACTCGTGCAGAGTTGCTGAATCAATGAAAGATGTAAGACATAAAAATATTTTGAACAATTATCAAATATTTTTATCCAGAAAAAATTATGCAGATCTAAATGTTGAAGAATGAAATGAAATATGTTTGAAGAGTGTATTTTTTAATATTAAAGAGATGTAAAAACATATTTTGTACAATAATATTCCCCAAAGTTGTTGAGCAAAAACGTTAAAATTTCGATTAATTTTTAGTTAAAAATCCAGTTTTTGAGACATCTTTTCTTAGTGTACACCTACTGTTCAAATTTGGCAGCTCTAAATCTCTAAATTCAGCAATATGCTATGTTACAAAAACTATACCAGCTTATACCATCATATCGATATTTATTAAAAGAATGAATTCTTTAGAATAATTCTTTTGGATTCATTAAAATATGCAAATATTATCAAAAATTATGTAAAAACATGCATTATTTGAAATAATTAAACAGATTTTTCAATGTTTTTTTAAATAAGTATTTGCTTAGTCTTAAATGTTAAAGAAACAGTTTAGTAATGTTAAAAATCGAAATCTAAGTGTGTTTAATTAAAAAAAATGATAATTCCTCTTGGCAAACTGGAACGCAAAGGTACAAAGGTCCTATACATCTAAGTTACTATCTGGCAACATAAATTATTGATATTAGAAACAGCCAAAATTAGGGCGTGAAAATTCCTTTTCAGCCTTGACTACTAAAATATTGCAGTTATAGTTATAATTTTGAATTAAAAGTGATTTTATAAAATCTAGTTTTCGTGGATATTTGAAACACAAATTATATATAAATTTGAGTTTATTTATTTATTTATTTTTTGTCTCTTGCAGTTTTTATTTTAAGGGTATAAAGCCGCCTTCAGCGCCCAAATGTTCGCCCGATATTTATATTTAAAATAATTGACAAAATCAAAAAAAAAAAAAAATCAACCGGCCAGTACCGAGTTAAGTTCAATTATTTGATATCACATATGTTTCATTATCATTAATATCATTTATCATATGCGTATTAAGTTATTAAAAGTGGGGTGGGGCACACAGAGTAAGTACAGTGAAGTAATGTTTTTTTCGATTTCTTCCGAAAATGGTGAGTGATATCTGGTAAAGAAGGTCAGATGACAAATAATGATGCATCCATAGGTCACAAACTTTCACGGTGAAAAAAATCGGATCAGTGGGTTTGCAAATTTTGTCTTGGTTTTTTTACCCCTTAGAGAATGTAAGTAAAGGAGTGCTTTTTTTGGGGTTTCTATCAAAAGTGCTAGAATGCATTTGACCTTTGATGATATATCTGCTTTCATACGAAAAAAAAATTGGCGAAATCCGACAAATGGTTGGAATCGAATCACCGATTTATTGGTTTCCCTTATAATTATAAATATTTGATTTATATATATTATTACAAGTTTATTTTAACACAGAAATATACTTCAAGAAAATTCAAATTCCACAATTTAAATAAAAGTTCTGGTTTGACAAGGATATTAATTACGAGTTATTTTAATTTTTCTTAATTTAGCGATTTTGGTTTAATAAGAAAAATACCAAATCAAAGGATTGAAGCAGTATGGCGATCTTTTGATTATAAAGGTTATTAACGGTTTTCATAAATCAAAGGTAATCATCTTGCCTCTCTTAATAATAAAAGCAAGTTTCTGCATGCTTATTAGTATTCTCCAGGGATGATCGTTTGTATATGTGCACGTGTATAATTTGGGACGTAAATGTGCATCTTGGATCAGCTTATTCAAAATGCTATTTATATGAATGAAATAATCAAGTGAATTAAGTGATTGCGAAATCATGGTACGAAATGAATTTTCAAGTCATTTTTAGATGTTTAAAAATTTATCCTTTCAATGTCCCAGATTTGATTTTCATACAATTCTCCCGTTTGTAATAAATAAATACTTCGTACAAATATTCACAATTCCGAACAAAATGCTTATAAAATTGATAGTTCTTCCTTATTTCGGAATGATTTTGAAATCTCATTTTGTCATATGTATTTTCTAGAAACATGAATTTTAAGGCCTGTAACAAAGTTCGGGGTGAAATTTTTGAAAAATGTTCGAAAATAGTTATATTTTTTAATATTTCTATAAAAGAGATTGAAAAAACATCTATGGAACCAAAATATACCTGTTAAATGGCAAAAGTTTTTTTTAATTGGACGAAAGGGCTTTTATTCGGCCAAATGTAGGTAAAGGCAAAAATCATCTAGTTTAAATAAATTTGCTTAAAATTTTGCAAATAGCTTAAGAAATATATTATCTAATTCTTGAACTAAAAACTAAGCTGCATTTCTATCCATTCTTTAAATATTGAGTTTCAATTAATAAATAACACGGAATTTTCAATTTTTTTTTTCACATTGTGAAGCGCTGAAACAAGTATAAAATAATTCTAACTGAATACATTATTTATATTCTAGTTCAAAATTACTGAATATATTGAGAAATTATTATACCAAATTTGAGCAAAAAAATGCATTAGATTTTAATTTAAGTGATTTTTCGTATAAAAACTCCATCAAAGATTAGAATTTGACAAAACGGCATCTAAAGATGTAAAATAGTCTTAAAACGTATGTAAATGTAAACATAAAAATCAATGTAACTTCTGAAATATTAAAAACAAAATTTCAACGGTTTCATAAGGAAACTTGTTCAAACATTAAAGAATATTAAATTAAAAAATCATAATTTCGCAAAAAATCAACTTTTCAACGTAGTCTCTACCTTAAGAGATGTAAAGTTATTGTTGTTTATTTTTTTTTAAGAATTACAATGAAATCCTTTCCTACCAAATTTCGAAAATTCATTTATCAGACTAAAAACACTAAAGCTTCAGCGCCAAAACAGCTAAAAAAAGTGTTAACTATTATGACGAAAGAATAAAAATGGAACTTTCGTTTCAATTAGAATAGTTTCAGATAAAGAAAAATTTTTTTTTAAAGAAACAGTTTTAAAATCTATGCGACAACATAGTCACAGGCGAATGATAAATCCACTGTCTTACTCTAGTCTAGTCAAATTCTGCTGAAGCATGGGGAAAAAAATGCTTACTATAAGCAATTTGCTATTTTATTGCTTATAGTCGCTGGGTTGATTATTCTAAACAAATTTCAACTTTTTGATATCACGTTTGATAAAAAAAGAAAGGAAAAGTTGGCATTAATTTTTTTAAACATTTTAATAAATAAAAGCCTTGTCTAATCAAATTCTGCTGAAGCATGGGGGAAAAAATGCTTACTATAAGCAATTTGCTATTTTATTGCTTATAATCGTTGGGTTGATTATTCAAAATCGATCTCAACTTTTTAATATTACGTTTGATAAAAAAGAAAGGAAAAGTTGGAATCAATTTTTTTTAAACATTTTGATGAATGAAAGCTTATAAATCTAACACGAAACATGTAAGCTAAAAAGTATGAGGTATTGAAAAAGACTGTAAAATGAGTGTTGAGGATATTAAATTTGAAAAAAATTTAACCCTTTACATTCGTAAAAGTAATTAAATGCATGATTATTAACAGAATATAAAAGAGCATTTCATTGTTAAGAGGTATAAAATACAAGGTGTAATTTAATATTTTTAAAATCTCACCTTGTCTTTTTCTTAAATATATATGTATATAGAATCTCTTTACACATGATGATTTATATAAGGGGAATATAGATATCTTTTAAAAGAATTCGCTTAGCTTGACAAATGTTTATCCCTTCACTCGGAGCGTGTGAAAGTGCAAATCAAAGCAGTTTTACAGAGCTCATGTAACATTAATTAAATAAAAAAGGTGGAATTGGATCAGGAAATAAGAGAACATATTAGAATTAAGTTAATGTGGGTTAAATTAAAATTAAGAAATTAATTAAGATTTAATTTAGATTTAGAGATATTATTACATATATATATATATATGTTCGGTCAATTGGTGATCATGTGTCATCTCTCGAGTGCAAAGAGTAAATTTTTTAATTTAAAAATTTCATGAAACTTAATGAATTATTTTCTTTCTTAAAAATTTAACAAAATTATGTGGCTCTTACTTTACTATGTAGTGACTGACATATAAAAACACTGAACAGCGCTCGCGATTATAACAGTACATGGCTTGAGCCATTATAAGATACGTTTAGGCATAATATTTGAGACTAAACAATAACTTCAAATTCATTGATTTTCACTTTTTTTTTCTTTCTCAAAATCGACCATTATGATGCAATCTAAAATCGTCCCAAGAAACTTAAGATTAAGATTTCTTTTCGCACCGATAATAATAATAATAATAATAAAAGATTTCTTAAAAAATAAAACAAAAATATACGAATAAGTTTTTTTTTCGCTTCGCAAATTCAGATAGATAGAAAAGCATTTATATACATTTTTCGATAGGGTTTTTTTCCAACAGTGCTGAACTTTTTGAAAAATAATACAGATATTGATTTCAAATTTTTGCCAGCTATTTTCTTCAGTTACCTGGAACTACAAAAATTTTGTTACAATGAAAAAAGGATTCAAAAAATCTTTTTTTTAAACCATTTTTATTTTTATTTAGCTTTACCACTCATTTTAAATGTTTATTTAATTTAACTCTTTCTTTCAAATCAATATTTTTTTTTATTCATACTTTAGAAACTATAGTTTTACCTTTACCTTCTCCTTATTCTTTTCGATATCAGGTGAAGAAATGTAGAAGTCTATTTCGAATAGCCAACCAACGACGTAAAGAAATAAAATTTCTATTATGCATTTTTTCTGCATTTTGTTAAATTAAGTGAAAATTCGAATTGTAAGCTTTCAGTTAGCTGTACTTTCACTGAAAATTGCAAGCAGCAAATAAAAGATGTTCAACAGAACTAAATTGGCATGACTAAATTGTTTTTGGTGTGCATCAAATCAACCAATTGATATGATTTGATTCCATTATACACATTATACACATTTTTTGCTACATATTTAATTATTTTTATAATTAAATAATTCTCCGGAATGATAAAATTTGTGATTTTTTTTACTAAATAAATAAATAAATATAAATAATTATTATAGAAATAAATTAAATAGTTAAAATAGAAATAAATTAGAATAGAAATAAATTAATATATGCGGAGCAAGGAATAAAACTTACAAATAAATTTTCTTTGACATATCTTTTTAATTTCATATATCTTAAGCAATTCTTCAAAAATATTGAATTGAGCATTTCAGGTTGATTGTAATTGAATATTCCAACTTTGAAAATATGTTAACCCATTCACTGCCAGATAAGTTTACAGACGCTTAATTTTACAGCATTTTCCTACGGGATATCTCGCAAATGGCAGTGAATGAGTTAAAAATACAGAAGTACAACTTTATTGTTCTTCGGAAATCAAAACTAACAACTGAAAATTTAAATTCAACACAGTTATAAGTATTCAGTGTGGCGCCTTCAGAAATGTGAAGGATATCGGAGCGGTACGATTACATCCAACAATTTTTTCTGCATGCTTGGTGTGAAGCTTTGAAAGGGCACATATTTATTTCGTGGGCACATTATTTTTTTAGTAGGATATATCAAACAATAGATGTTTGTTTCACGGCTACCAATTTAACGAACTTAAAACAAGCTTATATGTAGGGTCTCAAAGCATTAAATCAAAGATTTTTAAAAAGTATGCCATCGCCAAGTATAGCTTCAAATTATCGTTTTTGGAGGGGCTTACAATTCACCCTTATAACTGTGTTGAATTTAAACTTTCAACTATTATTTGCAATTTCTGACAAACAACAAGGTTGAATTTTGCTTTATTTGAATAGCCGTGCAAAGTACTGCCAGACTCACCTTAATCATTTATTCTATTTATTGTTCTTTTTTTACATTTTTAACAATATTAATTTTTCATTCTTTCTAAAATATGTTAACATAATAGCTTTGGATTCAAAAAACATACTTTACAGTTTTAATAGTTTTTTTACCATCTATAAAAGAAATTACAGTTTTTTTTTCAAAGTTTTGCTTTTTTTTCTAGATACGGTCTCTTGGGACCTAGCGGCTGTGGAAAAACAACCCTGCTGAGATGCATTGTAGGAAGGCACAAACCGAGCAGTGGTACCATCAAAATCTTTGGTAAATCTCCAGGTCATGATGACTGCACGGTTCCAGGGCCGGGTGTTGGATTTATGCCTCAGGTAAAGTATTAAAAAATTAAATTAAAATCTTAATAACTGCGGCATTTAATAAATAAAAGAGTGCTTTGTCGCCTAAAATCTGTGCAATATATTATTATTTTCATCCGGTTTAACATAAATTTATGCCATCTGACACGATTTCTTACACTGTAGATTATTATTTTTCAGTAATATAACAGAGTGGTGTGGCAAGTTATTTGGCATTGTTACAAATATCATCTGGATCAGTGTAAATACTATCCTTATGCACATCTCCGAAAATTATTGTCGCGAATTGTTTATCTACAGAATTTGGCAACACTTTCAACAATGGACAATAAATTTTCAACAATGGATCATTATTTCTCTTGCCAAAGGTTTACAAACAAATACGGTACCGCCAAATCGGCTAATATACTATAGCAAATATTAGTATCCCTATGAGTGATTTAAAAAACACATAACTTTGCTCTGCCTCTCAAAATGGCAGACACAATGGAATCTGTTAACAGGAAACAAATTTCGTAATGTTGAACTTTGGCCATGTCTTACAAACAGAAAAGAAGACACTATCTTAACCCGTTTGCGCATAAGTGACACTAGATTCACCCATCGCCAACGACTTTTTGGAGAAGAGGCAGTAATATGATCGCAATGCAATTGCATCATGTTTGTTTACCATAATCTCAGTGAATGTCCAAATTTTAGTACTCAACGTTTATATCATTTTAGCAACTTCACATTATCTTTTTTGCATGATAAAATGCCACATGCTCATGTTTTTGGGGTTTTTTAAAAAATCAATTGGTTTTTATCTCCATATTTAAGAATTATTCGTCTTTTTCAAAGGTTTTTACATTGCTTTTTATAGCTGAAATTTTATATTTTAATCCATAAAAAAATACAGTTTGGTGCAGTATAATCAAGACTATGACTCTTGTGCCAATAAAATCCAACAAATCCAAATAGAAACAAACGAATATGATTTAGTTTGAATTTTACTTCTGATGAATTAAAAATGAATCTTAGACATGGTGTTAAATATTGGTGGGGGGGGGAAACAAATTCAACATGCAAACAAATCAACTGCAGAAATTTTTTTAAGAATTTCAGAAATAGGGAGAAAAAACTTTTTTCAAGACTCCTAAGATACTTACATAAATGTATGTTCGGAGAGGTATTGTGAATATGAATATAACTCTAACGACATAATTCAGTATGCTCTTTACTTGTGCCCATGTTAATTATTGTATGTTGACTCAAAGTTTTAAAGAATTCTGAGAGGCATCGATATATCAACTTTTTATATTACTGCAAGCATGCTCATAGATTTTTGTAATTATTATGAGCATTTTTTCTATATTTTTGTAACATTATTAATTTGTTTTATTTATCTGTTCAATTTGTTTTCATAATGCATTCATTGTATAAAAATACCCCTTTTCCAGGGTCAATAAATTATATTTTCTATTGATTTAGGCAAAAGCATAAAAAGGAAATAAACTAAGAATTTTTATTATTCTATAAATTTTTAATTATTTATGATATTTCTGTTAAGATTTCACTCCAGGAATTCTTTGCTTATGAATCGAAATAATTTCTCTTTAATATTTTCTTTATACCTCTTGAAACTTCTATTTCTCATTTTTTCTTTGCACTTTTATAATTCTATTTGTCAGTTTCATTTAACAACTGAATTTGTTTTTAATTCTAATATTGATTGCAGTATCTTTTTTATAAACTAATAATTTTTATCCTGAGCAGATTGAAGTTAAAGAATTAGAGATAAAGCAATTAAACTGGGTCATAATTGTTTGTCCTCATTGTAATAAGCGAAGTAAATGGAATTTGTGAGAAAAATCTGGTGGTTGGCGAATGGCAGGGCATAAATTCTGGCGTATTCATTTTAAAGATATTTTATTAAAATTTTTAATAACTAACTTAATTATCTCTCATTATTTCTTTTCAGTTGGAAATTTAATTGATTTTATCTTCATAAGTATAAATATATTTAAAGTCTCAAAAAGATTTTTCCACGTATCTTCTGATAATGAGTCTCAAATAGAAGAGAAAATTAGTCTGTTGAAAAATAGTTTAACAAACTAAAGAGCGTTTTCAAAGAAAAAAGCAGTGATTTTTGAGAGGAAATCTTCATAATTGAGGAAGAAAATAAACATTGTTAGAATAACATCCACATGAGGAAAATTGGGAATTGAAAAAAAGTTAACGAAGTCATAAAAGTCAAAAAAATTTGCTTTATATCATGATAAATTTAAAGCAAATATATTTACTCAGAGAAATGTGACTTGTAAAAACAAAATAAAATGACCATATATTTATCACTTAAAAGGATAAAATTCACAGAAAATGGCAATTAGTTTATCGATAATATTCTTTGTCACCCTTCCTGAAAACGTTTGCCAAATTAATTTTCTAATAGCATTTTTTTTTTTTGATATAATGTAATTTTTTCAAAACTTTTTTCTGGTTTCCTTAACATTTTCTTTAAAAAATTTATTATTAAACAATAATTACAAAGTAATTTATTCGTAGAATCTAAATTAAACTCAGAATAAAAACCAGCGTTCTTCTTTCGACTTTCCTGCATATTTACACAATGTAGCATGTTTTGTGTTTCGTTACCTATTGAAGAAAAGTGCGTATACTATTACGAATATTTCCCGGTGATTGCTGAAGAATAAATTCAACAATCTGAGTAATGGAACGCGAAGCGTAATTAACATAAACGCAACTAAGGCTTATTAAATTCACCATATAAGCGGCTAGAAATATACAAGGTTAGCAAGAAATAAGTTACCCACTTCAGAAGGCTATAAAATGCTTTCTTTTTGTCCAAATAAGATAAAATTTGAACTACACATTATTCAGATGATGCACTTTACATTTATTAATTAACAAAAATTTAGCACAAAATTCACCAGTAGATGGTGTGAAACACAAATGTCATTTATTTGCATATATTGAAAATGTGAAACATAATTTGCGTTACAACGCATTTCTATTACCATTTTTCTTTGGATAACAAGAAGGCAGATTCTGCACGAACATTAGTTTCTTCTCTGTTCGTCATGCTTACGTTGCTACTAGTGAAATTGTTCTATCAGAACCAACAAAACTCCGTTGCAGCTCTAAAGAAATCTCGTCGTATGAAGCAGATACAAAGAGGTCCAATGTCACCAGGTGCCCTACGCAAGATAATGCAAACATTTGACAAAACTGGGCAACTTAGCATTCTTCCAGGTAGAGGATGAAAAAAAAATATCTCGTCTTCCAGCATCGAGAATGTTGCGACCGCGCTCGTTGAAGTCAGCAGTCAGTCGCTGCATAATAGTGTGAATTTGCGAGTTGTTTCCCATCTTCTAGATATGCCGTATTCAACTGTACAAAAAAATCGAACGGCAGATTTTGCCTTTTTATCCATACAAAATCAAGTCTGTGCACCTGTTGCAGAACGGGAACTTAGAGGTCCATAAAACTTTTGAACTTCAGTTCCTTGCGTGAATGATGGTTGACACAACTTGCTCATGGAACATTCTGTGGAGTGATGAAGCCCACTTTTGCCTCAATGGGCAAGTTAACACCCACAACTATCGAATTTGGACAGAGGAAAACCCTCACGTTATCCAGGAACAACCCTTGCATCCCGAAAAAGTGACAGTATAGTGTGGTTTTACAGCTACCTTTATCATTGGACCGTATTTCTTTGAAGATATAACTTTAAATGGAATCTAAACCTGTTCCGTCACAGGACAACGGTACCATGATATGCTGAGGGATTTAGTAATCCCAGCTCTTCTACAGAATGGATGCCTTCAAGACATCATTTTCATGCAGGATGGTGCACCAAGCCATATTGATCGTCGTGTAAAGCGATTTTTAGTACAGCATTTCACAGAAGCACGAGTTATCAGCCGTCATTTCCCAATATAATGGCCTCCTCGCTCGCCGGACATAACCCCTTGCGACTTTTGTTGTTGGGTTATTGGAAGAACAATATCTACCGTCAAACATCATCTCTATCAGATATGAAGGACAACATTCGGCGCCATACTCATAATATTCCGGCAGACTCACTCCGGCCATCTGTAGAAAATATGGTTCTCCGATTAGAGTATATTGTTGAAAATGAAGGAGGATATGTTGAGCCATTTTAATTTTACTTTATTTAACAACTGTAAACCATATTAAATGGTTTTATGTGTATTATAACGCCGTCTAATTTTTGTTAATTAATAAATGTAAAGCGCATCATCTCAATAATCTGTAGTTTAAATTCTATCTCATTTGGATCAATAGAACGCATTTTAGAGCCCTCTGAAGTGGGTAACTTATTTCTTGCTAAGCCTGTATATAAGTGGCCTTATTGCGTTATAGAAATCTATAATAGTGCTCAATATCCATAGTTTCTAGCTCTCTTAGAAATTAGCACATGAAGAAGAGAAATTATTCCTTTTGTGAAACCTCTCTGCTTATGGAATCTCCTATCGTGACATCACAGGGAATTCTCTAGAAAAATTTTGGATCTTGGTTTCAAACAGAAATACGCCCATATGTCTTGCAATTCCCAAACCTTTATTTTTGTCAAATTCGAAGGCAAAGTTGGGTTATTGTAATGGCATCCATTTTATATCCATTAAAAATTTCTCTAAATCTCTCTTTTCAAGAATAAGGTTAACTTGGTAAAGAACACGTTAAAAATCAACAATATATTTTTGACATTTTCCCTTTGACCAAATGAATAAAATCTACAATTTTAGCGGCAAGAGCCACTTACAAAATTTCATTTCTCTAAATAGTTAATACCTTCCCACACACGTATAAATACATTGAACGATAAAAAATCATCCTTTTGACACATTTGATCTAAAATTTAATGAAAATCTAAAACTATGTGCTGAAATTCAACCACCTAGTTATTTTCATTACTGAATTATGATGCTCAATTTAACATGGATGTACAAACATATTGACTTCCTATTGGCGGATTTCATCTAAATTTGCAAAATAATTTGTAATTCTAATATAAAAACTACCAAATTTCATAAATCTATCAGGCTGTATTTTCGAGTTACCGGCTGTTTCTTTCTCAGAGTGATCTAAAATGAGGGAACACATTAAACTTTCGTGGCTAATTAGAACTTAGTTGTTCCTTTGACGGTTATGATGCTCTTTCTTTGTATATTTCATACACAAGAAAATTATAAAGAAATTCGCAAATTTTAATGCTGTTTTATAATTTGTTTTACTTTATTAGACAATTAAAAATTATTAAAAAAATTTCTTATCCAAATCGACTGTGAATTCATATGCTTGCTGATTTTTTTAAAGAATAATTGTATAAATAAATTTGAAAGTTATTTTGTTTTGAATTTTTTCCACAGAGAACGTTAAAGAAATAGTACTTTTGAGATTTTACTCAAAATTCTGGGGCCGATGGGAGACATGCAATCATTGATGGCATATCGAGAGATCTTCAGCTTTAAAATGAAATAAAAATTGACGAAATCGGATCAGTGTTTGGGAATGGAAAACTTATTCTTAGCTTTACTTTATTATTTAAATTTTTAGATGAATTGGAGGAGAAATTATAGAATTAATTTTGTCAGAAGTTAGAAAATTTGTATTTTAAAAAGAAATATCTTCAAACTATTAAAAGTCCAGATACGGATAACTGAACAATTAAACGAAAGGGGGCTATCTTTATCTAGGCATAACTGACTAATACCTAAATAAAGCTGACTTTTTAATTTGACCAATTGGGATTTTGTACACATTAGCAGTTGAAAGCATTTAGTTAGTTTAGTTTTCCACTTTTGTGAGCATTCAACGAATTTATGGAGGAATTTTCTCAGTTATGATAATTTACGTATTTAGTGTTCTAGATTACATGTCATTCCATTCCTGAAATAAAAAAAGCTACAGCATGACAATTGATATATCATAATATGAGAATGATTATACACTGAATACTAGCTGTAAATTGCGCGATATTACAATTGATATATTATGACAAGATAATGATTATATGCTAAATACCATCCATAAATTGCATCATGGTACAATTATTATACTATAATCTGATAATGATGATATGCTTAATACTATCTGTAAATTGCTTCATGCTACATGCGTAATTCCAAAATTGTTGAAACTACTCTTTAAAGATATCACTGAATTTGTAACCAGCAAATTTCGCATATAGTTAGGTAGTAGATGCTTACTAATAAAGGATTTTTAACAGTATTTATTAGATTTTTAATTAAAATAGAAGCGAAATTTTTGCATTTTTCTCATCACTTTGATGTTTATTAATGAAAAAATTATTTTTATCACTTTAACAGTATCAGTGATAATAATTTTATTTTGATGAAGTTTTTCTCTAACTTTAACAAAATATTTCATTTAATTTTGTGTATGATTTACAATAATACATTCCATTGTTTTATTTAATGGATTTATATTATGTTTTGAGACGACATTGAAACGAATTTTTCACCGCAGTATCGTTGTTATAATTCAGAGTAGTTTTTAAAGTAGTTATAAAGACAGATTTACCATGCCTTAAATATTATCTTATTTCGAATAAGAGATTTTTGAAACCTTACCCACCCACAGTTAATTTGTGAATGGTTTACTTGTTTGGTTAAAATAATGATGAAAACGGTTTATAAAAAATGATTAACTATGACTTAATTTTTCTTGATTAAATAAAGATTGTAGAGCTCTTTAAGTTTACATATGAAAATATGAGGAATCAAAGGAAATATTTATGAGATATCAATAATCTTAGAAGTGATGTTGCACTGAAAACTCATGTCATTCAAATTTTTCTTTTCCTCGTTTAGTCGTTTTTAAATTCGAAAGACGTACACTTCAGGAAATTTTTGACATAAGGAGAAAATTTTCTTTACAAAGGACTCAAGGATAATTTTCATTTACATAGATCAAATACAAGAAAAATTGATGATACTTTTTCATCGAAAGAAAGGTCAGCAATGAATTCGCTCATTAATGTTAAACACGTAAATGGTATTCTTTTCTTGTAAAGGAAAGAGTTTGGGTTTGTTCAAAGAAAAATATTAGAAAAGGCTTAGTATTATATGTGGGAGTAGGCGTACATTGTAAATAATTTAACACTAGCTGTTTTCGGTGACTCACTGGTTCGCTGGGGATATTGATTTTATTTCATTTCAGCTAATCTATTATAAAAGGTGCCCCAAAATTAACGCAAGATTTGAATTTGTCACCATTCGTGGGCTAAAGTATTGGCGATCCAATTAAAAAAACCATTTGACAAATGATAGTTTAGGGTTAGTAAAAACGGAGCGTTACACTACAGAACAACGTGTTAACGCAAGATTTGAATTAAATAAAAGCACGCATTTTTTTTCTTTAAATTGTTATATTTTTATTGAATCGTAAAGTATACAGGATAAGGTTACGTATGGAATAACACATAGGGCAAATGGCATCTACAGCTTTGCTGGCACATACGCACTCTTTTGCCGAAATTTTTCTTGACTATTTTGACTAAATGTGACTGAATTTCGTTGATACAGCGTTGAATAATTCCCTGCTTCAATGCACGCGTGCTTGTTGGCAATAGACCTTCCACTTCAAATAACTCCATAAAAAGAAATCCAATGGTGTTAAATCACACGATTTAGGAGATCAATTCTCAAATTTTCGAACTGTGGCCGCCAGATGTTCGTTATTTTTTTAAATGTTATTCAACAATCAAAACACGTTATTCTATCATGTAAAGCTCCATTTTTACTAATCCAAAACTGTCAGCTGTCAAATGGTTTTTTAATAGGGTTGTCAGCACTTGACTGTACGATTGGTAATAAATTCAAATGTTGCATTAAATTTGGAACACCCTTTATACAACTTCAAATCTATATCATCATCAAATTATCAGACAATAATGGTATTATTTCAATTGTTATCTATATGTTCTGTTACTTGTGTAATAAGCCTTTCTAAATTATAATCGTCCTATAACATCATGGCATTATTAAAAGTGTAAATGTGCTCTTCATCTATCTTCTAAATTTCACGGTATTGTAAATTCTCTTTTTTTTTTATTCATCTTATAAATATTATATAGAATCCTTCTTGTTTTAATTTGCATTAAAATCGCGTAGTTAAATATTTGATGAAATAATAGAAACGGTTTGAAATTCAAGGCAATAATGTAATTTGTTGTTCGAATATTTTTTTTAATTGACAGAATTCAAGAAAAGTTTGACTGAATATTAAATTGGTGAATTTGGTATAAAAGATGTGTTTTAAATTGTTAAATTAAATAATATTTTCTCAAATTATCAAAGGAAAATACCGAAATTCAACTTAAATTTCAATTAATTAAAAACATTTTTAAACCACTTCGAGGCATACATTCGCACTCTCCAGTATCTTAATATGTACTAAATTTAGCAAATACAGATCAAATAGAAGAGCGTCAACGCATAAACAATCGTCTTTATTATTAGTAGAGATTTAGATACTTTTATTTTCATTTCTCTTCGTTAAAAATGATGATGTTGAAAATTTTCATTCAAAATGAGAAAAAAAATTACAATATAATATTAACAAATTACACCATAATATTAATAAAATTGTGAATTTAATAGTAAAATTTCGTAATATTAAAAAGAAAATATATTCTGCACGATTTATTGTCAAATTCACTTCAAGTTATGATAATTTCTTATTTTTTGAAAAAAGAATTTCTGAGTTTTCTTCCACCAAAAATTGTTTCAGGTTTAATTCATATTCTAATGCACAGTAACACTATTTATTTGAAATCTTTTAAATATATTTTAATATATTTTAATGGCTTTCATTTAAACTGCATTTTGTTAAATAGGTTTCGTTAGTTCCCTATTTATAATTAAAGGTGGACCTATATTTGAAAGCTAAAAATAGCATCTTGCTTTTTAAACAACTAAAAGCAAACCCATTCTTTACAAAAATGAGTTTAAAATAATAAAAAAATTATAACAATAATACATATTAGTGTTCAGAAAAATAAAATAAACATTAATGGTGATTTGGAAGAGTTACACAAAGTTGCCTGTAGCTAATTTAATTTGAAAAGCGAATGCATCAATTAACCATCAAAAATTAGATGATTTTAATTCTACCTCAAGAAATATTTCCTTTTTGCATCATCTTTTATTTATTTTATTTTTTCTTTTCTTTCCATTCGTGGATAGACACTCTGAAGGATTGGTTACGAAGAGATTTCTATCTTCTCCGTGATGAGATTTTCATAAAATAGATATTGGAGAAATTACTAGAATTGATTTGAAGTCGATGATACATCTTGATCATCGAATTATAAATTAATTTAGAAATAAATTTTATTCACTTACATTATCAAAATATTTTTGTAATATCTCATACATTTTTGTAATATCTCATACAATTGAAAATATTTTTGTAATATCTCATACATTTTTGAAAATTTTTAGTTTTGAAATTGGTAATTTTTTCTGTTAATAATTTTTAATTTTAAATCTTTTAATTTTTGATCTTATTTCTCAAAAGGAATTAGCATTGTATCCCGAAATAACGATGAAAGAGACCCTAACTTATTTTGGAAGGCTCTACCAAATGGACCGATCGGCTATTAAGGAAAGAATCTCATTTTTAGCAAGCTTTCTGGATATACCAGACAAGAATAAGTTAATTAAACATCTCAGGTAAGATAACTGATTTCATTCTTTTTTTAATCATCTATTTATTATTCATAATTTTTTTTTCCTGTGCTGAAACTTCTCAAGATTTATTTATTCTTATTCTTAATCTTTCTTCATAAACTTTCATCTGATTTTTAAAATTAATTATCTAAAAAGACTTTCATTTCTAATAAAGGAAACATCACAATTGAAACAAAGTTTATAAATATTGCTTTATCTTGAATTTAAAATATTCTATACAAAAACAAAGATTAGTTATATTAAATATTCTAAAATACCTCTTAACTAGCATGATTCCTTCCCGAATCTTATTCGTAATGTGAAACACTCGTTATGACTGCATAGTTCTCTATTCCGAAAAAAATACTGAAATTTATTAGTATATAGTTTATTATTTACTAGCCGTTTTTGGCGACCAGCCGGCATGCCAATCTTAATGCTCGTTAAAATTTTAATAATTAAATATTTTATGTAACTCCTATTTTAATAACTTCTTCATCAAAATATTTTAAAGCTTCACATTTTGATACTCATATAATTGATTCACAATAATATAAAGCCCTTCAGCCATAACTTAATATGAATCTCTCTAATTTTCTGTTTGCTCCCGTAGAATTTATGCTTTAAATTAAAGTGAAAATGGTTAAACTGCAATTAATATAAGAACAATTTTTTACTGAAACGAAGCATTTTTTTTAAATATGAGTACTGAAAACAAAGTCGCTGAGTATTTAAACCTAATGCATTTAGTATTTAACCTATACTAAATGAATGAGTATTTAAACCTAAACCTCGGGCACTAGAGAATATCTTTCTGAATTTATGCAATATCTCAAGAAGTTTTCTACAAAATTTTCTCAGATTCATCATGAGCAGATCAATTAATTAACAATGTTTAGTTTTAAATGCATGAAACTCTAAGAAAATAAACAAAATCATTTGAAATAATCGGTCGGAAACATGTTTAAACTTCAAAACCGTTGAAATTGGAATTGTCTGCCATATCCGTTGAAAATAGAATTGTCAACAATCAGAACACAATGCGCATGCTTGAATTTTCAACGTCAATTATGGAAAAGCAAATGCGTGACTTTTCTACGCCAGTTGGGGTAACGCCACGCAGATTAGAAATTTTTAATTTTCTTCATTCTGTTTTATTTTAATTCAAAAGTATTTCAGAATGAATCTGAAATATCGATTAATTAACAGTGTTTAATTTTAAATGCGTCAAACACTAAGAAAATAAACAGAATCATTTGATATAATCGGCCGAAAATATGTTAAGCCTATCCTCGTTAGGGGAGGGGAATGAAGCCTTACTCATTTGGCAGTGGGGAAACAAAAAAGTTTTTTGTTAATAATTAAAATTCTAATTAAAAATTCTTAAAAAAAGGACCCCAGGTGTACATTCCCGACCTCCAAATTCGCATGGGCCAAATTTGTTAGTTGTTGGTCGAACGATCTGGCCTGTAGAGCACCAATACACACACACACACACACACATTCAGCTTTATATAAGTATAGATAATGAATACTTTTACTGTGCAAGAAAGTTATCTAAAGACATTTGTCTTTATTTACAATTCCAAATTTGGTGAAAATAAGGCACATCATTCATACTAAATGAGTTTGCATCACGCATACCTAATGCCCTTATCAGAACGATGCTTCTCAACGTTAAGTCCCGTTCCCATGGCCCATTGCCTTTACGGATATGGTCATAAATCTGCAATCTCACCCATTGTAAGGCCACTATCGCCTGTGGTCTTCAATCGGGAGCTTCCCACAAAATATAAGTAAAATGAACAGACGTCTAAGAACCCCGGAAAACCACAATTGAGCAGAAAGAGGGGAAAATGCCTCGGACTCAAGGCGCGCACGGGCCGTCGGAATGGAGCTTCAGATGCAAAACTCTCCCCTGATTTCAGCATCTTTTTCATTTCATTGTAAAGTAATTGCTCTGTTACATCTTTTATTTCTCCCTCTCTAGATTAAATCTCCTTCGCGGCTTTTTGCTGTGACCCAAAATGCAGCTCCGTATGCTCTTCGGTAGTTCTGACTATGTTTCATCTATCAGATAATAGATGTCATTGCAATCCAAACCTAGCCCCATAATCTTAGCTACAGAGACAATCTCATCAATTAAGACATTACGCATTTGTTCAAACTCCTCGTAGTGGTGTTCGACAATGCTATACGGTCAAAGCATTCTCTATGCAGAAACAAGGAATCTTTTCAAACTACTCGAAACGTAGACTGATACCCGAGATTTCAATGCCAATCTGCATTGACATCACAATGCTCTCCTATCGCTCGTTCTGCGAAACATCGCTGGTTAAGATAATCACCTTTTTAACATTTTGCTCATTATGTAAATCAGTCGTTACGGGAGGTGCTCATTAAACGGGTCACGTTGGCAATGTTAAAAATTGCATAACTGAAATTTGATATCAGTTTAAATAATGACTCATTAAAAGATGAAGAGAATACTCTTTTGATGCAAGAAAAAAGATTCCTGTGCCTTTTAAAGTTATATTTTGTAGCGACTCAAATTTTAATATTTGATAATATATCGCAATTAATTAAATATTTGAATAACAAAACTGAAAATTTTGCCTGATCTTTTTTGAATTAAAAAATTTATTATTGGTTTAGAATGAGATAAAAAACTTATCTGCTAGAAAAAATTATCTGACAGGTTTCCGAATAAAGGCAAGAAGGAATTTATCAATAATTTGTCACACTTTCTAATTTGATGTTATCGATAATTTTCTGAACTTAACATCCGGAATGTATTAAAAATAGTCGCGATATCATTGGGGAATTTTCCCAGATTTCAATCAACACTCTTCTTGATAAAAAAAAAGTTCGATGAAAAAGCAAATAATACATTATCTTTTGAATCAGTTGCACGAAAAAGAACAAATTTAAAGAAGAACTTTCTGTTAAAAAGTACTCTGTCTTTCACTTGATAGGCAAGTTCTAGACATGATGATTTATCTGTTAGAAGAAGGGGCCTGACAGTTAGTTATGTACCGCAAAAAAAAATTTTTTTTTGAACATTTATGAACGAGACGCTTTTATTCTTTTATGTGAAGCGATTCATTATTATTCTTATTTAAAAAGTAAATATATTTAAATTACAAATTTAAAATTTTTGTCTCGCTCTTTTAATAGAAAAAAAAGTAATTAATGGTTTATATTGAGATAAAAAGCTGTTTCCGGGAGAGAAAAATTATCTATGGGGTTCCAGAATAGAAGCAAAAAGGAATTTATGAATAAATTTCATGATTTCTCATTTGATGTTATAATTCATTTTCTGAATTTAACATCAAGATTGCGTTTAAAATAGCTTCATTATCATCGGAGAATTCTTCTAGAATTCTAATGGGCCTTTTCTTGATAAAAAAAAATTGCCCTAGCACATATGAAAATACAAACAAGATATTATTGTTTGAATCAATTGGACGAAGAAGAAGAAATTTAAAGGAAAGCTTGCTCTTGTGTTGTTCTCACTCTTCTACTTTACAGACAAGTTCTATGTATGATTCATTATTCTTATTAAAAGAGAAGTTAAGAGAAGAGAAGTCAATGTGTGTGTGTGTGTATGTGTGTGTGTGTGTGTGTGTGAATGTTAAAAAGCAAAATATAATTTTAAGATGTTTGCTGAGTGCAATGGCCAACGGCATGATGCTTTTTTCTTTTGTTAGTTTTTCTGATTTCGCTTTCATGGAGTCACGACAGAAAAATTATCTGTTTTAATACACATACATTTTTTTAAATTAAAAGTTTTAAAAAAAGGTAGATGATCAAAAGTTTTCTAAAATATAATTGATTACAAAATAAAATTACAATATTTTTTTTCTGTGTATCTAGATATAAAAACTTTATTCTAAGAATTTTATTTCTTGTATTAAATATTTTTTGCAGAACTACTTGTTTCTAAAAGTTCTACTAGTTAGAAATTTGACTATTTTTAGAAAAGTTAAATTTATCTTTTAATAAAACGCCTATAGATGAATTAACGTGGTGATACTTATGGACAATTTCTGGAAAAATAGTTTCCAAAATACATTTCAGATTCTAAAATCATGGCATATTGAACTCTCATTCTCAACCAAGACGAGTTATCCAAAGAGATCTGCGTTATCATTTTTTGGACTTAACCAGCCTATCATCTTCCTTTCCTTACAGATCAAACTGTTGAACCAAAAGTTTTAACATATCAACAAATCTAAAATGCGTGTGTACTTATACTTAAAATTTCAATTTATTATTTTCATAATGTAAGACATAAATTTAAGTACATCTTCAGCATTAAGTTGGAAACAATTCACTACGTCTCTTCTAGACAATGTCATTTTTATCGTCTCATATTTTATTCATTCAGTTTGAATACTTGGTCTGATAATTAATGCAAATAGTTAAGTATGAGGTTAATACTTTTTCTTACGTAATAATTGTCATGAAGCCTGTATTTGAATATTTTGCAACACGTGAAAATTAAACAGAAGTATAAATTAAAAACAAAATATCCTTTTGACCTATTTTTTAAAATGCGACAAAGCAGATATTTAATAAAAAGAAATTTTACTTTGCACTTATTTCTTTAACTAATACATACTATTAATTCATGTAGTCTCGTTATACATTCACCGAATCTTAGATTTCAGCAGACGATTGATTAATAGATCTAGTATAATTATAATCTGGAAATTTTTTTTTCATTTCTCTAATTCATTGCATCATTGCATTTATTTTTAGAATTTTTATTAAAATATTCAAAAGAAATACATGTAAAACAAGAATGCTGCATAAATAAAATGTGACTTAATTTGTGCACATTGATTTTTTTTTCTTTCAGTGGTGGACAACAAAGACGAGTATCATTTGCAGTTGCTCTCATACATAAACCTCCACTTCTTATGCTAGATGAACCTACTGTGGGAGTAGATCCACTTCTTCGAAGAAGGTAGTTTTTTTTTTTTTTTTGATATTAAAGATATACTAGCCGCCTTTAGTGATCAGATATTTGCCTACCATGTTAACAGTTATGTCAATAACCTTCGTTGTTAACCTTATTACAACAAAAGAAAATACTGTTTGATACTTTACTTGCACAATAAACATACATGGAGTAATTTCTTTGAAACTAAACTGGCAAAAGCTATTCTGTTTGATTTCATTATCGGATTTTGGCAACTCTGTTAACCATAAAAATGTACATTTTACTAGTGCCATTTAAACTAGTTTATCATATCAAAGAAAAATTAGCATCAATCCGCATAATATTCAAAAGTTTCTCTCTGAATTTTGGGCTGTGAAATAGGAATGCTTTTTTTGAGTATCTGAAATATCCCGACCATTTTATTTCAGTATTTGGAAACATTTGCAGAAATTGGCATCGACAGATTCCATCACCATCATCATCACTACACATTACGTCGAGGAGGCTCGGCAAGCTCATGTTGTAAGCTAGAAATTTCTTTTTAGTTATTATTTCAACACTTTTTTATTAACGCATTTTCTTGTTAGTCTGTTTGACTGCCCAATTAAAAATTCTCAATCGATTTTAAACTAACTTCCCTATGATTTAGAGACACAAAACTTTAAATATAGCTTGAACTGAATGACAGTGCAATATTAACTCTCTTTCTTATCCGTCTTTTCGGAATAAATTTTGCAATCGATTAAAATTTTTCATTGCCGTCAGATGGCGCCATAACATGTCTTTAGCAAATCGGGAAGTCAGTTTAAAATCGATTGTAAAATTTCACATTCACACGACTTAAAAATAGAAAATAATTTAATTAACATTTTTTAATATACTATGTTTTGGAAATGAACTAAAAAGCACAAAAAAATTTCCCTAACCTCATATGGGAAATTTTTTTGGTATGGGTTTATGAATCTTTTTAATCCTTTTTAAAAATGTGGTATATTAAATTTTTTATTTATATAACTATTTATTATTATTCAAGTACCTAGTTGCATCAAATTGCTACAGATTCTGTAGAGCACTGATATTAAGGATCAAAGAGTTGTTATTACTATAACAGTGACTTGCAAACGCGCCTGTGGTAAGTGATATTGTTACGGGAGATAAATGATATTGTTATAGTAGAGTTTAGCGATCATATTTCTTAGATTGTTTCTGAGATACTTCAAAATACTCATAACCTCATTCAATATATATAAATTACTCTTTCCAAACGTGATACTGATACTGATTCTATTAACTCTGAATTTAACACAGCAATTTCTCTTAGCATATTACCTTATCAATATTTCAGATGAGTTTCTCTACAAGCACTACAGGATTAGTACCAGGGTTTTTGATCCAATCATTTAGTTGATTATCAGAAATCCTTTTCATCGTCACTTATGTTTGAGATAAAGTTGTTACATGTTGCATTATCAATTTTAATTGCAATTTTAAAAGCATTTATAAGCCATATTTATATTTAAATGCAAAGAAAAAATTTTCATTTAAATTAATAAAACCAGTTCTTGTTCTGAAAAAAAATTCTAATAATTTTTTGTAAAATACTTTAATAAAAGAATAATAATGTTTTTTCTTCTAATAAATATTATTGAGTTATGAAATATGTTTTATGTTCTTCTCTGAATTAATCGCAATTGTGCTATTTCAGAAAATAATTAAGAATTGGCTATGTAATTTAACAAATACATAAAAAATATTTATTCATATATACGGTAATTAGATGCTATGAGTATTATCGCGGTTATAGGAACAATTAAAACTATTTTCTTTCAACGTTTCTTTTTTATGTATTGGTTGTTGATGACAATGCATAATTTGATAAATGCATGTTTTTAATGAAATGTATATTTTTATAGTTTGTTTATGAAATTTTATTTTCCCTTTATCTATAAAATATATAATGGCGACACTTAGAAACTTTATTCTTCTATAAATAACTATTTATAGAAGAATGGGATTTTAAAAACATCACAACACCACTATAGAAATGTGTATAAATATTTCAACATTTGTATTATTTTTCCATTTACTTCTCTGCTATTCATGGAATTGTATCATCATTTTCGGGAAAACATGTTCTACAATGGCGAGACGTCACTTAATCTCACTAGACAATTTTTGCTGTAAAATTCCTTTCGTTAACAATGAAAAAAAATCTGGAATTTCCAACAGTCTCAGTCTGGTATTTTCAGCAGTCTGCGGTCAAGCTGTGTTCTTACTTTTTCGTAAACTTAATATAGAGAAAGCATTATAATCGTCGAAAAATTCGAATGCGAGCGAATTTCCACGTTTTAGACATCCTTGAGTTCGAAAAACACCTCTTTTGAATAAGTCTGTCTGTTTATCTCTGACAGAGATAACTCAGAAATGCTTTCAGATCGATGATTGAATTTGTATATTTCTATCGAATTTTTAACAACATCTAATCAGAGAAAGTCCGTCTGTCCAGTTATTAGAATATAAGTTAACACGATACCTGCAAAGTGAAGAGAGCTAAATGAATGAATGAATTTCGGAAAAAGGATTTCGAACCAAATTTGTAGGTTTCGGTCAAAATGTGTACAAAATTCATTCAAAGGAAGTCTGTCTGTCCAGGTGTGCTAATTTAAGCTAACACGATAATTACAAAACAAAGAGAGATAGACTGGTAAAATTAGGTGCACAGATTTTACATTTAAAGAGTTGATACTGTACGAATTTGGTGCCAGATTCGTCTAGGAGTTGATCATATATCGATTTGCATTTCGCAAGCGTGTAAAACTCAAATAAAAAAAAATCATTGATTTAAGCTCAGGAAATGAGGTATGTGATCTTATGACTACAATCGTAATGCAGCGTGAAATTTTGGTTTCAATCGGTTGGTAAAAAAGTGTTCAAAATACTAATTCGATTTTCGAATATTTGTATATTAATCGTGTGTCAGGGATTAAAAGACAAATGCCGCACTATAGATATATTCATGCCAAAGATATAGATTTTTAATTATTGTTAACCGATTCCTAGCATGGCATTCTCAACATACACCAAGAGTCTCAATTTTAACTGGAGGCGGGGGGTGACAGATTTATTAGCGAATATGCAAGAAAATTTTGAGGAAACCACTCTCGCTTGATAATTCATTTAAAATAAATCTTTACACAAGCAATTTATGTTACGATTTATGGTACCGCAATTTATGTTATATCTTTACATAAGCAATTTTTGATTTTTCACAAAACAAACTGCAAAACAAAATTATGAAGCCAACAAGAAAAAAAAAGCTGGAATAATGAAAATTTGAATTTCGGTTCTCCTTCAACAGAGAATTGGTTTCACTATGTGGTGTATTAAGTCATTTAAAAAAATTAATCTACAAAACAACACCACGAGATCAAGATAAAACAATCTGAAATAATTAAAAATTCAATTTTGGGTCGCCTTCAAGAGAATTGGTTTCAACAACTAATATATTAAAACATTTAAAAATTGTATTAAAATGTGATTTTAGACAAAATGGTACAAAAAAATTAATTTTTAACACAAACCATGTACTCCCAAACAGCAGCCTACATGGCCTTGTTAACGGTACTATTCAGCTTCTCTCGCATTTTGCCAAAAATTTGACTGTAAAAAGTGACATAAATGCAAAAAAACGTTTCACTTCCATGCCCCCCTTTACACTGACTTCGAGGCATATATATACAGGTGGTTATCAAAATAATGGAAACACCTTAGATTTATAAAGAATCCTTTAATAATATGCTGTAGGACCACCTATGGCATGTAACAAAGCTTGAATTCGCCTAGGAATAGATTCATACAAGTGTTGAATAGAGTTTAAAGGAATATTGTACCATTCTTCCTGGAGATATTGTGAAAGTTATGGGAGAGATGCCGGTGGAGGATATCGATTCTATATTGAACACTCTAAAATGGACCATAACGGTTCAATTATATTGAGGTCGGGTGACTGTGCGGGCCAAAGCAGATGTTTAACTTCATCCTCGTGTTCATCAAACCATGATTGGGCAAGTCTCGCTGCACAGATAGGTGCATTATCCTCCTGGAAAATTCCATCTCTTGCAGGAAACAAAGTTTGCATCATAGGATGAACCTGGTCAGCTTAAATTTCTCTATACTTCTCCCCAGCGATCCTTCCTTTCAGGGTTATGGTTGGTCCAGCAGAAAACCACAACATGGCTGCCCATGTCATGACAGATCCACCTCCATGCTTAACTGTTGGGAGGAGACAATCACGATCATACGCGTGTGCAGGTATCCTCCAACCGTGTACCCGTCCTGTTGTAGGCTAAAGTGTGAAACACCATTTTTTTAACCATATTACTTTCTTACACTTATCAATCGACCAGGTTTTGTGAGTGTGACACCACTGTAGACGAAGTTTACCATTAACATCTGTGACAAGTAGCTTGGGATTTCCTGCTGTGGCATAAATGTTCTGCATGAAGGTGTCTTCTAACTGTAATCACTGACACTGGAGAATTCAGATGATTATTTAGCTCTACGATCACTTTTGCTGCAGTTATTCGCTTTTTAGACATTACAATATGCTTCAATACACGGTGGTCATTTTCAATGAGCTTCTCTTTCCGCCCACTATTTTGCTTTGCCGAGCTAGTCTTGCGGCGCTGTGTGGTGCATGCTGTCATAACTTTAGACACTGTACCTTTAGAAATGTCTAAAAGTTGGGATGTTTCTGTCACACTTGTTCCAACTAGACGGGGTCCTACAATTTGGCCTCTTTGAAAATCTAAAAGGTCCAACATTTTACGCTTTTGAAAAAAAAAATCTAAGAATTACAGAACTTCAATAAAGCTAGCACATACTACCAGAATGTATACATTGCTATTTATAAAAAACTGGTGGCTATTATTATATTTTAATGCTTACGAAGCGTATTCAAAAATGTCACTTTTATTCACAAGTGTTTCCATTATTTTGATAACCACCAGTATATTTTATTGATTTTAATGTGAATACGTATATAAGTAAATTAAGCAGCAAATTTTGTGAAACTGTAAGAACAAGACATTAAATTTCGGTTCGCTTTTAAGACAACTGGTTCTAGAATATCATAAAAATACTAAAAAAAAGTATTTTTAAACAAAATAACAAAAAAGTGGTAACTTTTAACATAATCTATACATTATTTACAGTGGCTTCCAAAAATATGCATGCTCTTAGGAATTTTAATGAAATACTGTTATGTGCATTACTAAAAATTAATATATCAGAAAAAGGATATTTTAATAATATCTATCACTGTTTCTTAACAAAAATTCATTAAATATTTTAAAGTTAAACAAAAATATTTTTAAAAAAATCTGCAAAAAAAAACAATAAGCAAAAAGACACACAAAAATGTTATTTCCCAGAAATCTTTGTACACTTTAAAGAACATATAGTATACATAATAAATAGTTTGATATTTCCGTCAGTTAGTACTTACATTAGAAGAATATCCTGTAGTCACCTCACCTTTTAAATGTTTAGACATAGAATGCACGATTTATTTATTTCTGCTTCAATATGCCTCTACTCTTCTATAATTATTGTTTTAAAGTTTTCATAAACTAACTTCTAGTTAGCCCCAAATAGGTTTTACTGGGTTTAATTACGGCTACTAAGGCGGTATTTTCAGGTTTTGTGTACAATTATGGTAGACACCAAAGGCCAACGTGGAATAATGTAATAGGATATTTATCCTGATTAAAAAAACTGTTTGGAATACCCAACTTTTTCGCTAATAATTTTAAATTATCTTTTAAAATATTTAAATAAAGAGAAAAATTCAAATTTAAATAAAGAGCATGATTCATTATAAAATTAATGAGGGCCAAATTACTTAATCCTAATACTGACATGCACTCCCCACTAGGACAATTCAATCAATTTATTGTTCTAAGTTCTTTAGATTAAATTCCTCATTTTATCTTCTCCATACAATTAACACTCTCATCAAACCCAAAAAATGTTAAATTTACTTTCATCTGTAAATAAGACATGATTCGATACGTTTTGGGCTTATTTATCATCGATATCACTAAAGTAAAGCTTAAGCTTTCTTCTTCTTCTTTTTCTTTTTTCCCCCCTTTCTTGCATTAAAAAAATAAAAAATAAATAAAAAAAACCTGAGTTGAATGGAAGTGTAATGCAACTGGTTCGAGCACATACTGAAAAGTTTCAAGTGAGATTGAAGTTGGAAAACATTTTACTAAACTTTGCAAAAAACTTTAAAGTATGCAAACAAGGATTTTTCAGATTGTTTTAACAATAAATTTCTAATTATATTGAATTAAACTTATTAGATAACCTTTCTTCCCTTTTTCTTCGATTCGATTTCCTCCTTTAAAGCATTTATCATGCACTGCACTGGAGAATGGAATTTATTTACTAATTTAGAGACAAGCCGAATTGATTTACTATTATTATGATGAATAATAATTATTTTCGAATGCTGCTTGTAGTTTCATATGATTGAAAGCAATTATAAAATAATAAATTGATTATAAAATAATAAATGAATCCCAAATAATAAAAAGATTAAAACCAAAACGATTTCAAAATGTCACCAAAATACAAAAGTGGAAAAAAAGTGGCAAACGATAATTTTATCAATAAATTTATCCGAAAATTTTTCATTGTACAAACGTTTTAGTGACGCGCTTTATCTTGCATTTCCATTTTTACTCTTAAAAAAATGAAATAAAATAAAATCGATTCTTGCTCCAAAGATATGAAGAAATATTGGATTACAAATGTAAATTCAGGTTACAGCGCTCTTACTTCACATTTTAAAGGTCAATAAATACGTTTGGGAGCTACTATATATGTAGAATCTGATTTTTTTTTAATTATTATTTTTTTAAATTGAAATTGTAAAGAAAATTATTTTTTAGAATTATAAGGCAACATAATATAAAACATGCAGATAGTAAATTCGGAATATTATTAGAATAACATTTCAAAATTTAAGACACTGAGGTCGAATACATGGTTATTTTAAATTTGAAAAAATGTATAAAATTAAATTGTTCTAAACATACCGCAAAATAATCTCCAGGCTTGGGGCCATTGGACTGTTATCTACTTACTTATTTAATAATCTGGCCGTGTTAGTGAATAAAAAAAACATTTTGTATTAACAAAAATTTACTTACCCAAGTATCAACTTAATCTGCATGAACTTGATTTCTATTCTTTATAGAGATACTTTCTTACATCTTTACACATTTTAAAGATAAACACGTGTGTTGCTGGTTTTGAATTAATAATTCTTTCGGTTCCATTATTCATTTACACACAAACTTTAATAATTTAATTTTTTATTTTTGGTTAGAAGGTAAGAGGTTTTGGAGCTCGTAATCGCGTATGCAATGAATATTGAAGTTCGAAATCGCGCAGGCAATGATTTAAGCATAAATGGCAATTTTCGTCATCATCTTTTAACCGAATATTTTTTTTTTACCTTCTTTTACCAGTATTGCCTTATTATTATGTATGCTTCTTTGAAAGCAGATGCGTTTTTAAAAGGTTGACCTGCTTTTACCAGTATTGCTTTATTATTACGTATGCTTCTTTGACAGCAGATGCGCTTTTAAAAGGTTGACTAGAACTATGACATTATAGCTGTTATTTTCATGGAATGTAATTTTTTTCGGTGGAAATTAAATAATTTATTTTTTATAATATGTTCAAAAAAACTTCACTCGCCTTTAATAACAGTTTTGATAAAAGTATATTCTTTTTCCTCCAATGGGAAAATATCACTTCATTCATTCTTAAGTGGGAAACATTGAAGGATTTAACTCCTGTTCTAAGATTAATCCATTATGAAACTGTTTTATGATCTCAGAAATTAGAAAATAGCAGTTTGTGTTTACAAAAATATTGTTTTCATAAAAATTCTATATAAATTAATATGTTAAAAAATTTATTGGTAAATAGTCTATCATTTGGAAATCGCATTGCGCCGGAAACGCTCGTTATTCAGCTTCCAAACGTGACATTCCTTTTTGTGAGAACATGATATTGTTTTGGTTAGGGGGTTTTGAAGCTCGAAATCACATAGTCAATGAAAAAAGCATAAATGGCAATTTTCATTTTCAATTTTTTCTTGGCTGGCAAAAAAGTTTTCGAGCTCACGTAAACCGGTTTAAACCGGTTAATGACTTAAATTAATTAAGACAAATAATGACTTACATATAGTAATGTTCTCAAAAGATAACTTGAAATTCGCGATCGTAGATTTCATTTTGTAATTTTTAATTTTTTTTATATTATATTAAGTCATCAACACTATTTTTCAGGTGGGATTGATGAGAGACGGTCGTTTACTGGCTGAAACAAATCCTGAAGTCCTGATTGACCAATATAATGCATTAACTCTTGAAGATGTGTTCTTAAAATTATGTGTGAAAGACAGTGAAGCTATAGAGGCTGCTTCAGCTGACGAACTGAACAACTTTGATGAAGAACCAGTGTGGGTTAAAAGAAGGGTAATAAATCATCTTGTGGTTAAAATGAAAATAGAAAGCATTAAGAAAATACATATTAAAATATTAATTGACAATCAAATTGAAAGCATGTCAACCTAGAAATTGTTTTCAAGATATTGAAGAGTGAAACAATGTGTTCTCGAATTGTAGATTGTCTTTACAGAAATTTTAATCGTCTGATTTTTTTCCTCCAAGAGTTTAATTGTTGTTTTACATATTGGCTTTTTTTTTTTTTCCATTGCTTGCTACTTAGCACAACTTGTTTTAAGGTATAAGTATTTCGAAAGAAAATGTTTTAGATAACAATTTGTTTAAAATGATATTTCGCTGTCTCTTTTGTAAATTTGCAAAAGATAGATAACAGTTAGTAAAAGGAATTAGTACGGAAATTAATGCAAACGATACGTAAGTAGTTTTAAAAATTAGCTCAAAATCCATTGTAAAATAAAAATTTTTGATTTGTAAAAATCGATTTTTTGCAAAAATAATAATTACATATTTTTTGTCAGCATTTTCATTTTAAAAACGATCTTCACAAAATCGTCTGAATTTTGTTTCAAAGTTTATTTGGGAAATTACACTAATTTTTATACGTGAATAATATGTGTTTTAATGCTATTTTAAATCTCTAAATGCGGTTTTCATATATTCCAAATTTTGGTAGAGTTTCCTTACAAAAAAACATTTTAAATTAGAATCTAACGCATATTTTTTGTTTAAATTTATTATAATAATTTCTCAATATATTTTTCAGTTCTTCAACTAGAGAAAAAAACAATGTGTTCGTTTTTAAATATTCTATAGTTCTTTTAATGCTTCACAATGCAAAAAAAAATTTAACTTTCATTTTATTTATTAACTAGCCACCTTTGGTGACCAGCCGGTTCGCCAAGCTTAATGTTCGTTAAAATTTTAATAATGAAATATTTTATGCAATTCCTACTTTAATAGCTTCTTCATCAAAAAATTTTTAAACTTCAAATTTTGATAGTCATATAATTTACTCATAATATTATAAAGGCCTTCAGTCATAACGTAATATGTATCTCTCTAATTTTCTGTTAGTTCTCATAGAATTTATGCTTTAAATTAAAGTGGAAAGGATTTATCTGCAATTAATATAATAATATTTTTTACTGAAACAAAGCATTTTTTTATAATATGATTACTGAAAACAGACTCACTGAGCGTTTAAACCTTATAGGAGGGAACTAAAGAATATCTTTCTTCATTTATGTTATATCTCAAGAATTTGTCAACAAAATTTTCTCAGATTCATCATGAGCAGATCGATTAATTAACAATGTTTAATTTTAAATGCATCAAACACTAAGAAAATAAACAGAATCGTTTTAAATAATCGGTCGAAAACAGGTTTAAAAAAACTACTTAAAAAATGATGTACTTAAAACTATAAGTATATACAAAAAATATATAACATAAATACAATTTAATTACAAAAGCATGCAACTAACCTAAAGATAAATTAAATCAAGTCCGCAATCAGTCACAACAATCAGAACACAATGAGCATGCGTGAATTTTTCTACGCCAGTTGAGGTAGCGCTATGCAGATTAGAAATTTTTAATGTCCTTTATTCTGTTTTATTTTAATTCAAAAGTACTTCAGAATGAATTTGAAAGATTGATTAATTAACAATGATTAATTTTAAATGCATCAAACATTAAGAAAATAAACAGAATCGTTTGAAATAATCGGTCGAAAAATGTTAAGCCTTGCCGCATTAGCGTGGGGCAAAAAACAAGCCTTTCTCTTTTGGCAGTCGGGAAATGAAAAGATTTTTTGGCAGTAAAGTTAGTTTTTAATTAATAATTAAAATTCTAATTAAAAATTCAAAAAAGGGACCCCAGGTAAACATTCCCGACCTCCAAGGTATACATGTACCAAATGTGGTAGCTGTAGGTCAAACGGTCTGGCCTGTAGAGCGCCAACACACACACACACACATTGAGCTTTATTATAAGTATAGATATAGATATAGACATAGATATAGATAGAACCACAATATTTAAAGAATGGATAAAAGAGAGCTTCTTTTTTATTTCGGTAACTAGAAAATACATTTGTTACGCTTTTTGCGAGATTTTAAGCAAATTATTTCATGAACTTTAAACGTGCGGATTTTTGCTTTATACCTCATTTTTAATCAAAAAAAAATCCACATTTATATCCAATTTTTTTAATTGATTTTTTATTGGCATCTTTTGATTTTCTTATATTGTTATCTGCTTTATGCAAAAAAGTAAAAAAAAAAAATTATAACCTTGCAACATTTAAAAAAATTCAGAATATAGTCACATATAATAAAAAATAATTTTCATATCGAATGCTATGCTATTTCTTCATATACGAATGCCTGTTGACTCGGAATTTTGAAATTAAAAAATCTTATCTCGTTCTTATTTCTTAATCTTTAATTTTTGAATATTACTGTGATCGATTATAATTATTTTCTACATAATTCCGAGGATCCCATTTTTTAGTTTCCTTTATTCACAAATTGTGTTTAATCCATTAAGTGAACTCTTAACATGTATATAAATTATTAATTAATTATAAACTCTTAAATTATTTTAATTTAAGCCCTTTAATGGCTATTTAAGAAATATCTAGAAAACATCTGCATTTAAAACTGAATTTTAATTAAAATGGTAGCTAGTTTCCTATTAAATGACATGCCAGACTATAACTCATGTTATATATATATATATATAATTATGCTTTTTTGTTGTTGTTGTTCCTGCACTTATTATAAAGTAACTTTCTTAGGGAAATGTCCTCACATTTTATTCGTTTACTTTTTTTTTTCGTCACATATAAAATATTAAATAAGTTTAAAATAACAAATTAAAAGTTCATTTATGTCATTTTAATTTCTAAAAATTCAATGTCAAATAAAAAAAAATTGTAATGTTTTTTAAAAACTAGATTAATATGAAAACAGCATTTTCTTAGATACGTTTGAAAATGTTTAAACAGTAATTAATAAAATAACTGTAAGAAGAAAGTTTATCCTATTCATAATATCTATTAAAACTTAAATCATTCGCCAATAAAAAGGGTAATTAGCCCAGAAAATTTAGTTTATCACGGAATGGAAAATATGCATATTTACTTTGGATGCGAGAAATCGAATGTGCTTTCAAAAGACGATAATAGATGTCAGCACATTTCTAAACGCAGCTATGAGACGCGATTATACATCAAAATCTATCTCATGTACATTCGAAATTTTGAAGGTTTTAGAGTTTTTTTTTTCTTTCTCTACTTTGCATAAGAGGAATAAACGAGGAATAAAGAAAAAGCAAAGAATTAGATTGATGTAGTTCTTGCAAAGTATAAACAATTGATGCCCTCATCGCAGGCACTTTAAGGTAGTAAATTCATGCTCACATACTTCCTAAAATCAAAATTGATTCTTCAGTTTATCGAATAAAATTAATTGTCTTGTGTTAAGCACTGTATAGTGCTGCAAAAAGCTTAAGCACACATTTTATTAAACTGATTAATATCGTTTTACATAACTAGAAATATTTAACATGTTAATGATTAATTTTGGTTAAATTTTTCTTTGCTTTATTAAATTTGAGATAGATGATGATGATGTAGCTATTTTTATATATCGATTACGATTACAGATTCCCTACCTCTATGAAGTAAATATTCAATGTTTATAAATATTCTACTGACTGAATATATGTTATAAAACATATAATGACCTGGAAACTTCACACTTACACTTGGCACTGTTAATATTATTATAAAATATTATAATTCATGAAATTTATACTTTTAGAAACCTAATTATTTGGCCATTAGGAAAAAGTTTTTAATAGATTTGTTTATGGTTTCCTCTCAGGGTAGTGACCCAAGACTTAGCCCAATTGGAAGTACGTCACTGAGTCCGCAATAAACAGAAATATACGAAACCAGTAATATGTTTAGATTTACTATGTATCATCTTATTAATTTACATTTGTGATTGTTTCATCTTTTAACATTTGTATATCTTTATGCTATATCTTTATTAGCACAAAATGCCCAGCAACATTATTATGATATCCTCACAATATTTTCTGGCATTCAGAATATCGAAGAAGATCGTGGAAATATTGGACAACATCTTGTGCTAATAAGGATCACTATTAGCATTAAACGTCCAACAATATTATTGCAATATATTTCTGATATTGGATAGCGTTAAGAATATCGTACAACATCGTGAAAATGTCGTACAACGTCTTGTGAAATTAAGGATGTTTGTCAACTGAATTGTAATTCCAGAATTAAATACAAATGTTTTTCTATAATTTGTTTTCATATTTTAAGATTGCAGCATTCAGTAACTAGATTTATTAAATTAATCAAGTTAATAATTTTATTTTGTAGCCTCACCATACAAAGTACAACGCAGTAACCTCAATAAACGGGTATGAACAGTATGAAACTGTTCTTTTGAACAATTCAAGGAAGCCAGTGATTGATATTTCCAGAAAAAATGATTGCACAAGCTATTTAAACAATGCCTGGCACAGGATGAGAGCTCTCAATCACAAAAATTTCGTTCGACTGAAAAGAAATATACCGTAAGTATCATGGATATTATTTTTATTTAATAGATTGGAGATAAATTAATGTGTTCGCGATTAATGTTATCATTCGCTGTATCTTATCCAAATCCTCTGGTCTCGAACCTAGGTATTCAATTGTAAAAAAAGTATATGAAAAGGTGGGAACATTATTTCTCACTTACATGATCTTACGAAATACACCTGCGGGAAGTACAAATCCTATTATAAACTCTCTGCGCTTTTGCGTATGCGTTATCGGTTTAATTCAGCAAAATAGAGGAGCGCCTCCTTACGCGCGTCACCCCTTAGTGAGATAGAATCGTCGAAAACTGGAATCTCAGGATACCAAAACGAACAGTAGTTATGCATCGTTGAGAACAGTAATTGACATAAAATACAAATAAGTGCATCAATCTTCCTAACAAAGGAAGGCTTGTAGGTGTTGCTACAATAAAGTGGATGGACAATCAGATTTCAGTGGTTTTGTTGACAGCGGGCTAAAAAAGATAGTACTAAAAGAGAAGTATCTTGCCCAGAATCTGTCACTATATGCAAAGATACAATGGAAGGATTGATCGCTGCGATAAAAGAAAAGAAAGATATTATATAGGAAGAAGGGCTGAAGAATAGTGACGTCGTATCTTTTATTTTATTTTTTTACATTTTCATTATAAATAGTTTTATATTGTGGCAAGTGAACAAAATATACATGAATAAATTTTACATATAGCATTAAATCATAAGCTAAGCTTTGAAGTAGATTCCTCAAGTAAAAGGAAAGCCCTTCCTGCTAGCTATCAAACAAAAAAAGTCTGCGGTTCCGGATGACATATGCTTAGCCAGCGTGGGAAAATCAAAATTTGATTTAGAATTATAGATGATATAGGAAATAAAGCATAAATTACCAAGAAAAGAGGACCCGCTACCGGTCTACAGAAGTTGAGATATCCCTGCGCATTACAACATGCTTCTTATCTTTCCATGGCAAATAATTACCATTAAACTGAATTCTTTTCATGACCATAAATGGTTCCATGGGAAGTATGCTTCCCATCCCTATAATTTAAATGTAAACATAGAATTTGGATAAATAAAATATATTTCCTTAAATGCTATTGTTTGATTGATAATAAGACACAAAAATAAGAGAGGAATTCGAAGGAAAAATAAATAACCCACAAAAGGGTTAATGTGATTGCTACATCGTTCAATGCTATGCATTTGAAGTAGATAATAGATCCTTTTTTTTCAAACAGCGTTAACAATTGATGTGCATAGAATTTCTGCCTTTTTCCTCCTCTTGTAAGGAAATACCTGGGAAGTATCTTTCTCAGATGATATTTACATTCTTTTGTTTGAACTAGACGATCTAGATTGATTTAAACGGACATCTAAATTTCAGATATGGTTTGAAATCTGTTGTACATCATAAACTATTATTGTTTGCAATTAAATTACGATAACTAAATGTAATTAAAAAAGAAATAATTTGATTTTTAAAGACGAAACTGAAATTCTTAACAAGTATTAAGTTTTTCTAAAATGTGCTGACGCAACGCTACGTCGGAAGGGAAAATATTACAGGCTCTCCTTTGTAAAATTTTGGAAAGTCGTGAGTTTTTTGTAATAAACATGACCAAATAGTAACAAATGATGATTTCTTCGGGGACGAATTAATAGAAGAAACCCTCCAATGAACAAAGGAATGAGCCAGGAATTTGATTTTTTGAAACTTGACATGCAATATCGTTCAAAGAAAAACATTTTTTAACCATCCGTTTGCGAATAATATATAAATTGGCGGTTAAAGAATAATTGCCGATAAGCATCAATTCTAGATTATTTTGAAATATTACTTTTGAAAAAAATTTTTAGTTAGCCTGGAATTAAGTGCTTTTTCTCCTTTCCTTTGATTTGATAAAAATTTAATTCCGATTCGGATTTTACCTAATTCGATTATTATTATGAATTGATTAACGTTCTCAAATTTTTTATGTCTTGAAATGATCATATTAAGTGGCATCTACTGTAGACGATTTGTATTTTATTTTGCGTTTGCAAAGATAAAAGTAATTAAATTTATATGTTAAGAATCATGTTTAAAAAAATTAAAACCGGAAATATGTAAATAGATAGTTTTCTGGTAAAAAAAAAAAGCATTATTTGTAATACGTAACATTATTATAAACTTTTTGGCTATTTGAGGGGGGCGTTGAAACGCATCGTCCTATTTTACGTGGATTATTTCTCTTAACAAGTATTTCGCATTATAATTAAAATTCATAAAAAAATTTGCATATTAAGCGAGATTTTACTGTAATATTTTTATTATATCTAAATTATATTTTAATTTTCAATGAATGTTCAGAAATTTCTTTCTAATGATTATATTATGTTATATTTCTTTATACTATAGCTTGATTTTTGATTAAAAAAATACCTCTTAAATTTTACATCACGACGTTTAAAATCTTCTTATTTTGATTATTTTTATACATTTTAGTTTTTAAAATATTTTATAACTCATGATTACCAATATTATCAATCTAAAAATTAATTTTCACAAATTATTATTCGTCTGCGAAAATAATTATGAATAAAATGATATATTAAATATATTAAAATGATATATAAATAAACACTGTAAAATGTTTTATTCTTAACAGGATTAAAATGTTTTATTCTTATCAGGAATAAAATATTTTATTGTTATCAGGAATAATCAGTACCTGTATAAAATCTTAAAACATTCGTACATGAGGGAACGAGTAAAAATACGATTACAAATTTTCTTCTTTACAAATATGAAACATACGAAGCAAAAATTTTCATATTTCAAAGGAAAGGAAGGACAAAAATGATATTCTTTACACAATTACATTTGCTATTTTATAAAATCGACAGTTAAATTTCTTATCTCTTTAAAAATAAAGTTATTTTCAGACGATAAAATGAAATAAATTCCTGACCGTTATGAGATAGAAATCTTTAAAATGTTTATTAAATTTTGAAAACCATATTTGACCATTATTCTAAATGGAGCATTCCAGATACTTTTTAATCAGAGTATTTTTATAAATAGATGCATCTGAAGCTTTTTGATTCAAAAATATATCTCAAAATCCTACAAGTATTGATTTTAAGAATAATTTTTGAGCAGTTGGACAGCTTGTCATGTTAAGCTTTGGTGTTAGGTGTTTCTGGACGATTGCCAAGGGGTATCACAAAGGTGAGGCGCTTGACCGTCAAAGGGAACTGCCATTTGTCCACCGGACTTTGCCTACCGGCCTTGAAAGAAATTGAAAATTTGGAATTCGCTTTTTTTTTTGGTCAATTTTCGTGCTTTTCAAATATTGTGAAAAGGTGTAAATTGAATACTTTTAGCCATCCGTTTTGACTCTAGCGTGTTATCTAGCCAATGGCGTAATAACGTTTGAACAAGAAGGGCAAATATTATTCAGGGCACCAGAGAGACACAAAATTCAGGTGTCAATCAATTGCATTCAAGTAAAAGAAAGTTTTCTATAAGCCTTTATTCTCTAAATTCTGAAAATTTCAATGGCTCTATTCAAGTGTCAAAGACCATACAACATACAACATTCCTATTTTCAAAGAGCTTAGAAAAGTGAAAATACCTCTACGTATATCTTCCAGAACGAATTAAGCTCTGAAGGGACTTTTACCTATTGCAGACTTTGGAAGCTTTCCTTTCTGGTTCCAAAATATTTTTTTTTATATTGATTTATTGATTGATTTATTTTTTGATATTTAAATGTATTGATTTAAAATTTTATTTAAATATTGATTTTAATTTATTATCTAAATAAATAGACTTTTTTTTAATCTCGGGGTATAAACTCCTTATATGCCAACAAGTATAACACAAGACTTAAAAATGTATGTCAGTATACAATTGATATTGGAAGAAATTTTAAATATGAAGGACGATGGCACAAATGCAAAGAAAAATGGGGGAAACAAGAAAATACACAAATACAAACAAAAGATCTAAAAAATTGCCTACATACAAACGAAAGCATATAGTAAATGATATAATACAATTGGGGAAGCATGATCAAATAAAAATAAAATATTTTAAATACAAATACATCAAGCATAAAAGTATATATGCAGATACATGTAGGCAAACACACAGAAATAAAGTCTAAATAATACGGTAATAAATACTATTTATACATATATATACAAAAAGAAATGAAAAATGATTTGCCCTGCCTAAAGGCAGATAAAAAGGGAGGCATTACTATTTTGTTCTTTAGAAGGCAATTCCTAAGTGTCCGTCTTTCGGGAATAAATTTTGTGCATTCAAATATGAAATGCTTGGCGTCTTGGACTGCACCACTGTAGCACAAACATCAGTCAGTAGACGACAAACTGTTAAGCAGTCTTTAAGAAACAAATATTACGAGAAATTGAATTAAAAAATAATTTAATTGATTGTTACTTCAAGATAGTTAATTTAGTATTTTCGAATAAAAAAAATTTAACTTAAAAGCAATTTTCAACAAAATGTTAAAATAAATTATAGCACCTTTTTAACAGTTTTTTAATTACTCTTATACAAAGTTCATCAGAGTTGTTGATATGTTATTCAGTTCAGCCTGTGGTAAAGATTTGGTCCATCGCTATTTTCATTCAAATTTGAAATCATTGAAGCAAAAAATTCCTAAGAATAATGTTATGAAATTCAAATGATACTTTATTATAATGTCAATATATTCAAATTCATGTTTTTTAAATAAAAATTAGATATTTTACATTATAGAAATTTAGGAGTTTTTTTCTGTGCAGTTAATTGATTGTTACATGATAATTTATATTTCAGAATTATATTAGACATGCAATGTATAGTTGAGTGATTCAAATGATTTCCTGTTAGTTTTATTAGTTTTTTTTCCTAGATATATTTAGTTGCACTTTTTTAATTGCACAGAAATTAATTGTGCTTAGTTTCAAAGTAAAAAAAAAGAAATCTGCAGCAATTGAATTGCTACTCAGTTTTGCATTATAATTGACTCAAATATACGTTTTATAATTAGCTAAATAAGGTACAATTTATATAATTTAAATTAAATTCTTGCTTGACGAATGACAAATAAGTTTAATTAAATCTCATTTTTACTGTATCATATAACCAGTACAGCGAAAGCTTGGAGCCGCAGTTGTCTGGTGGTAAGGTCTCGGCTCGTGAGACGTAGGGTTTCAGATTCGAGACCCGTCGTGTATGATTCGAGTATATTTTGATGAATCTCCATATTTCAGACTTCCCTGAGTTCGAAAAGCATGCTTTTGGAATTTCGTCTGTCTCTCTGTCTGTGAATACGATGACTCAAAAACGTTTTGAATTACGCTAATGAAATTTGGTATATAATCTCTACACCAAGCTTACAGTATTTTATTAAATTTTATGCGAAATCCATTCAGAAGAAAGTTATCTGTCCGAATATAAGTTAATTATGAAATGAAGGAAGACAGAGGAATGAAATTTGGCACACAGATGTGACTCCATAAAGTAGATACCTATAAAATCTGGAATCAAATTCGTCAAATTGTTGACCGATTGTTAGTCTGTACTTTCATAAGCATGTAAAAGCGATAACTCAAAAATGCAATCATTTAAATGTATAAAATTTGGTAATTGATATTATGACTGCAATTTTAGTTGTGTGTCAAATTTTGATTTCAATCGATTAGTAAAAATGCGCTTAAAACACAAATTCAATTTTCGTATTAACCGCTTGGAAGAGATTAACCGCCAAAAAAACTAGCCAAGGATCACATGATTGATTCAATAATAATTCTAAATTCATGTCAAAGATCTTTAATTTATAACTACTGTTTACCAACGCCATGCTGGATATTTACAACCTTATCTAAGGTCCACAATTGCGTGCGAAGGAAGGGAAATAAGACCTTTATTGGAGATTATACGAGAAAGTTTCAGGGAGACTGTCCCCAATGGTTTAGAGGGTCATTAATCGGTGGTATGTTGTTAAAACACAAGCAGCGGAGAACCTAATATGCGTTTTAGATATCTTTTTATCGACCAACTGAAACTAAATCTTAACAAAAAAATACAATAAAAGTTACAAGATTTAGATATCAAATTTTATGTATTTAAATGATTGAATTTTTTTAGTAACTGCCTTTACATACTTATGAAAGTATAGACTGACAGACGATCAACCATTTAGCATATGTGGTACAAAATTTCATAAAGATGTACACTTTAGATGGTAACACTATGAACCAAATGTTATTTATCTGATTTGTTATGTTTTTGAATTATCGCGTTTATATGCATGAAAAAGAACAGACCGACAGAGGTCAGTCTCTGGATGGTTTCAAAATGTTATACTGATCTACACTTTAAATGTAAAATTTGAGTACCTAATTTTAATTATGTTTCGTAGCTATCATTCTCATTTGTACTGGAACAGCCAGACTGACAGACTTCCAAAGGAAGTAAATGTATTTTCTTCAACAATTTTTCCAATAATTTAGAATCATATTAATTTAGAAGAAAAAAACATTTTTCGTCTCTTCCAGATTCAAAAACTAAGCTTTTCATTGATGTCAATTTCACTATCGTGACCTTTTTTTTTAAATTTAAATTAAATATATTTAAAATTATTAAGTATATTATACAATAATAGTTTTCGTTTATTTAATTATTGAATTTGCACGCGTTGCGACAATATTAAATAATTTTTATACATTCGTTATTTATAATATACAATTAAGAACATATTTTTAAAATAAATATAGACGAATCGGAGATTATTGCGCCATGATATTTCGAACTAAATGTTCAGATCTCTTTTAATTTTCCTCCGAATATATTTCTATTTCTATGATTTGAACTTGAAAGCGTTGATCACCGTAAATTTTGCTGAATGAAATGCACCTAATACGGTTATCAAACGTCATACTTACGTCTAAACACAATTATTTCCTGATCTATTGATTTTATCGTATTTCTCTCTTTTCAATGCAATAATGATGCTGGTTGGAAGCAAATCCGTTCACACTGCCGATAAACTTCCAAAATCACGTGATCCCGAATCAGAATTACAAGAAGGAGGGTAATGCTATCAACAGTAATATACCAGATTTAGAATGACGGAAGTGATCCAAACTTATGGCACATCCTACTTAGGATGCCATTTCGAACGATTCGTTTTAATTAGGGAAGACGAAAATAGTTGTATGTTTGATAGATATATTGAGACCTAAAATTATATTCCTGTCCAACGAGAAATGAACACAATTTAATAATGAATTTAATGAGAACAAAGAATCAAAAATGTGTTTTAAGAATTCGAATAACAATGAGCGGAACATTTATTTATGAATATCTGAAGCCATTCTTATTTATTCATAAAAAAAAATTCTTCGTTGATGAAGCACTGAAAAGTTTTTATCTAATTAAGTGCCAATGTTTAGTTTGTTACAGATTGTATTAATTTTTTTATAAATAAAGAAGTATGCAAACGATATTGCGCAACTTGCAAGGCGATGTTGATTTATTTAATACAATCAAAGAATGCTTTCGAGTTTTGTTTTTATAGATTATAATATTGGTTTAAAAATTATTTATTTGAATTCTATCTAAAAATTGTTTTTGATCTGAAATGAACACAGTTTTAATAATGAATTTAATAAGAACAAGGAATCAAAAATGTGTTTTAAGAACACCTCAATTCGAATAACAATGGCCGAAACATTTATTTATGAATATCTGAAGTCATTCTTATTTATTCAAATTATTCCTTGATGAAGCACTGAAAAGATTTTTATCTAATTAAGTGCCGATGTTTAGTTTGTTACAGACTGTATTAATTT
>JAPMOR010089962.1:547746-562989 GCA_026543865.1 Argiope aurantia
GTGTGTGTGTGTGTGTGTGTGTGTGTGTGTGTGTGTGTGTGTGTGTGATGAGTGCGTGTGTGTGTAAACATAATTTTACAGATGCGTGGCTGAAAAGAAGAAATCTTTGATAAGAAAAATCTTGAGATAAGAAAAGCGTCAATCTACATCACGATACAAGAGCAAAAGTGACAGAAATTTTTCCCTTCAGTGATTTTACTACAAGATTCTGATAGGAATTTCTTCGTCACGTGATGATTAAGGGATTAAGGGAATATTAGGTATCTTTGAAAAATATGTGTGAATGCCAGGGATTTCTATCCCTTTGTTCCTGGTGTGCGAAACGCGGAATCAGCAGTTTTATTAAGCGCGTGTTAGAATTAATTAAATAAAAAAGTGGGATTGGATGAGGAAATAAGAGAACATTTTAGAATAAAGTTATCATGGGCTAAATTAAGATAAAAGTAAGAAATTAGTTAAAATTGAAATTAAATTAAGAGATATCAATAAATATATATAATATTTAGATTGTTCTTACTGTTTATGTTATAATTTTCTTTGTTATTTAGCCGGGGGGGGGGGTCCTTCAGCTGGCCTATTTTTTTAAGTATTAAGAAGTAAACATGTCGAATGTTTTTAAACGTTTAAACCTGAATTTAATATAACATTTTACATTACAGGCTTGTATTCTTTCAAGTATTTGTACCTGTTTTCCAAGTTATCGTTTTCTGTCTATGTGTTGGAGGTGAACCCTTTGATATTCCCATGGCCATCGTCAATCAAGAAACTGATCCATCTGGGAAAAGCAATGCGTTCCTTCAGACAATCAGTTCTACAACTTTTATTCAGGTATAATAATATTTTTCAGAACACCAAATATTCCTTTGATTTCAATTCAGATTTCGTATTTTTTGTTTCTTTCGGCTTTTACTCGTATACGTAGTATGAGAAAGTATAGTAATCATCAAAAAATTCGAACTCGAAATTTTGATGAATCGCCATGTTTTAGACCTCCATGAGTTCGAATAGCACTTTTGGAAAATGTCTGTCTGCCTGGTACACAGATAACTCAAAATTGCTTTGAGCTAGACGAACGAAATTAGGTGTACTGTCTTTATATCAAATTTGCAGATTTCTGTCAAATTTTGAACAAAATGCGTTCCGACGACGTCTGTCTTTCCGGCTGTTCGAATATAAGTTAAAATGATACCTACAAAAGGAAGAGAGCTAGATAGATAAAATTTGGCACTGACATTTAATATCTATGATGTAGACACCTATCGAATTTTGAGCCAAATCCAACGAGAGGCTGACCATCTGACAACTCAACAACGCAATGATTTAACTATATCAAATTTGGCATGGGATTTTGTGACTGCAAGTGTAGCTTTTTAACAAATTTTTGTTTCGATCGATTGGGAAAAATGCATCTAAAATGCATATTCTATTTTCGGATGCTATTAAACCCAAGCCAAGGCTTAATCGCCAATACAATTGCACATAATATAATTTGCGAATAATAACCAAGGATGACACGATAGATTCAACAAAAATGCTAAATTCATGCCAAAGGTTAGTATTCCATATGCCAATGCCATGTAAGGCGTTCTCTGGTATAACGCCTTTACTAGACATTATGGGACAGAGTTTTGGGGGGACCACTCCCGCCGGTTAAATCATATTACTAGCTATACACTCAAGAGCCAAAACATTATGACCCCCCCCCCTACATTTTGCAATGAACTCGCCTGGATGACGTGGAAGGCACGTGATCAGGTGGAAGTGGTATTTAACTGCTGCTAGAGATTCTGAAGAATCATTCTTTTACTTACTTCTGAGTGTAATGGGAAAGGCTGCGGATCTAAGCGACTTTCGTGGGTTGTGCGCGATCTACAGTTGTCCATACGCTATCAAAGAAAAAGGTCGTCGGAGACTGTCTCGCATGGTGAAGCAAAACCGGAGCCAGACAGCGGCTCAGCTGACAGCCCAATACAATGCAGGGCCAAGTAGAATAGTATCGGAGCACACTGTTCAGCGGACACTGTTGGATATGGGACTACGCAGCAAAAGTCCCACTCGTGTGCCTTTGCTGACCAAGCGTCATCGCCAACTGCACCTGCGCTGGGCCCGGGAATATCGCGACTAGTTCATGGATCAGTGGAAGAGAGTTGCCTGGTCAGATGAATCACAATTTGTCATGCATCACGCCGATGGCCGTATCAGGATACGCCGTCTTCCAGGCGAACAGTTGCTCCCTCAAAGTATAGTAGGTCATAAACAGGCCGATGGTGGCGGTATTATGCTTTGGGGGACTTTCTCTTGGGCGTCTCTGGGACCCGTGGCTGTGGTAGAGCATAACATGAATGCTACAGAGCATCTGAACATCACTGCGGACCAGTTGCACCCTTACATGGCCTCTGTTTTTCAAGCTCGAAATGGAATGTTCCAACAGGACAACGCCCCGTGTCACAAGGCTAAAATTGTGTTGGAGTGGTTCCAGGAACATGATGCTGAATTCCAGTTAATGTCCTGGCCGCCTAACTCACCGGATATCAATCCGATAGAACACCTTTGGGATGACATGGGACGGCAGCTCAGAGTTCAAAGACCACCATTTCGCAATATCTCGGATTTGCATGATCGTTGCTTAAACATTTGGTACAATATGTCTCCGGCCATCTACCAAGGACTTATGGCATCCATGCCAAGCTGTGTTGCGCGCCAAAGGTGGGCCAACTCGTTATTGACAGGTGGTCATAATGTTTTGGCTCTTGAGTGTATATCAGCAGGTATTTGATATAGTTTTTCGCCCCCCCCCAAAAATTAAAAACTGTTAAACTGCTGGTAAATATTTCAATAAAATTTAAACTTTATAAAAAAAAAGATTAATTTTGCTGAAGTGTACATAATGTAGTTTGGTTATGAGTTGGGAGATATGAAGAAAGACTGTATCGGAACAGTCTTAGCTTAATAAGTTAGGAGACGGGCGTGAATCAAAATTTACCAGACCTGTGAGTTTATCTCCTTCTTAACACGCAGGTTGAAGAAATATCATTGATGGGAAGTAAGGGGTGGGTGGGTAGGGAATGACCCGAATTTAACACAATTATATTTAACACAGTCTTATTATTATTTTTCTCAGCTAGTTATCCCTTTTAATATTTTTCTCCTCTTAGTAATTCCACTTGTCTGTTTGAAGTCGAAAATCAACTCGTCAGAGCCACGCTAACATTGTAAAATAAACACAGGAAGTTTCGCATCCTATATTCATTTTAATGAACCTATTACTATTGCACAAATCTTATAATCTATAAATCTATTGCAATTTACGATTATTTTATTTTTATTCAATTATTTATTACATATTTCAGTATTCTAACTCTTTAAATTTTAAACATGATTTTCAAATAATTCTCTATAACTTTCTTCTTCTTATATATGTATATCCCACTAAATGGATGGCATTTGCACCATTTTTTTTTTATCTTGCAGAACAATTTTACAAATTTGAGCTTAGCCCTTGAGTCAGTTGAAAGAGGAGAAAACTGGGGAGTTCTTTATATACCTGAAACATTTACAGACAGCATGATCAACAGGTATACTTTTTTTCATATTATCATACACAATTCTTGAAACTGAATTTAGTAGTGCACAAATTATTTAAATCATTTTCATTTAAAATATAGAAACAAAATAAAAAATATATAACATACATCACTTATAAGGGAAATATAAATGTTTTAAACTTGTTAGATGTAAAGATAGGCATGTAGCATAATTTGGCATGAAATTTGAAATGAAATATTTAAAAAAAATATTTCATTAAAAGTGTAAACAAGAAAACACTTGTTAGATGCGATTAAAAATGTACGTCATGTTGTGATCTTAAAAATAAGGTGAAATATGAATTAATCTATTATACCATTGTTTTTTAACAGTTTTTTTTTAATTTTAATACTTATATGTCCATATTTTTTAAAACAAGTTAAATTAAGCATGAATCATTTTGTCTCTCACTCATGCTTCTCTTTTAATCGCGTTTTAAATTTCATTTATATACTATTTTTATCATTTAGGTATTTGGAAGGAATTGCTGTAGATAATGAGACGATCCAGAACAGTACAATTAAAATGTATCTTGACATGACGAGTGAGTATTTACGTAAAAGTTAGTTTACTTAATTGGTCACTTATCAATATATACTTTAAAACATAGATTTTAATATTATATAATCCCAGCGTTGTAATACCGTCAGTCTTTTATTTCAGTCGCAGCCAATTTGGTTGATAAAACCAGACCGCTGAACCAAATAGTAATTTTTCTGGAAATTTATATGTTATATTAATTTAATTTTTCAACTTGTAAAAAGCAATCTTGCAGCAACTACAAATCCTTACTTTTTTTAAAGGGAATGATGGAAAAATAGTTGTAGCCTAAAGATTTTTGAATAATTTATTGTTATTAACAGCTTGAAATAAAAATTTCATTATCAGATAAAAAGAAACACCAGTATTTGATTTCAGTTCTAGACTACGGTCTGTGATGTATGCATTCAATCTAAAAGTATCCTACGCAATTACATGCTACCCTGAGATGCATATCATTGACTTTTAATAAGACGAGTAATATATTCTTATTCAATTGCCAAATTGGATAACAACAATGCAACATAACTGGTCCTAGATCATCTGAGATACCTATTATAAGAGTATCTATTATACTGATTCAGCTTTAAATTTTAATCAGATAATTTACTTAAGTATATTTAAAACACATTAAAAGTAAATTAATGATTAGAGTTTGTACCTACTAGATAGCTATTGATTTTATAATATTACATAAACATGTATACCAAAACTAGAAATAATCAAGAAGTTCAAGATTATAAATTAAGATGAACATATTTATATAAATCAAATACATAATAAATTTGAATATTTGTTTTAATCCTCTACTTTTAGTAATAGGAAGTACTAGACATGAAGTAGTAAATATGAAAAACTCACTTACATTTACACTTTCACATTTGTCGCAAAATGCTTGTTAAAAGCGATTTTTAAATTCATTTTTGGCAAACAATAGAATTTAGATAATTATTTAAGATTTTAAATCCATATTTAATCTCATGCATGCATGCATTTTACATATTTTGATTCCGAATCATAACCAACAAATCCTGCGGTCTTCCCTACAAGCATATTTATTTGTTTTAAAACAAAAGTGCAGTCACCTAAAACACTCGTTTTATCAAAATAGTTCTTTTCTGATTCAGCGAAAGTGCGGCATTAGTAGTTTATGTTTATAAAACATCTCTTAACTCAAAAGGATAAACAGAAATAAGTTGATCCTATGCTATGTAAGCAAAATAAACACAGACAAAAAAAGAACGTTGTTCTCGCGCGATGAATATAAATTTATTTGTTAATTTTATTACATATGCTCCAACTAGATATTGACTCGTATTTCTTATTTTTCTCTAATTTAATATCAGACATTTTTTTTAGATACTTGTGTCAGATATTTGTAGCTTTAAATGAATACATATGAAGGAAGTTTACACAAATGTTCTTTCTGTAACATTCATTTAAATATTTCATAACATTTTTTTATCCTTAAAAGTCGTTTTCATTTTATTTAAACTTCATTTTCGAATACTTTTAATTGCTTTTAAAAAAATTATTTTTTTTTAAGGAAAGTAATTTGGCGAGTATGAAATTGATTTGAAAAAATCGCATGCATATAAATATTTCTATTGAAACTTATTATTACAAGAACATTGCAGATAAAATATACATTACAATAATTGTTGCTATATTGAGGAATAAGTGGGGGATTGAAACTAGACCCATATTATGGTAATAAATCTTACTAGATGATACTAAAAATCATACATAAATGTAAAAATCCCTTTTTTTATGTGTCACTTGAGCGTTTAATAATATGCCATGATTATGCATGTTACATTTCATTGTTTTTACTATATAAACACAGCACGATTATTTATTTTCATATTTATTTTCTCCTTTAATTTAAAATATAAATAATGATACTAAAATAAATTATTTACAATGCTCTCATGTTTTCTTAAACTTTTTCAATGTAATTATTTAAAATATTAGCCAAAAACAATTTTTTTTTATTTGCAGAAAATTAATAAATAATAAATTTGTAAGTCCATCCAAAAAAATTCTCCGAACTTAAAAGAAGCATTAATATCTTAAAGTAAAATTTTAGATTATGTAATTTATTATTAAAAAAAAATACATTTATACATTTTTTTAGAATTAGAGTGAGAAAAAAACAATAAAATGTGCATGTTTTTGTCATACAAATTTCATTATATTTAAATTTGTATATTATATAAACTAAGTTGAATTTCCGCTTATTCAAATAAACACAATTTTTCTTTCTTGTTCTATGTTTTCCTCTGCTTTAATTAATTTCTTTGAACAGATCAACAAGTCATTGCTACCATTCAGTCAAAAATTATGGGAAGCTTTCTGACATTTGCTCGGCAAACCTTGAACAGCTTTAGCTGGAATCCTGATATCGCATTACCTCCAATTGTGGTTGAGTATTCCTTCGCTCAGTTTCTCAAACTAAATATTACTTAGAAAATTTCATTCATATTTTATTACAAATATCAATATTTACTTCATATTTATTATAAATATTTTTAATTTATTATAAAATGAGTTACATTTTTTGCTTTGCATATACAAGGTGTCTATTCTAATCTTGATCCTATAGCTAATTTTTTAAACGTTAGATATTAACTAATTAAAAAAACTGATTGGCGTAAAGAATTATAGCTTGTGTTTGAGTCAATAAATGACTGCTCAATAAATCACGAATTCTAATTTTTTTTATACATTTCCTTTCTTAGTCATATTTAGTAAAATATTCTTGAAATACTTGCATTTTAAACGAAATTTTCTGTCTTTTTTTTAGATAGAATTATAACACTTTTAGTAGAGCATTTCATTGACCCTCTCATGGAAGATTTTAGAATCAATGTACGGCACTTCCTTCCTTGTACGGAGCTTATTGGATTAAAATGATTAAATTCAAAGTTTCATAACACGGTCAATTTTAATTTCTGAAGTGTTGATTTTTTTTATTTAAAATTTTTATATATCTAAAATATTTTATTAAATGTGACTGGAGGATTGCTTCAAAAGCAAGGTTACGTGATTTTTTCAGCAATGCATTTATTACTCAAAAAAACAAATTAAAATTTTTACCTTACTTAGAGCAGGTCATCAATTGGAAGTATATGTTTGCTTTATAAAATAACTATTGGCAAATAGTTCAATAGCTATATCAAATTAACTATTGGATCCTGATTAAAATATACATATTCTTCGAGTAATTATTATATATTAGTACATATTTTATTCTAGTTTTCTTTAGAAGATACTTGTTGCGCAGGCAAGCTCATAAAAAAATTAATTCTTAAAATTTGTCTGCAATTATTCATGCATTTCAATTAATAGTTAGTTAAAAGTTTATAATTTCTTTTATTGGCATTTATTGAAATAGTAACTAAATCTTTAAAAAAATAAGGATCGAATTGAAAATAAATTAAATAAAATATGAAAAAGAAGAGGAAGAAAATTTAAAATTTGTGGTTTATGTTTTAAAATAATAAGAATTAATGATTATTTTAAGTTTAGCTTAAAAGTTCTTAAATTTTATGATAATTATTTTTTAATAAATTTCCATCCCTGTTGAAAATTTAAAATTTGTTTTTGAATGCAAATCAATCTCTTTTTTTCAATCCATTTTACAGGCAACAAATTTCAAGCCAAACATGATAGCGTAACTACATTTAAACCGATTCAGATAACTCTAGTCCAGATTAAAAAAACAAAAAAATTTTGAACCCTATTCCAGGAAAAAAAATGTCTAGCAAATGATCCCTTATAAATACAATAAAAAAATTCAATGAGCATAAATTGCTAAGGCTGGTTGAAAATTAACTTTCGATCAATTCTCTACTTTTACTCTGAAAATATTAAACGATGTTAAAAATCACACTAAATGAATATATTTGAATAGGCCATTTCAAGGTTTGAGGATTTTGATAATATAAAACAAATAATAATATTAACCGCGATTACATTAAGTGGCATCCATTGTATCTACATTTATTTTATATTTCTTATAGATGGTATGGCGGCTGACAAATTAGTCGGACCACATCGCTGAAAAAAGGCCGAGCCAAATAAAATAACCAATTCAGCATCAATTACCTGAGGGTTCTTGAAGCGTTAATGGGTTAAGGTCTGAAACAATAATGAGATGTATATTATTTGAAACAAAAACTTTGTTCGTAGAAGCCTTTTTTGGCCGCGATGGGCTGGTGATAAGGTCTCGGCTTCGCAACCGGAGGGTTTCAGTTTCGAGACCCGATTCCACCGAAAAATCGTCGTGTAAGCAGGGCTGGTGCATGTTAAATCCACCGGAGCCAAACGCTCCCCCCGCTGGTGTGGTGTGGAAGTTTGGAAGGGAGGGTTTCAGCTCAAATGTCGTCCTTGTCATCTGATCACGGTTCAAAAGTGCGAGTTCTGTCCTAAATTAGCCCTAGTGTTGCTTCAAAACGGGAAGTTAATATAACTAAACTGAACTAAACGTATGGGCCGATTCACAAATATCCACGAAACGTTGAAATAAAGATTAGCCTCCTTTGAAACCATTTTTTGTTCAGTCAGTTTTAAAGGGTGTTTAGTTTTATTTCCGTAAAATAATTTTCTAATTTAAAAAAATACAATTTAAATTACGATTTTTTAAAAAAATAATCAATTTACAGAATTAATTTTTATTCTGTTGAATATTTAGCTAGGAAAACCAGTATATGGAACCATCCATCCTGATTTCACTGAATTTATGGCACCAGGTATGATATTAGGGTAAGTTTAATTTCATAATTATTCATCTCATATGCAATGTTATGATATTTTTATTAATATTGTCGAAAAATTTTTGATGACAGAGTTGCTTATAGAAGTATGCATATAAAATAAATCTACTTTGTTTATAACATAATTCGTCTTCATTCTAATGAGTGAAACTTTTTGATTTCAAAAATTATATCATACATATGATTTTGATTTTTTTAAAATTACATTTAATTTATTTTCATTATTCTTAGCATTACTTACATTATGGCAGTAGGTCTGAGTGCCATGGCTGTTATCATCGAAAAGAAAGAAGGATTACTAGACAGGTCGTGGTTTGCTGGTAAGTTGTCTTCTTAAATATTAAGAATCAAATATCACAACTGTGTCTGATACAATTGGATCCCTACCATCCCGCCATTATTATATCACTGCTAAAAGTCAATAGTGTATTTATTCTATTGAAAAAATTATATTTGTTCACAAAAATGCATTAATTCACAAGTCAAAAGTTTATTGAAATGCAAAACTCTGCGCATAATAAAAATGAATCTATATGTGTTGGTGAAAATCATTTGAATTAGAACTACGAAATTCATCAAGTATATACTTTGGAGGATGTAAATGTGGATTTCAGAGCAATTTTTATAAAAAAAAATTTATTCACTAAAAGTCATGGGAATTTTTTTTTCTCGATTACTTCTTTAACTATAAAAAAATAATAATATTTAGATCATCTTAAAATTTAGGAAGTTATCTTCTCAATGATACCAAATTCTTGAAGCATAATTTTTTTCTCTGTTTGATTAATTTTTTAAAAATATATTTTGAGCTTATTTTACAGCTACAAATATTCATTCTGGTTTCATTTTTTATTGTTGATGATCGAAGTATGACGATTCAACTTATTTTTTTTCTCCCGATTACTTCCGAAAATATTAAAAAAAATAATAATAATATTTAGATCATCTTAACATTTAGGAAGTTATCTTCTCAATGACACCAATTTCTTGAAGCATAATTTTTTTCTGTGTGTGATTAATTTAAAAAAAAATATTTTGAGCTTATTTTACAGCTATAAATATTCATTCTGATTTCATTTTTTATTTTGAATACGTTTGAGAATTTGCTGTTCCTACAATTAAGGTTTCAAGAAACAAGTACTAGTGAAAATTTTTTACAGTCCGTCCATTTTTATATATTGCTGCTCTTTCCTATGATATAATTTTAAGCATAAAAATTAAAACAGAAAAACATTAAGAGAATGAACAGCATTCCTAACGACCGGCTTCAGGGCTTTGAAAATACTATGACTCATATAGCTATTAAATTTTGTCATTTAAAAATATTTTCTGAGGATATAGTTAAAACCAATTATATCCTCTCAAAATATATTGTAATATTATACAAAATATTTTATTGAAATTTGTGGCAACCATTTTCCTCGACGAGCCAATTGATCGCCAAAGGCGATTAGTTTCCATTATTTTAATCCTGCTAATTATTATTATTTACTTTTCTTTAAATTACATATAACAGAGGAACATCATAACGTTTTATACAAAATTTAATTTATATAAACTGTATAAGACTGTAATTTCAACTCCCTGTTGTTTTTCAGGCGTACGCTCTTGGGAAGTGATGTTTTCCATGCTCTTTAGTTTGTTCGTCACCATGCTGCTACAGGTTGTCCTGGTCCTGGTCTTAACCTTCAAAGCTTTCAGCATCCCATGCAGGGGTCCTCTCATCTGGGTAGTGATAGCAGTATTGCTTACTGGTTTAGAAGGAATGTCTTATGGTGAGTAAAATTTCCTACATCAAGGCTTTTATAAATTCTGGCAATTAGATCTAATCATATTTTTATATATGCTGAATGGCATATATAAAAATATGATTGCAAAATTCAGCTTACTATGTATTTATATTTATTTAAAAAATGAGATTATCTTATGTTTTATTTTAGCTTAAGGTATTAAATTTAAAGTTTAAAAAAATCAATTTCTTCTTATAGAATCCATTTAATGCGAACAATTTCTTTTAACCCCTGACCGTAAAATATATATTTTGATTTTACACTTAAAAATAATCGTTTGAATTTTATTAAATATAGTTTTATATCTTCAAAGTAATTATTTTATTATGATAACATCTTGTAACATAATGTTACATGAAGCGATAATATTACTTCAAATAATCATAAAAATTTATGTAAAATAATTTTTATCGATGTATGTCTAAAAGGTAATGTTTTAATTATGATAGCATTTGTTAACAACATAATAACACATAATACGATTAAATAATTCCAAATAACTGTTAGAATTTTAAGCAATTTAATGCTTATGTGGAATTTTATGAATGTAAAATTTTACATTTGATGACAATATAATGATCATAATATGAATAACCATTCTAATTTTATGCAATGTAATATTATGTCATAAAAAGTTAATATTTGAATTACGATAGTATTTGATAACAGCATGACGATGCTTCACATTTCTATTTTGTTATTTTTTGGCAGGTCTTTTTATATCGTCGATTGTAAATGATGAAAATATCGCAATGATGATTGCAATGGGATCGTTTTATCCAAATTTACTACTTAGTGGTAAGAATCATCTGTATTAAATAGTTTTTATAAATATACATTTAAAAATTACATACATTTGTAAATATATTCTGGTTAGACTTAATATTAATATTTTATTGCCAAAGTTTAATTACGTTAGAGCAATTAATCGCCAAATGTAATTGTGGCAGCTTTTTACTGGAGCCATAAATGCAATGAAAATTTTTGCTTTTCTTGATTACACAATAATTTATTGATGATGAAGTTTGTTGCCTGGGTGAAATGACTTAAAAACACAGGTTGTCTTTTATATGGCTTATTGGTTAACATCAACAACAAAAGACACATGATTACGCCATAATGTAGGCCTACACATAAAATTTCTCGGGCGAGAGCCGAGATCACACTCCCCCTAGTACACGAGTCAAGTTCGCTTCTATTGGAAAAGAAAATATACTAACGTTAACAGTGAGACCGCGTGGTATTTACATGATTGGCAGCTAGCTCCGCCCAAGAAGATCACGTGGTTAACCAACACCTCCTAAAGAAAGGTCGCGAGTAGGCTATGAACTTTCTCTTGTCTCGAATTATTTCATCAATTTTAAATTATTAGATTATTATAAGCATTTATTTATATAAATAACATACATTTTGTTTATATAAATTTTGATTTATTATTTTATTTTATTTATAGTAATATTATCTATTTCCTTCTGTAGGTATTATATGGCCGGTGGAGGCTATGCCTTACTACTTGAGGCAGTTTAGTTATTGCCTACCCTTGACTTTAATAGCTAACAGCATGAGATCTATCTTATCCAGAGGATGGACGATTACAGATCATGGCATCTGGGATGGATTTCTGGTGTGCCTCGCTTGGATATTCCCTGTCATTTTGATAGCGAGTCTGTTCTTCAGGTACAAGAAGTGACCATGTTTCTCCTGAATTCTTCAGGGAAGAAAAATTGCTGTGATTTATTCCATGACATCCAAAGACTCTGTGATGTGAGATTTCATTTCCGTTCAAAGAAAAAAAAATTAGAAATGAAAAAAAAGGAGGAATCTCCGAATTTGATGTATATTTTGATATTTTAGTTAAAATAATGAAACTTGTTTATATTGTGTGTTCTTTTAGCTCTTCACTGTTTTATCTGTCTCAGTTAAACTATGAGATTACAGATCAAAATTTACATTTCTTTTCCATATTTACAAATGTCTATAAATATTGCGTTTAGTTACAATAGCGTTTTTTTTAAATCACACACTATTATTGCTTATAATTATATGATTTTATATTTAAAAAAATGCGTATAGTCCCGATACATTGTACAAACAAGAATAATTAAATTTTTATATTTTCATTCAGACAACAAAGTACCGCTCTTTAAAAGCGTGTTCTTTTCATAAAAATTAAAAATCAGTGATTTAATCCGATTACTAAAAATCTTGTATATAAAACATTTAAAAGTATTATTCACATAATGGTATTTCCATTTATTTTTTACTCAGACACAAAGGCAAGTTTCATGCATTGTACTTCATGTTACAAAGGTCGCCAAAAATATCTTAAAAATATATCACATTTAATTGCTTTACACTGTGTGGCAATACATATGTGTTCGATTAATGCTCTTATTATTTTCGGGTGTGTGTGTTTCCATTTAGTTTCCAGCAAAAATTCCATTAAATGTAAATTTATATACCCAAGACTTACGATAAAAATAACAACCTTATGAATTTTTTTGTATGCCCTTATATATCATCATTTAAAATTTGTTAATAGTTCTTAAGCTTCTCAAAAACTAATTTTGTTTTACATCCATCTAATCGTTAAAAATGCATCATTAGCCTCATAAAATTGCAAAATTTGTGTTTTCTACAGTTTCACTCCCCAAATAAGGGACAAAACAAAACAAAAAATGACAAACAATATCTAACAAAAATATAAAAAAACAAAATATGACAAAACAATGAAAAATTTCACAAGAAAAAAATGAAAAAACTAATTTCTACCACACTTATAAAAAAAGTTTGAAATTTTTGGAAAACTGCATCAGATATTTGAAGTTTTTAAAGTGTGTTTTGACAGAAGTATCTTGGCTGTCTTATTTTGCAGACTGCTTCTTAAATCGGATTATTCAAAAATACATCCTTTCAAAATAAATAATTTCTTTAAATATAACTCAAGTAAAAAAAAGAAGTAACGCGAAAGCTGTACGTACGGAAGCCATAATAAACTCACTTACTTTATGAGGACAAGTTGTTTCCGGTGACATGGCATTGAAAAAACATACTTAATGATACTTGCTATGGATTACGCCGAAGAGGTTAGCTTGCCTTGCTAAGGGTGACATAGAAGCTTAAAAAAGCATACAATTCTCAGAGGCAATTAAAACTTTCAGTTCAAAAAACGCTAAAAGTTTTCTTAATTTCTTTAAGTTCATTCTATTTTTATAATAGCTGTTACAAAAAAAAATCTATGAATAGAACTAAATGAGATGCGTGAGTTTTCAGCACATTTACTTTTTTTTAAAAATAAAATACAATTTTTAAATATTTTAGTTTTCGTTAAAAGAATTTTTTAAGTACAGCAAAGTTAAAAAGAAATCCATTATAAAAATGAAAGCATGATTTCTTTTTTAAAAAAATGTGCATGTACATTAATCAAACATATTATTTTCTGGAGAAAAACATCTTGTAGTTCATGTATGAATTAACATTACAATAAATTGAAAAACGTTTTAATGATATTACATTGATAATTTCAGGTTGATTAAGTCTGTTTCTTTAGTTGCTGTTACAAGATGACAGAAGCATTCTAAAAGGAACTTGTACGTGTACATCTTCCTTTAACTTTTACAATCAATTATTATCACATTATTTTTGCCCCACAAAAAAAATCTTTTTTTTTAAATTTTAAATGAAAATAAAAAGGAAATTAATGCTACTATAAACAGAGAATTTGCATATAAATGCGTTAACCAAGTATATTGTTTTCAAATAATAAAATTCTGACGTTCTTTTATGAATTATCTTATAGCTTTAGACATGCAATTCTTGTATATATATAAATTTATTTATTTTGGATATCTCGGAAACGGCTCTAACGATTTATATCAAATTTTATATTTAGATAAGGTTTTGCTTTTTCAAGTTTATTTATATAAGTGTCAAGTTTAGGCGAAAGTTTTTAAAGCTGACTATTAGAATAAGTATATTCAACTTCCGCTTCGAAGTGTTCGCAGTGCAGTATAGTGGTCTGAACAAAATGACTGACGTGTTTGTTACAAATTAAAGTCGCGCTTTTTTTTTTCTTTTTTGTACTAATGCATTTATATTTAATATTTTTTAAGTTATCAGTGTAGGTGTGTCTCGTGAAAAATGATTTTACGCTAAAGCAATTTATTATAACTAACTATTAGAACCATTTTCTATCTGCTCTCAAGCTGACAATGTCATATAGCGCCATCTCGTACCCGTTTTCACTATGGTAAAACTGAGTGTAAGTTAAAAAATATAAATAATGTTAGATAAACTGTAAAATGAATACAGCAGATAGTTTCGAGTAATCTATAAAACTAAGTACATTCATGATTTTTTTTATTTAAATGGCCAGTTCATATGCATGTAAGATTGAAAAATATTTATATGTAATCAGTATGTAGATTTGTATCTAAATATTTTCGCAAAATATAAAAAAATACGATTTTACAAAAAAAAAATGTCGAGTTAAGTTTTGTTTTTCAGGTATTATTAATATCAGCTACTATACATCCCTACACTGAGTTTTG
>JAPMOR010089962.1:577783-590983 GCA_026543865.1 Argiope aurantia
ATGTAATGATATTTTAAACTCTGATTTCAATTCTAATTAATTTACAACGTTTTATCTTAATTAGCCCATAGTAAGTTCATTCTCTTATTTCTTGATCCAATTCCACTTTCTCTACTTAATTAATTCAGGAGAAGCTTTATAAAATAGTTGAATCGGCTAAACGCCGACACATTCTTACGATCCGCGTGAAGGGCTAGAAAAATGTCCAATAAGCACATTCTTTTTTAAAGATCCCTGTGTTTCCCTTACTTGTGATTGACATACGTCAGAAATCCTTATCAGAATCTTAATAATATATTAGTACTGTAAAAAATATTTTCCCTATCCATATCCCTATATAAGACTAGGGATAATTTATTTCGCTCTTCTTCCCGACTTCTGCTTTTGCAACGTGCTGTGGCGGACGTGCCTTGCCCATGCCTTATTCTAAATAAGCATGCCTGCCTCCCGAGAGAGAATAAAACGAACAAAAATGCAAAGTCTCTTCACTGCTTGTCACACCTGCATTCTGCTTCTCATAAAATAATGATTACATACATATATATAATAATATTTTCAGAAATATCGCGAAAATACAATAAAATGTAATTTAATTTTTAATTAATTAATGATTTTAATTTAAATTATAAAAAAAATCTCTTAAAGATACTTATTCTCGCCTTTCAGATATGTTAACGGATAATTTAACTTTACCATCTGTCCTATAAGACAGGCACATACACATTTCATACACTATTAAATAGTGATAAAGTTGATTGATATGAATAATGAAATGATTGCTTGTTGAGAATATTTACTCTATTTTGTAAGTTCAATATTATTTTTTTTAATATAAGTCACCTGGAATCTTATAACATCATATCATTTCAATGCAGTTTTCTCATCTGGTTGGCTGAAAACGAAATAAAATTTCTTTCACTTCTTTAGGGCTTTGTCTGGCGTGATCTACCTTTTAACTGCAGGTGTGGTTTCTAAATTTAAGGAAAAAAACCATTTCTGATTGAATTGTATTTAGCATCAATTATTTTAACCATTCAATATCTCAGTATATTATACATTTAAATATAACCTAAAAGAAGATGAACTGAAGAGAAAAAAGAGGATAGTGCGATCAACATTTAAAATGATTAAAAATATGAATTCAAGAAAAAGGAAGAACGAAAAACGTGCTTCGCTGATTCTTTACGAAACACTTGAATAATACTATGAGAATAATAAATTATTTCAAACTATCAATTAGAACAAAAATTAAACCCAGCATAATTTTTACAACATAAAATTCAGAATAAATAATGAATAAGACCAGTCTGAGGTGTCCTTCCAAACTCTCGTACGTACTCTCTAATAAATTTGTCAAGCCAGAGAATGCCTTAAATGGCATTGGAACATAATAGTTGACTTGAATAGTTGGCTAACTTTTGGCTTGAATTTAACATTTTTATTGCATCTATCGTGTCATCCTTGGCGAGTTTTTTATTTTTTTTTTATTTTGGTATGTCGTTAATAATTATGACAAAAATCGAATTTGTGCTTTAAACACATGACACCGATAGAAACATGACACAAAACTGCTCTTGTAGTCACAAAATCCCATACTAAATTTGATATATTTAAGTCATTGCATTTTTGAATTATTGCGTTTACTTATATCTGAAAGTACAGACCGACAGACAGCTACTCCCTTGTTGAATTTGGTTCGAAATTCGAAGAGTATTTACATTATAGATGGCAAAATCTGTGAACAAAATTTTATCTATCTAGCTCTCTTCGGTTTTATAGTTATCGTGTTAACTTATGTTCGAACATCCGGACAAAGGGACTTCCGAAGATTTTACTCAACATCTGATAGAAATGGGCAAATTTGGTATAAAGACAGCATGCCAAATTTCAACTGTCTGACTCAGTTTTATCTTCTCACAAATCGACAGACGGACATTTTTCCAAAAATGTGTTTTTCCAATTCTAAAACTTGGAGATTCGTCAAAATCTGGAATTTTTTGATGATTACTATACTATATACTTGGGCCGCGGTGGCTTGATGGTAGGGTCCCGGCTCGTGAGCGGTAGGGTTTCAAGTTCAAGACCCTGTTCCACAGAAGAACAGTCGTGTAAGAGGGTCAGTTGCACATTAAATCCGTCAGGGCCAAACGTCCTCTCGCTGATGTAGTGCGGAGAGGCGGTGCCAGCTCAGGTATCGTTCTCGTCATCAGACCGCGGTTCAAAATTACGAGGTCCGTCCCAAAATAGCCCTAGTGTTGATTTACAACGGGACGTTAATAAAACTAACTATATATACTTTCTCTATATTAAGTATACAAGAAAGTAAAAAAAAAGTTAAAAGCACATTCACTGCCTAATGGGCAATAAAAAATATAGACCTTTCATTCATCGCATGACTTAGAATGATATATTCCCAAATGGATGATTTAACCTTGAAAGAAAAATTCAGAAGTAATTTTTTTTTTTTTCTCTATTGAATTCCATATTCCAGCCGCTGAAAGATTTCTAAAGAACTAATAAGGAAACTAGAAGACATTGTTTCGTTAAATTTGTATAACCAATTACTGTTCTACAATTTTGATGCAATTCTTATTGTAAAATTTTCCGCGTGAATATTAAACTTGAATTGACCCTAATTTCAACTGAATGGACTTTTGCTTCTTTGTTTAAAGAAACTAAAAAAAACTTTTTTTTTCCTGCAAATCTACATTAACATTACAAATCTACATTACTACTAAATTCACATTTAAAAATAAATAAATAAATTACATGTTATTTTCCTGGGAAACAGGAATTTTTGTATTTTGTTTATTGCATTGTTCGCTTTGATGTCAATTTTATTTTAATTTCATAGTCCTTTTTGACGAAATAAAACGGTAGTTTCAGAAAGGTCACCGAGAAGAATGGTCGATAGATAAATAAAAAATAAACCACGGAAATTCATACTTTTCCTCTGTAACCACGAAAGAACATTTAGCAGCTCACTTAACACATCGTTGAAATGCTTTTGAGTTCTTCTTTATTATGTTAACATACTCCAATAGTAGATAGTTTGTCCCGTCGAGTGTCAGTTTTACTTTCTTTTCGGAAAACACCGGAAGCCGACAATTACCATGATACAAACACCGCAACCACATTCTTGTTTTTTATATTGTGGTATAAACCACACATAAACTTGATGTTAGTTACCTTCTTTATTAATGCTATATAGAAAGATAATGTATATCTATGTTGAAGTTCCGAACGTTAAAAGATGACCATCAATTACAGTGGCTCCCAAAAGTGTTCGTACACTAAAGAAATTTGCAGAAATTGTGTTCTATACTTCTTAATAAAGCATTTTATTAGTTGGTTTTTTTAATTAGCATCTTTAAATAGTTCTTAATAAAACTAAAGAAATATTTTTATAAAAAATCAAGTAGTATTGTTCTAATAAATAAATAAATGTCACAAAATTAGAACACAAAAGTCTTCGTACATCCAAACATTATTTATTTAAATTCATCATAAAAATATCTTTTGCGGCTTACTTTTCTTCTAATTGAAAAATACACTAAAATCGTTTGATTTAAGTATTTAATATCACAATTATTTATTCTATTTACTTTATTCTTAGATATGACGCGCATTCGTAAAGAAACGAGTTTAGACGTAAGAAAATTAATTATATTTCATTTTAAAGCTGGAAAATCAATTAGAGGCATTGAAACTGTAACTAATCTACCTCATTCAACGGTGCAAAGCATAATAAAACATTACAGAGAGTGAAAAGGGATTGCAAACAAGCCTCGTAATGGTCGCCCTCAAATTCTGTCAGCTAGAAGTCAAAGAAATATTGTGATTAAATTTCTAAAAAATCCACGTCTAAGTGCAATAAAGTTTACTTCACAATATAATGAATCAAATGGAACTTCTATTTCCTGTGAAACTATTCGTAGAATTCTTCGGAATGCTGGTATACATGGCCGCTCTGCTCGAAGAAAATTCTTTGTAAGTCAGAACAGAATTGCTAAGCTTAAATTTGCCAAATCTATGATAAACCAGCCAGAGAGCTATTGGAATCGTGTCTTATTTGCAGATTAAAGTAAGTTTAACATCTTTGGGCCGGATGGAAGAATCATTGTATGGAGAAAAAAAAAAAAAAAAAACGAGCTTAATCCCAAGAATTTAGTTGGAACAGTAAAACATGGCGGTGGAGGTGTCATGGTTTGGGGGTGTATGTCAGCGGCTGGAGTAGGCAATTTAGTATTCATTGATGGTATAATGGATCATAGAGTTTATATAAATATTCTCAATAATAATTTAAAAGTGTCAGCACAAAAATTGGGCATTTTAAACAACTTTGTGTATTACCAAGACAACGATCCTAAGCACATGACCATGAATGTTCGTCTTTTTTGCCTCTATCATTGCCCTCAAACCCTTAAAACACCAGCTCAATCACCGGATTTAAACCCTGTAGAACATATTTGGAAAGAATTAGAGGTGCGAATAAGAAGTCACGACATTAAATCGAAAATTCAACTGAAAGCAGTAATGATCGAAGAATGGAACCAAATCGGTGCAGAAGAAACCGACCGTTTAGTTAAATCTATGCCTAAACGTTTAAAAGCTGTTATAAAGAATAAAAGATATCCTACTAAATACTAAACATTTATAAAAATTTTGAAAATTTCATATTTAGTGATGTTTTTTTAAAGTGTATGATCACTTTTGTGTCCTATTTTTGTGCAATTTTATTTATTATCATTTTTTAAAAAAATAATTTGCATCGTAATTAAAATTTATTCTTCACTGCTTTATTAAGAACTGTAAAAACATGCTATGAAAAATTTTCATGTAAAAATAAGAATATATAATGGTAAATAATGAGGTTTTTAATTGATTCTTGTTGGTGTACGAACACTTTTGGGAGCCACTGTATATTATTTGTAAATAAAATCTTTAAAAAAATTACACAAAGCAACAATATTTCCTCTATTTCCAGTAATTTATTTTATTTATTATTTCTGGAATTCAAAAGGTAATATAGTTAAATAAATTGTTCCGAATTTTTCTTACGGGACTCATAAATTTTTATAAAAGTAAAACCATTCATTAATTAAAACTAAAGTGAATGATGTCTCCGAAATTTTCTCGCACAATCCCGAATAAAAATGTTAGCCTTCGTCTTTCTTGCATAAAAATTGTGGACTTTGGAGAATTCTGAACACCCCGAGTGTTCAGATTTTTATTTTTAGAGTCTTGCATGTGGGTATTTTTCCCTTCATAAAACACAACAAAAGAAACAATATGTATTTCAAACGATTTTTTTCAACCAATTGAAACCAAAATTCGATGCAGAACTACAATTTTTATTATTTATTAAATTTTATTATTAAATTATGAAATTAATATTATAATTATTATTAATATTATATTTATTAAATTTTATTTATGCAAAGCGCTGCTTTTTTTAGTTATCGCATTTGCATGCATGCGAATGATCAGGCCTGCAGATAGTCAAAATGTGAACGAATTTAAATCAAAATTTAATACCAATTTGCCTTTAGATGTTAAAATCCTTTGTTCTAAATATTATCTGTCTATCCCTTCATGTTTTTAGTTATTGTATTCATTTACTCTCAGATAGACAGACTGTCTATAAAGGATTTCATTGAAAATTTAATATAAATCTACAAAATTGGTGTAAAGACCACATACGAAATTTCATCATTCTGTCTCAAAGCGTTTTTAAGTTATCGTGTTCAAAGAGAAGCATAGGTTCGAAAAACATACTTTTGGAATTATGTTTTTCTATGAAAGGTAAAGTAAGTATGTTAGCAGAGGTAAATATATTTTTAATGCCTTTATTAAAACAATGATGTGGGTTTATTTTTTTTTTCAGATTTCGCTGTTTAAAATATTGCAAGAATCTTTATTTTTGAAGAAATAAGCCAAAATTACAATAAAGGTTTCTTTTGTACATTAAAATAAATCTACGCATTCCTTTTATATTCTAGCAAATTTTAGTTAACTCAAAATCAATTTCAGTTTAGAGAAATACAAAATTCGAATGAAAATCTGTAATTATGCATAAATATACTTCCAAAAAAAAATAACTTCGAAATGACGCTTCAAAATAATATAATCTGTTCCTCAAAACGTATATTCAAGCGATAATAATGTCAAATTAAATACAAAAATAATAGAATGCGTAAAATATTTTAAGTTAGAAACTTTAAATTTAAAAAAAATATATATTTTTTTCAAAAAAATATTCAGCGTTACTCTTTGTCAATATTTTTCAAAAAAGAAATTTAGAAGAGTCCACCATCTCATTAAATATTTTTATCATTATAATCTTCAAAATGTTGGTTTCTTTGACCAGGGACAAATCCAAAATGATCTGAATTTTCAGATGCTCAATTTAATATTAGATTTCAAGCAAACAATAAAAAAATCCAGAAAATGAGGTAAAAGATTCGTTAGTATTCTAATTTTTACATGCATATTTCTAACTGAGCTTCACTGAAATAAGTACTACACGTTTTTTAAATTCATTACCTAAAATTCGAAAATGCATATCAGTTACAGATACGATTAGATTTAAATAGTCTATTAGATTAAATAATTTCAAAATTGCACAAAGAAGGGTATTGCAATGTGCTCTTAGAATGTAGAACTAGGATAAGTTGAAGATGACATCTCCATTTCAGTAGCTTTCAATACAATACGCATCAAACATGCGTATAGAATCCGTAATGGAATCTGCTTATGAACACTCGCTCCTTTTGTATAAATTGAGGTAACCTTCTATCAAGTCACAGTCTCCTCCTAATTATTTCAGCATTTTGGTATTTCATTATGGATCAATAAGTTGAATAGCTCAAATTTTATGAGTTTATCTTATGCTAATATGCAATTTGATGTTTTATGAAAAATTAGTTTTCCATTCGTTGATTCTAAACAAAGAATAAATACGTATTCGTTTTATTTTTATGTAATATATGAGGAAATGACCGATTAATATGAAATTCTTATCTTCCCGATTTCCGTGATAGTTCATAAAAGCTGGACATTATGGATCGGTCAAAATCATTACAAGGGCTATTCTTTATTTTATTTCATTATTTTTCTAATAATCTTCCATTTCATTCAACAAAATCGTTAAATTTGAATATGCTATAAACTTACTTAATGAAATACAAGCTTGGATTATACAGCGAAAACATAAATGATTTAGGTAATCAAAACATTTTTACAGCGCGACCCAACATGTAAAACTCACCTCAAAATCTACACGAACAATAAACTTCATTTAAGATTTAAAAAAGAAAGAGTGATTTACTGATTTTTTCCGGAAGAATTTTTGTAACAGATTAAGTCTGAATTGTTAGAGACTTAGGAGGAAAATATATGAATGAAGTCGTTGCTTGAAAACAGGATGCAAGCTTTTATTTACTCTTATTGAAATTTAGTAATACGGAGTATGGCGAAAGCAAAAATAATGGAGATATTTACATGTTTCCCTATTCATATGATAAAAATAACTACGGATAACATATAATAAAAAATTATTTTTTCTTTTTGCAAAATGTTCCTGGTTCCTGGTTTGCAACTGGTTCCAAACTCAAATAGGTAGGTGTAGTTGACGACTATAAATTAAGTTTGAAATATGTTAAGGAATTGAAGTTATTTTTATTCATAATAATAATATAAGAATGAATCGCAAAAAAAAAATAATAATAATAAATCGTCCGCGATATTAGATTTTTATTGACTTTATGTGTTCGTCCAGAATTCTTATGTATCTTTCTCTACATTTTTGTTCGTCGTGTATGTTACTTGTTAACTTAATATAAAAACTAGTAGTTCCCACAAAATTTTCTTGCATTCTCTTCTATAAAGGTATAATCATACTAGCATAAAATTATGGACTTTGAAACAGGCAATGGATACCACAAGTGTTCTTTGTGTTATTTTTTATTTTTTTGAAAATCCAACTCATAAGAGTTGTGCGCTTCGTTATAAAGCAAAGAAAGCCGAGGCGATTCACATGACATTAGCGAACAATAATAACGAAATGGTCATCTTTGGAGAGATTCCAACGCTTTTATTGAGTCTAGTATGATCTTTGATTATTTTGGGGGGCAATTAATTGTAATACCACCAAAAAATCGAATTTATATCTTAGATTTTTTTGCCGACCGATCGAGTCAAAATTTGGCATGGAATTACAAATATTATCATAATATCACATTCCAAATTTCATTTATTTAAATCATTACATTTTTGAAGCATTCGCTTATATGCATTCAAAAATACAAACCAACAGATGATATACCTTTTTATAGATTTTGATCCAAATTTGATGCGGATCAATAGATCCATAAATACTAAATCTGTGAACCAAATTTTAATTCTATTCTTTACGTTTTGTAGTTACTGCGTGCAAATGTACTCTGACAGCAAGACAGACAGATTTTTTATTAATGGACTTTTTCAAATTTGTTAAAAATCTACAAATTTGGCATAGAGATCACATATCACATTTTTTCCATCTTGCTCAAAATGTTTTTGTATAAACTTGTTTACAGACAAACAGATATAATGCTTTTCTGATAAGGAAATTGGAAACGTAAAGATTCGTCAAAATATCAATTACAAATTTTTTTTGAATATTATAATATTTTCTCTTTCTATAAGTTCATATATTATAAAGTAATGAAGCATGTAAATGTTCTAGGAAAAAAGAGCTATTAATTATTTGCTTGCTAATTTTTAATTTTTGTAAAATATTAATCAAGCTGAGAAGATCGGTAATTTTCTTTAGCTGTTTTAACAAAATGGCTCCACTATACGGACAAATGTATACGTACAATAAAAAATACGCTTTAAATATTAAAATAAAATATTGCATCGAAACAGTTAAAAAAAATCAAACATGAAAAGAAACTTACTGTATTGACCTCATTCCAAACATTTACGTTCTAGTTCTCTAAAGCAATTGTTTTGATTTATATCAGATGAGTCATTGTAAATGGCTTTATTAAAAACGATTATCGCGTTATGTTTTTTCTTCTTTGAAAAATGAGTGTTAACTTTTATTTTTAACTTCATTGTTTCTGAAATTCATTTCATCATATGGTGTTGCAAGACTAAGATGTTATTCTTTTTAGAGATTTCTTTTTAAAAAATGTGTTACAACAGAATTTTCATTTAAAATTAAATCATCATTCTTTTTTTTTCTTTTTTGTATCTAACGAAATTTTTTACAGAAGCTTGACTTTGAACATTTACATGCTATTCATTCACCTTACAGTAATAAAGACAATTTTTTAATAACATAATTTCTCTTGACTGTGTTTGGAAAAAGTCAGGGCCTGCCTTCGAAAATGACAACATTTGAAACACATGGAAGCAGTTGAAGAAAATAATAACTGTCTAATTTTCTACACGTTTAAGAAAATATTCATTTCTGAATATTTTAGGAGCATGGCTTTCAACAAATTGTGGTGAAATATAAAGAAGGTGCAACTGATAATTATAATAAAGCTATAGCAAAAAAAATCTAAAAAAAACCCAGCATTTGATACAATGCATGGAAAATTACAGTTCCAAAAAAATTACGATAAACATATTTCAATTTTTACAAAAGTGTGAAATTTTTTGGAAGTTGTATTATTTGTATCTGAACAAAGCAGGTTTACAGAAATTTTTATAGTTGAGGATATGAGTTAAAGGAAATAATGCCAAAAGGAAAGTTTTTCTTGCTTTTATAATAATTAATCGATTATCTATTCAGCGAATTTACAATGAATTTTTTTAATGGAATTATGAGAGTTCACTAAACATTAACTCGATTTATTTAAATACTGATAAATATACTTTATCAAACAAATTATTGTTAATTCCCAAAAATTCATTGATTTTTTTGCACCTTTTTTAGACAAACTAAAAAATGTTTAGAACGTTTAACTTATTTTTTTCCCTTCATTTTAATGAATAGTGAGCCTATAAAAAATAAATACACATTTCAAGCATGAATTTAAATCAAGAAATAAGATTTAATCAAAAGAAAATATTAACACAATTTCATAATTCTGATAAAATATTTTCTTCCATTTATTTGAATACTAGCTGCCTTTAGCGACCAGCTGGTTCGCCAATCTTAATGTTCGTTTAAATTTTAATAATTAAAAATTTTACGCAATTCCTACTTTAATAGATTCTTCATCTAAATATTTTAAAACTTCAAATTTTGATAGTCATATAATTCACTCATGATATATAAAGACCTTCAGTCATAACGTAATATGTATCTCTCTAATTTTCTATTAGCTCCCGTAGAATTTATGCTTTAAATTAAAGTGGAAAGAATTAATCTGCAATTAATATAATAATATTTTTTACTCAAAACAAAGCATTTTTTTATAATGATTGCTGAAAACAGAGTAACTGAGCGTTTAAACTTTATGGGCACTAAAGAATATCTTTCTTAATTTATGTAATATCTCAAGAATTTGTCAACAAAATTTTCTCAGATTCATCATGACCAGATCGATTAATTAACAATATTTAATTTGAAAGGCATCAAGCACTAAGAAAATAAAACAAACCGTTTAAAATAATCGGTTGAAAACAGGTTAAAAATACTACTTAAAAAAACGATGTACTTAAAACTATAAGCATATGCAAAAAAATATATGGCTAACATAAATACAATTTAATTACAAAAGCATAAAACTAACCTAAAAATAATTTAAATAAAGTATCATCCGTTGATAATATTGTCAACAATCAGAACACAATGCGCATGCGTGAATTTTCAACGCCAGTTACGGTAACGCAAGTACGTGAATTTTTCTACACTAGTTGGGGTAACGCTATGCATATTAGACATTTTTAATTTCCTTTATTCTGTGTTATTTTAATTCAAAAGTACTTCAGGATGAATCTGAAATATCGATTAATTAACATTGTTTAATTTTAAATGTATCAAACATTAAGGAAACAAACAGAATCGTTTGAAATAATCGGCCGAAAAATGTTAACCCTAGCCTCCTTACTGTTGAAAGAAAAAAAAAAGAAGAAAAAAACTGAAGCCTTACTCATTTGGCGATGGGGAAAATGGAAGATTTTTTGGCGGGAAAGCTAGTTTTTAATTAATAATTAAAATTCTAATTAAAAATTCAAAAAAGACTCCCCAGGTGCACATTCCCGACCTCTAAGATATACATGTACCAAATTTGGTAGCTGTAGGTCAAATGGCCTGGCCTGTAGAGCGCCAACACACACACCCATTGAGCTTTATATAAGTATAGATAGATAAATCAAATAAATAGAAGAAAATAAATTAAATTAAATTTATTTTCTTCTATTATTAAAATTCTTATTAAAAAATTCAATTAAATTAAATTAATAGAAGAAAAATTTGAATATAAATTAAATCTATAAATTTAATTGAATTATTTCTTCTATTTTATTGAATATAAATTATATATTTACTTGAATATAATATATTTGAATATTTATTTATTTCCATTTTGTATTCAAATCTCATCCATTTCATCATTTCTGTCAAAAATTGCAAGTTTCCCGCCAAAAGAACTCATCTGCAGCTTTGAATCAGGATTCAATCAACTAAAACGCCTAGATGATATCACGAGTAAATTAACTGTAAGGGCAGTCTATCAAAGCGCTTCAAAAAAGAATGCATATAATGACATTTAATTTCTCATATGAAGGGAAGGAACATGAGTCGTTTGAAAGAATGCACTTATCCCTTGCGACTCGTGTTTCTTCAGGTTCGATTAGGTAGATAGGAGGCCTGGATATGGGTGGTCTGAGATCAAAGTAGTATAGTTCTCAACGGGAAATGTTTAAAAACATTTCCTTTATGCAAAGTGAAACCCTCATCATTCTTTATAAAACAGATTATTTCTCGAAAATCGTTATCGCTTCGTTGAAAATTATACATGTGGTATGTGACGATAATTATTATCTTTCAAGGGGTCCTTGGTGGTCTAATGACCACATTTTGGCTTTGTGGCTAAAACTGCTTTTTCTGTCATGGTTTTTTTGGTTATCTTAATGTTGTGCATGTTTATCTTACATTCATACTCTTTTCACGTGGATGTGATATCATGTTTGGAAAACGAAATGACCGCCTTTCGAATTTATAAGATTATTTTATTTTCATAGTTTTTACTTGTTTTAAAAAAAGGATGTAAATGAATTCATTTTGTGTCTCTTTTAATATTTTTACATACATTAAAGTCAGACTCATTTGTGTGTGTGTGTGCGTGATTTAAAAAAAAAACAGAGATTTTTGAAGGAACAATTTCCATCTATATCTATAACTATACTTATAATAAAGCTCAATGTGTGTGTTGGCGCTGTACAGGCCAGACCATTCAACCCACAGCTACCAAATTTGGCACGTGTATACCTTGGAGGCTGGGAATGTGCACTTGGGGGTTATTTTTTCGAATTTTTTTGCTAGAATTTTATTTATTTAAAAATTAAGCGAAATTTTGGCGTGTTTCTGCTATACCATCCGAAAATATTACCGCACAAAAAAGATTTTTACATGAAGTTAAAGATCAAAAATTTATCTTTTAAATGATACAATGCTTTAACGCTAAAATTAAATTTCTATTTTTAATGAATTTTTAAATAAATATTTTAACTATATTTTTCAACAATTTTTTTCGTACAAAATAAAAATAAAATTTCAGCTGCACGAGCACGTTTCGCATTCATGGAAAAAATAGCTTTTTTCTAAGTGTTGCCATCTTATTGATTAAAGCTCCAACTAAAAATAAATTAAATCTTTTTGGAAATGAAATCTGCAAAAATATAATTTTCGGCACGTGTTTGTAGGAAATGAAACAAATATGAAATATTATTTTTTCTGAAAAATAAATTCAAGAAAAATTATTTTATGATCTTTTACACTCTCTATATTATTAATCCAATAAATCAGTTTTATTTTAAAGCAAGTTTTGCTTAATATGAACAGGATATCCATTCAAATCAGGGCCCCACAGCTAATTTGTAATCCTTTAGTTAGACACAGATCTGCTAAAATGGTCTAAATGGAAAATTATTATATTTTATGTAACTTGAGTCAATAAATGCTCTAATAAATAACGAATTTTTGATTTTGCATGAAGCTTCTGCTGTGGAAATCACGAATAACAAAATGTTCTTGAA
>JAPMOR010089962.1:591083-716337 GCA_026543865.1 Argiope aurantia
CATGAAGCTTCTGCTGTGGAAATCACGAATAACAAAATGTTCTTGAAACACTAATATTTTAAATCAAAAGAGTTAATTTCCAATCAACTAAATCAATCACTTAAGCCGACTGATTTATGAAAATTTAAATATCACTATTCAATAAAAAAAGGATAATTTTAGATTTTCCATCGATTGTTTCAAAGAAAATACGCCAATCAGCGCGCAGGTTTCTCAAGATTAATTTTCCTAAGATTATGAAAATGTTGAGGTTTTCTAAATTTTTAACATTCAAAACTTTATAAATAAGTCTTAGTTGATCGTAGAAAATAGAAACATTCATTTATTTATTTAAAATTTGGTGTATCCAGAATATGATACCTTACTGCATTAAATTTAGACTTCATAATTTTTGAAATATATTTATAGGCCGGAACAAAATATTATTGTTGATTTCATTTCAATCCTTTTGTAAGCAAAACTAAAAACTGAATTTTATGCTGAATATCAGAAATTTTTGTTGAATTATTGTTTGAGATATTACATAAATTATGAAAAATATTTTGTCGTTCACATAAGACTTAAATACCGAGCGATTCTGTTTGCAATACTCATATTCAATAATAATAATAATAATAAATAAATAACAATAAAGATGATAAATAAAATAAAACGCTTGGTTTTATTAAAAAATATCTTTATATTAATTGCAATTTCATCATTTCCACTTTAAATTACAATTGAAGTTTTACCGGAAATGTCAAGAAATTAGCAAAATATATATAATAAATTGAACGAAACGATCTGAACAACAGTATAAGTTTGGTATGATTGTCAAAATTTGAAGATTAAAAATGTTTTGTTTGAGAATCTATTAAGAGACCAGTTACTTAAAATATTTAATTGAAAGTTGTAGCGAGCGGTAATACTGGCGAACCGGCTGGTCGCCAAAGGCGGCTAGTCTCAAATAATTCAAAGCTCTAAATTTTTCTACTATTTTTTTTAATTCTGTTTTAAAACTTTTGATCTTAGAAGTAATCTATCTACACATTCATTTTTTTTTATTTCGTTGCTAATTTTAAAAAATACCTACACTTCAATATTATACGTATATTTGCATTGAAAATTAGATATTTTTACATTAAATGATAAATTTTTAAATCTGCTGTTTTTTTTTCAATAAAAAAGGAGGAAAAATCCGACTTCAAGCGCACAGAATATACAATAAAATATCAATGCCAATAAAACAATAAATAATTTATTTATTATTAAAACATTTAATTATTGGTAATTCGTAAATAATTAGAAAAAAAAGAAGAAATTTAATAACAATTATTTATGCGAAAATTTTCAATAAATTCCAACCAGTAAACAATAAATTATTTTTCCTTTTTAATTTTATTAAGAATCTGAAAGAAGCAACCAATATCGATTCTTTTGACAAATTCCAAAAATCGTACCTATGGCTACAACTTATGGATCGGGATTTATGAGATTTTTTTTTTCTTTAAAATCAATAAATAATTCTTAAATTTCAGTATAGCTTTATGTGTTCAAGAATAAGGAGTAACTCGTGCATATTAACTTGGAAACTGCAACAACTCTAACGTTTTTTTTTCAGTCTATGATCATCAACTTTTATTTAATGTTTAAATATATTGATCATTTAATGCAATTCCTTTTAGAATCTTTTCCTTATTTAATCTTTCAATCGTTAGAAAAATTGAATGTCTTCATGGAGAAGGAAAATTTCTGTAAGCACTATTACAAGTATTATTTAGCGAAAAAGGAAGCATAATAATTTGTTGCAGGAAATATAATTAGAAAAGTTTATTTTGTAGTTCAGTTTTTCATTTAAAATTAGCAAATACTTAGACATTTTTTTAATAATTATGTCAAAATCTAATTATTGTTTTTTTAGTTAATAAGTACACTGTAAAACTTATCTTTCTCTCTATATATAACCAGAAGTGCTTGTTTGTATGTTTTTTTATAAAAATTTGCAATTTTTATCCGATTTTGATGAAACTTGGCAAACTCTTCAAGATTAAGCAGAAGCTTCAATGCCATTGTCAAAGTCCAGAGTTTAATTAAAACAGAAATTAATTTTAAAAAAATAGTAGTTCTTTTAAATTGTTCAGCTATATTTTCCAAAAATATTATCTTACAAAAACTATTTTTATACAATTTCTACACAACTTGAAAACTAAAAAAAAAAAAAAAAGAAGAAATGTAATTTTTAATGATATCAATATTATTTTCATGCATTTAATTTAAATTTTGTATTTTTTAAAATTTAATTCGATGCATTATCTGTAAAAATCTTTTTATGATAAAATTAAATTTAATTCCATTGCTATATCCAACCATTCAGTCCAGTAGTTATTCCAGTGTTCAAATTAAGGTAACGGATCTTTACTTCCGCTTTTTTGTATAGTATATACACTTTTGAATTTGCGCGTGCAAAAAATTGTAGTAGAGTGATTTCATTAAATTTTTATTTTTCAGTCTCTTCAAATGACAAGGTAAAACTTAAATAAATGTATTTTATATTAATAATGGAATACTCAGAGGAGTCAATATTCCAAGCGAACAAGATGATCGCTAAACGCGGTTAGTTAATTATAAAACAAAAGATTTATGCTCAAAGGCATCATTGCCCAGTGTAACATAGGTCACATTACCTCATTTACAAGCCGCCACTGTGTAAGACAAAAAAGAATCAGAACATATATTCAAAAGTTCAATTTTAATTTCTTTAATAACAGATTTTGTTGAAATCGTGACAAAAATGGATAGAGATAATTTGCATATAATATCACGGTCATGTGGCAACGAAAGAGCGTGCGTCAGATACAAGTATGCTATTTTAAGCGCTGTGTTTTAAAATATCAGTCCTTTTGTCTTCTACAAAAAAAGCAATGGATTTCAAATTAGATTCTGGACAAATTAAAGATATTTCGTTATCACTTGTGCTTAAATTATTACCATTCAATTAGTAATGCAAAAATTGATGATTAGTTTCAGATTTTAATTTATTACTTTTGCCCCTAAATGTAGCCAACTAATATAGTAAAAAAATTCGAACACCATTTTTTCGTATATTTGCTCATGAATCACAAAAACATAATTCCTGAAGCACCATGCAAGAATTTTATCCTTATCATTATATACCTTTCACTGAGCTAGTATTATTTGTTTTCATTTAATCCTTACATTCGTGTATCAGTTAATCCTTCTTATCAAAGCTGCTTTTCACAAGTTTTACCTGACACACAGCTCGTAGGTACAGCACACACCTTCTTCGTTTTTATTATGTTGTGATTCACAGGCCTAGAGGTCAGCAAATAGAAAAGTGTACTTCCTTGTAGTGGTCCGGGTGAGGTACGAGTTTCTTAATGAGGACAAGCCAGCGGTCAAACTGGCGGCCATTTCTGAACTGCACTTGGGATAATCAACAGCTGCAAGATTCGTCAGCAGGAAACGCAATTCATCATATGTAGTAAGCGATTTTCCATCTGTCAGAAAGAATAAATTGTTCCACGTGTATTCGGGCAGTTTCTTTCTAGGGCTTACCGATAGCACATGGATGTGTTCTGGAGAAACCAAGCGATTTTTAAAAATTATTTTTTAAAGTAGATCAAAATGAGAATAAATTATTAGAAACGAGAAAATATTTTTCCAGATAGACTGAAGATTAATTATTCTACATTATAGCGCTTCTTCAAAAATTAATTAAAAACGTTTTTGCGAAAAGATTATAAAAAATAAAAGGACTATTTATACAATGCGTAAATTTTTAAGGCGTCATGTTGCTTATTTATATTCCTCAGAATTTATATTTTCTTTAAAATAAATATGTAATTCATAATGATTTTAAATACCTTTAGTTCTTTTTAGAGTAGTTCTTTTAGTTCTTTTTCAAACAAAACACACACACAACACACAAAGAAAAAGTGACATATTGTTAATTAAAATATAAATTTATATACAATATTTAATGACGTATAAAATTATGATTAAAATTATTATTCTATGAATGTATCAATGTTTTAATTACATACATTTATGTATCCCATATATTATGTGAAGGTTCCACATCTGTCAAATACATTGTAGCTGAATATCCAAGGATGAATCAAATCCCACAATATTTCCTATATTAATCACTTTTGTAGAAGAAATTCCACATTCAGATCTTTAAATTGTTCTATTATATTGAAGTATTATTTGCAAACACAAAAAATAAAGAATTCTCATTGCAATATTAACTTTTCATTTCAACAATTGTTCGTTTCAGCGCATAACAATAATTTTGACTTATTATATCACAAATCTACCCAAATTTAATTAATTTGCAACTAAACCAAACCAGTACAAAATACATTTAGAACACAAATTTATTTACCTATCAGTAGGACTCAGTTGAAAGTAGATTATAAAAATTCATTAAAGTAGATTATTAAATTCATATAAAAAACAGATTTTAATTTTAATCACATATGTTGTTCCTCTTAAGTTAAATTCTATCTACAAATTAAAATTTTAAAAAAAATATGAATTAGATGCGAACCAGTATTCTTATATGTCGATATAACAAATTCAGTTGAAAAATATTTACTACTTATGAGAAGGTCTCCACATAATTTTTTTTCTATCTAAACTTTTTTTACAAACTACGAACAAAAATGTGAACAAACTTTCTGAAATCTAAAAATTCAATATATCTCATTTTTCTAAACTGCGAAAAACATTATGCACATAACTCTAAAAAATTTTTGATGAAAAAAATTTTTCTTTGATTTAAAACAACACATAAAAACTTCTGAAACATGTCATACAGATAAAAAAAGTTAACAAAAGTGAATACGTAATGAAGTATAAATAATAATACAAAAACAGAATGTATTTATATTAAGAAAGTTTAAAAGCAGTAAAATATGCTCACAACGTGCTTTAGATACGAATGTAACATTTAAAAAAAAACTATGTAAGCCTAAATGATGTAGATTTTAAAGTACGAAGAAAAATTACCTAATAATAGATACTTTAAAATTAAAATTTAAAGAGAAATTTTATTAAAAAAGCGAAGAAAATTCTGGAAATTTAGAAATTTTCTACACCAATTTACGTCCAATATTTATATAACTGTTCGAATAACCCTATTCATTAAGATATTTCAGTAAATCCAGTTCAAACCAGGTCAAAATGAAGACTCATTGGAGACGAAAGTCTGTAAACACAAGCCGTATATAGACAGAATCATAAAAAAAAAGAACTTTAAAAGTAAATCTTTAAGATAAATAATGAAATCATCTGAAAGAAAGAGAAGATCCTACCATAGCAAAGCGAGGGAAAGAGCAAAAATCTCTTAATTTATCTCTTTCATTGTTCAAAATATTTTCATTTCTGTGGTTTGTGTGTTATTTCACTTTTTTTTTTTAAGTTGTGCGCTGTTTGATTCGGTTCTTTAAATATGAAAAATAAGAACAAAATCGTTTGCATCGAAATCCTTCTTATTTTCTAAGAAAAAGAAATAAATTAAACCTTTACCAGTTTATATTTAACGTCTAGAAAGATAATTTTAAATAGTTGTTTTGAAGTGGAACTTAAAAGATAAATTCTTTATTTTGACTAAAGATAATAAATATAATAACACAGTTTATAATTATTTTATTCGGTCATTAATCTTAAAATATTTTAGTTTAATCTCAGGTGAACTTCTTACAAGTTATGGGTTAAACGACTATTCTTACAAAGTTTAAAAAAAGCAAAAAAAAACATAAGAAACTTGTGTTGTTGGATATATTTATCTTTGTTTAAATTAGGTTTTTCTATATTTCTAATTAATTAAACGAATGGAAGTGCTTTCAGTTCAACTTTCTTGGATACATACTTAATATAGAAGATTTTGTATTTAATTTCGTTGTATGGTAAATATAATCGAAAATGCATTTTGTTCTGCTTCTTTTTGACCGAGTGGTTCAAAATTTTTGATAGATTTACAGTTCTGACAAGATTACATATCAAATTTTATATATGATGCCTGTTATGCTTTTATGTTATCTCATTCACATTAACAAATCGAGAAACAATCAATTCGTCAACAGATTTTTTACATGATACATTTCTTATATAATAATTTTTTGTTATATATCGAATTTTGATTATATACCAAATTACTTTCATCCAGCTCGTAGCTCCTTTGATATAACGTATATACTACACCGATAGACAAATAATAAAAAAAGGGCTTTTTCGGACAATTACGGATTTATAATGTAAAAAAAAAATCATCAAAGTTTTGCTAACGAATCTTTTGACCATTATAGCAGTTTCCCTTTAAATGCCTTGTGTATGAGAAGACAAAAAAAATTAATAAATAATTTTAAAAAATTTTAAAAATGATACATTTTGAATAGGTTTGATTATATGGTCTTCGTCTAGTGTGAGTGCATCAATCATTGCATACTGTTTTTAATAATTTTTACATTATGGAATTTACAGAAAGAATGCCGGTATAAAATTATTATGATACTAGTCGTCTTTGATAATCCGCTGCTTCGTCGGGGACATTGGTTATTTATTTAATTAACCAATTAAATTAATTTAATTTTGTTTAAATCGTTTAGACATAATATATCCATGATACTGTGAAATACCAGACGTTAAAGATGTATTATTTTAATTATCTTACATATGAACCGCTCATTATGTACATACAACTTTCGAATGGAAGCCACACTCATGAGATCACAGCGCTATTAAAAATGTAAATGTATGGTCCATCTGTCTATTAATTTCGCGGTATTATAATTTCACATTTTTTTTATCCGTCTCGTAACCTACACAGGTACTAAACCAAATCCTTCTTACTGAAACCCTTTAACTCTTTGCACTCGGATGTCTCCTCTCAAACGTCATTTAAGACGATACATCATCTTAACGTGTTTTTTTTTATTGTTAAAATTCTGAGTGTCAAAAGAGACTCGGATTAATTTTTCTAGAAAATTCAACTTAAAAATGATTATATATATTTATTTTTTGGAGGAACAAACAAGTCTTTGCATTAAGTAAATAACTTCTCATCGAACTAGTTTTCCAAGTCCAAAGGGTCAAAATTATACTTCATATATGTGATGTAGCAAATTAAATATAGCTTCATAAATGCCTAAATGCAAAAGTATCAATTTCTTTTCTCGTCAAATAATCTTCTTCTTGCGACTTTCATGCCTTACTCAATTCGAAACCTATTCATTGACTGTTTCATTCAGATTTTTTTCTTCTTATTTTATTTCAAAAGTTTGGTCGAATGGTAAGCTGATTTCTTATTATATCAAGGCAGAAGAAATTCACCTAATTGTTTTATGGAAATGTCTCAATAAATTTTCATTCTATCTTAAATTTCGCAAGAACTACTCCAAGAAAATGAAACACTCACCCATCTAACTTTAGTTAGTTGAGGACTAAAGGCCGTTTCTAGTCACAAACACCAACAGACATCTCTATCAATAGTTATGATCTAGTAAGACTGCTATTTCCATTTCAGCAAGTAGGCTTTTAAATTTGATACGTTTTGACTTCTTGTAAGAAATAATTGGAATAAAGGGAAAGATCCAGCACATCAAAAGTCAGTAGAATCATTTTGTTAATAAGTTGCTTAAACTAATAGAGAATTCGAATAGGGCTGCTATGCTTGCTGATTTTTTTTCTAAAGCACACCCTAGTGTTCAAACTAGATAATAATGGTGAATTCATGAATGAAATTTATACAAAAACCCCTAAATAAATAAAAATTGCCCCAATTAAGTTTCCAAATTCATTAAATACTATTAAAAAATTAATCTTATAATAGGAGTCAAACTGATTCTGTCTTAAAACAAACTGTATTTAAAGATCACAGAATTAGGCTTGATATTTCCAGGCTTTCATTGCAGAATTAATACTTTTTGAGCTGAGTCTCTTCAACTCAGGAATGAAAATGGCATCAAACGATATTTTGAAAGAAGTTCTTTTATTTTTCAATCGCATCATGAATTTCAGAATATATGGCGTAAGTGACAAAGTGCCAAGAATCCAAAGTCTTAGTATTTATTTACTAAGACTTTGTAACTCTAAGAGACACTAACTCTAAAACTCTTTGTAAGACTAAGATTCCCAAATCAAAATATTTTACTTACATGATATAATATAACAGAACATTGCTGCTATCTTAGTCTCTAGGTAGAACAATGGACTAAATTTTGGTCAAGGATGTGTGGCATGTTGTCTATTTATGCTTCTGATTTATATATTTGAGAAGTATACAGATTTATATATTTGAGGAGTATACATCACTGTATATATTACATTGAAGAATAAAGTCATAAACTAGAAACGATCTACGGAAGTTGCATATCTACAGCGAGTTCAATTGCCGAAGGACTCAATTAATTTATTTCTGTTAACAAGCTATGACTTTAATTGCCAAAACATTAAAAAATAGAGTTAATTCAAATAACCTGACTAAAATAAATTCTGGTGAAAAATGGGAAACACGATGCAAGCATTTTATGCTTCACAATTGTATAGTACAAAATCCACGGTGCACACACGAAGCGCTGTGGTTTCATATTCAAGGTTGAATTCTAAATCTTGAATTTAAACAAAAAAAGAATGAGCAAAATTTAATATATGTTTAATATGCTCCATTTTACATTAATTCAAAAGTATTAATTTAAAAATGCACTGCACAATTTTTTTTCGTTTTGAATGATTTATGTTTGAATAATTATTTACATTGTGGCAAAACCGATCGCTCCATGCGCGTGCTTACCTTTGAGAATGCGCAAGCAATTGAACGCGAGGCGAAAGTAGTATAAGAAAATTCCTTTTTATGCCGGTACGCTTGAGCTGTGCACAAAGCGAGCTGCGAGTAAAACTGCGGATTAAATCTGAATGAATCCTTTTTGCTTTTATTTCTTAAAACGAATATTTACTGATTAAACAAAGGACAGTCAACAACCTTCTGACGACCCTCTATTGTTTTTCCATGACATTAAATGGAATAAAAAATAAAATGTTATAACCAAGATGTGCTTTTTTGCAATAAAAATGATTAAAAATAAAATTTGAAGGCGGCAGATTAAAAAAACATTTATAACTAACCAGTAATGCCAATCCATTCAGTTCGCACATGCGCAGATAAAAAATGAAATGCGTAGAAAATATCAAGCACTTGCCATGCGCATGATATCACTGGCATGATAAGATTAGTTTAATGTAAACATTCCTTAAGAAAGGGGAAATGAAGAAACTAAAAAGTAAAAAGGATTTAACAGAGATAATTCTGATCCCCCACCTTTAATTAGAAATGAACTGAAAGTTCCGAATTTTCGTTAAGCACATAAAAATATATCACTTTTCTCTAATTATACATCATTTCACAAAGCGTGTAAAGTTATTTTGAGTACCAAAACTGAGCAACAGTGAGAAATAGCTCGAAGTGTTGCTTAGACATGAGTTGATATTTCGCAGAATATCTAGAAAATTTTAAAATTAAAACTGCAGATATAGGAATATTAAGAAATTGTTTTTATATTTGATTTCTTAAGATCATTCAAATATTAGTAAAACAAAATTAGCAAATGCAACAAAAGAAGAAAATACTTTTTTAGTACTTATGAATGTTATTCCAGCTTTAAAAGACGTGGTGTGATTTTATTTATTTTTTAAGACGCAAAACGATTAATTGAAATTTCTTAGTGTAATGATTATTCATATAAAATAATATAATAATAATTTGAAAATGAGACTGATACTCGAAAACAAATGAGTACAAATTAATAAAACTTCCAATATACGAAAAACACACTTAGAACATCTATTTAATCAGTTATTTATTTATTTGTGCTTGAGAATATGCTTTCATGTGATCATTTGCATTAACAAAAATGCTGAGCTCTTTTGTCTGTGACTCTCCCCGCCCCATAAATCAAATGATATACAAATACAGACCACAATTTAAATTTGATTGTAGAGAATTCAATTCCTTTTTAGTAATGGGAGATTTCTATTCCTTTGAAAAAGATGTATTTAAATTACTTATTTATTATACGTGTTCATGAGTAATATTGGTGTAAGAGATAGAACTTATAAAAAATAAAGCAAATCTATTATAATGGCAGATGTTTTATTCGCTTTGATGTATCCATCAATAAAAGTTAAAAAGAAAAGAACTTCAAAATATACAAACGATTCATATACAGCTGCCATGTATCATGATCTAACGGTTCTTTTCAGTCTGGGAAAAAAGAGGCTAAAGTAAACAATTCTATAACATATAACAAAAAAAATTCCTCTTATAGTTTAACGGCCGTTCTCTTTTGCGAAAATCAATATTTGAACAAACGATTCCGTTATTTGAAATCATAATAAATTTTCCACTCAATTCAAGTGAATTTCAACTAAACTATTATGAGCATTAATTATATTCAAGAAAACAATCGCAAAAATCGTGCATTAGTTATCGAATTTTCAAAAAAAAAATAGATGAAGTATTATAAGCTTAGCAAAACTTTGAAAAGCTAACCATTTATTAATCTACAGCAACTATCATTTACCGAATAAAGATTTTATTTTTTAACATTAATTCAAATGCTTTATATTTAGGAATAATAATTCCTTAAAAGTAAAGCATTTCATGCTTTTATAGATATTCTCGCCTAAAAGAAATTAAATCTCAATTTATGATAACATAAATTATTGTAAAGGAAACTATCATTAAACGCTTTGAAGATTGAGCGACCTCGATATTTGTTAGCTTTTCTAAAATAAGAAAGAACCGATTAAGAACTTGCTGGTGCCACATGATCAGCGAAAAAGAATAAAGATTAAAATTTAGGCCAATAAAAACAATCAAAAACAGATTCTCACAGCAAGCATCAAAAGAGACAATTGACTCAAGTTGTTGAAGCAATTTTCTCTTAACTGTGTCTAAAGATTATGATTGCTTCCAATGAGTTTTGCTCCTAGAGTCGTCAAAAGTTAAATTGACATTGAACAGCAATAAAAGATACCAGATTCACAAGAATGATACGAAAATAAGTTTTTGACATTTGGACTTCGATTGCATTAAGAAAAGTTATTTTTAGAATATGTGTTCGTAGAAAGGTTTACAAAGAATCCCATGATGCAACGAGTCCGGGCTTAATAAACTGAAGCGCGCATTTATTTTGAATAATTATTTAGCTCTAAGAGAAAAAATATTTTAGAAATGTTCTTTGATGAAAATCAAATAATTTTCTGATCTAAGAATAAATAACACACAATAATACTTATAACAGGAATTTAATTAATTATTGCTACAAATTCACGGAAAAAATGTTTGTATTTTTTTCTCAGTAAATAAACATACCTATGTTTCAAAAGAAAACATTTTAACATCCGGCTAAAAAAATGTTTCCTAAGACTTTTATTTTTATCATAATACTACAGTAATGAGAGGAATATGTATCTTCAGTATTTCAAATACAGGAGTTGTTCCAAACATCATATTTTGCGTTAAATATTTTTTTTTTTACTAAATAATCAACTCAGTTCACCTTTCTTGTATCATAACACATTCTTTTACTTCAATTTCCATTCATTGTTAACGATGCGATACGTCATTTAAGCTATGCAAGCAAGACATTGTTCTTAGTATTATTCTTATACGAAAAAATGTTGGTCTTGAATAAGATTTAAGGATATTGTTTTGCGTTTTCCACCGTTTTTGCTTTACTCCTTTCAGAAACTAATGTTTCCTTTGTGCTTATCTTATCGTTAGTTACTTATTTCAAAATTTCTTGTATTGTTGAAGTCGTTGCTCCACAGTTACGAGATAGGATTAACTTTATTGACAAACGAAAGCAAATTCGTTTACTGAATTTTATGCATAACAAACCAGTGAACAAATACTTTCTTTCTAAATTTATACTTCAGCATCAGTAATGAAATCTAATAAAATTATTCGATATCTAAAGTCTAACTGAAAACGAAAGTTATTCATTTGCTTTTTATAACTAGAAGTATCCATAAACAATATTATAAAAACAATTCGTCTTATATACTAAATTAAAAATACACTAATTAATCAATTATAAATGATTTTTGCACTTAAATGCACTTAATTTGCAAAAAGTCTATCAAATCTTGCCACTTATATTTTCAATCTATATATGACCTATTGCGCAACTTTAAAACAAGCCTTTGAAGTAATAGATTCAAATCGCTTTCCATTTCCATTAGCATAAACATTTCAGTTCGGGAAATCTCTAAAAGTATTTATTAGAATCTTTTAATCCTAAAATGCATGTAACATCATCAGAGTAGTAATGCGGATTGTTCATTTTGTTTTCCTGTTGTACTTGTGTGAGCAAGTTAAAAGCTATAGAAAAAAAGGATAGAAATTTATGAAAGATATTACAGGCCATGCAAAGAAAAAAGATTCAAATATGCAGAAATATCAATTTAAATTCTCACTTTCTCTCTCTGTCTCTCTCTCTCTCTCTCTCTTTTTTTTTCTTTTCATTTTTTGTTGTTGTTGTTTCGACCTTTAAGAAATATAGATATATAAAAATTCTTAAAATTAAATCAATTTCTACAAAATTTTTAAAATTGAATTGACTGAAACTCATTATTTTCAATGCAGCATAGATCTTAAAATATGTTCCTATAATTATCGTCTGCATCTACACAATACGTTATTACACTATTTTATAGCTAAATCAAAGATATTTTTCCTTAAAAACTTACAGAAGAATGAAATTAGTATTTAAAAGTTTCACGATCTTTCTAACCTTTTTGTTAAATCAATCATTAATCTAATCATAGTTACTAATTCCATCGTGACATGAAACTTTTATCTCTTGTCGAGAAGTTTCAGGAAATTTGTTTTTGCTATCTCAAGAGCAAGTTTGTTTAAACATTTCAACTCTAAATCATTCCTTTTATGGTTAAGCAAGCTTATTTCCATGTTGAAAGAAAGTAACAATAGCAAAATTAGCTATCGTTAAAAATAAATCTTAGAAACTATATTTGGTAATTCTTTATTTTCTTGACACATTAATAAGTTTAAAATTTTAGATATTGTTGATTCGTTAATAAAATTCATCAAAAATAAAACTAAACATTATTCTGATAATGTCTAATGAAAACTGTTTCTAAACACATGGCTTCAGTTTTTCCATGTCTGTTTTTTTTTTCCACAGACATTAATTTTAGCATATTTCGTCCCCAATAAACAAGCAGTACTGTTAAATTTTATGTTTAATGATTTTCGACTTATGCGCTCAATTTGAAAGTACAAATTTAAATTAGGAATATTTTTATAAATAATCGAATTACATTAGTTAGATAAAATTTATCTAATTTAATAAGAATTTTAATTTTTTTAGAACTAATACGTATTTAAATAAAATAAACATAAGTAACCTTTATCAAACATAAGTGGCTGATGTACAGTGTCTCACAAAAGTGATGGGGCACTTGTGCTTTACAAAAGGAAACTGTAATAAAATAAATTAAAAAACCATGTACAAATTTTTTGTGAGTGTGTTTCAAACTTATTTTTAGTAACAATTATTACATAACATACATTTTGACAAAATATTAAAATATTAATTTAATAAAAATACAATTGTTTAGAACGGAGCAAAAAATAGCTCACATAAGTGATGGGACACCATTAGATATGCAACAAAAATCGTCTGAAATAAGCAATAAAAATATTTTTTGTGTTTTTATTTTTACTCAAAAGCAATTGGCAATAATTTATAAAATCGTCTGCAGTATTTCTCTCCAGTTTGTTTTGGAATTTTTGTGTTTTTTAGCTCTGTGCAGCCATGAATGCTAAATGAAAAGAAACTTCGCCTGAAATTCGAAAATTAGTTATCAATTTGCATATTGAACGTGGAAAATCTATTAGAAAAACTGCTGAAACAGTTAACTTGAGTCATTCAACAGTTTTCAATATCATTAAACGATATAAAAAGAATCATATTATTCAGGATAAAAGAAGACCTGGCCGACCATCAAAGCTATCCAATGGAATAAAGCGAATTATCGTTCGAAATATTAAAAAAAGATCCAAGAAAGAGTGCTCCTAAAGTTGCTGCTGATTTACAAGCATTATATTGAATTATTGTTAATCCTGAGACTATTAGAAGGGTAATTCGATCTGCTGGATATTACGGTAGTGTAGCCAGGAAAAAATTCTTCGTAAGTGAAAAGAATAGAAAACTCAGACTAGCTTTCGCAAAATCCAACATAAATAAGAATTCTGATTACTGGAATAAAGTTATATTTGCTGATGAGTGTAAATTTAACATATTTAGTTCTGACGGTAGAATCGTTGTGTGGAGAAAACCCAGGGAAGAATTTCGCAAATAGAACTTGGTGCCAACAGTAAAACATGGTGGAGGAGGAGTTATGGTATGGGGGTGTATGTCGTTCGCTGGAGTTGGTAATCTTGTTTTTATTGACAGTATAATGGATCAGTACAAGTATATTGACATTTTAAAGCAAAATTTGAAATCTTCAGCACGAAAATTGAACCTTCGTAACGATTTTAAATTCTACATGGACAATGACCCCAAGCACACTGCTTTGAACGTTAGACTCTGGCTGCTGTATAACTGTCCTGAAATAATAAAAAACACCACCACAATCTCCAGACTTAAATCCCACAGAGAATATTTGGCAAGAATTGGAATCAAGAATTCGCAAACACACCATTTCTTTAAAACAACAATTAAAATCGGTGCATCAAGAAGAATGGGGTAAAATCACTCCAGAAATCACAAAAAAATTAGTCGAATCCATCCCAAGAAGATTAAATCATGTTTTAAAAGTAAAAGGAAATCCAACAAAATATTAAAACCTTTTAAAAAGTAAAATTTTTGGATAAATATTTGATGGAAAAGTAAGTGTCCCATCACTTATGTGAGCCATTTTTTGCTCCGTTCTAAACAATTGCATTTTTATTAAATTAATATTTTGACAAAATGTATGTTATGTAATAATTGTTACTAACTTTAAATATGAAACACACTCAAAAAAATTTTGGTACATGTTTATTTAATTATTTTATTACAGTTTCCTTTTGTACAGCACAAGTGTCCCATCACTTTTGTGAGACACTGTATATGGCTCCAGAGCTTTCATCAAATAAATCTAAAAAATCTATTTCTAGTTTTCAATGAATCGGAGATATAAAGCACAGAATAACATTTATTGACGAATACGAATAACCAACACGAACACAAAGATACATCGTTCTACGTCACATCTCTAATTAGACATCACAAAATCTGAATCGCTAAGTGTATTAAAAAAAAAGAAAAGTATCAAAGTTCTACAGAAACTGCGCATGCGCCTGTTTCCTGGTGAATACAGCTGGAACAGGGGAAAGGCGTCTCTAAGATGAAACAATAAGTAAAAGAAATTTAATTAAATAAGATAATTTGATAAAATTTTCTAAAATAACTTTAATTAAGGTTATTCGCTTAATCACATTAGCTAATTGACATTGAATGATTTTGAAGAAAACTTACTCGCGATCTCTTATTTAGAAAGTATTCTCTTTTTTTTTCTTAAACAGCAAATGACAGTCGGTGGACATAATGGAATGATGTTTGACATTTGATTCTTAATATTTCGTAATTTCACTAAAATCTTTGCAAGATTTTAGGTGAACGAAAAAAGGCTTCAGTTATTCTGATGGCAATGAAATTCTAAATAAAAAAAGTTAAAGAAAATAAAAATAAATAAATAAAAATGAAATCTGCTATCCCAAATTACAAGTTCCAAATCATGTGAGAACATTTCTTTCGATGAATTGCTTAGACCTAGAAAGCGAAATTTGAAACTCAGAATCGAAACGGAGACGTTTTGTGTTGAACGTTGACGGTTGTGATTCAGAATCCAAATGGGCACGTTCTGTGTTTGATTGTTGCGATTGAGAATCTGCAAGACAATGCATACGTTTAGCTTTCTTCGCTCACCTTGAAAAGCTTCTTTACTTACTATGTTTAATTCGACCAACTTCTAATTTTAAATTTTCATCATCCGTTTTTGTTGATTAAAGGATTTGTCTCTGAAGGTTTGATTGAAATTTTGTTCCGGCCTCTATTTGCTCTTTCGTTCCTTTTCTTTTTTTCTTTGCAAGATTTCATTGGGAGAAAGCTTAAGACGCCCCATTTATGATTTATTCATTGCCTACGCGATTTCGAGCTTCAAACCTCCCTAGCCAAAAAAACAACAACATCATGTTCTTTTTCCTTTCTCGTTTTCGTTTCTCGGCTCCTAATAACGTAAGCGACGTAAATGTGGTATCGTTCGATAGAGGAGAGTGTATCGATGCCAATCGTAAAGGCGGTTTTTGCGAAAACAAGGTTGGAAACCTCGCTCGAAAATTCGAACTTTTACAACTTTGAGAGCTTGTATCTCGCGAATCACTCGAGTAGTAACGTGAAATTCATATCGTTACATGCATTTCGGCGAGTACTATCCAACGATACGAGCAAATGCAAAGTAACTCGAATTTGTAAATTTCGAGATCCCATCGCGGATCCTATCGAGTCACGGGTTTTGGTAAAAATGTCATTCGACTTTATTCATTGAAATGAGTGTTTAAAAGGGGCACACTCATCTCTACGTTGCATAGAAACCGAGATATAACAACTTACGGTCTGACCGGAAGTTGACGTCATCGGCATCCCGTGACCCATAGGAACTCTATGGTATCATTGATTGACCAATATTAAGCATTGATTTAACCAATATTAAGCAAAATCCATACTGCGCATGCGCAATGGATCCAGAATTTTGGAGAGCTTAGAGGACCCCCCCCCCGGGTACTTCTAAGTGAAAATCCCATGTCTCTAACATATGTAGTTTACGAGATATAACTAAAACCATCTGCGTATGCGCAATAGATGATTCCATGGTGGGGTCTTCTATAGCCCCGTAGGATTACTATGATGAAAATGATGAAAAACCCATGTCTCTAACAGCTGGTCAATCTTTTAAAAACGAATCTGTTTTCAAAGAAGCATACATAATAATAATGCAATACTGGTAAAAGCAGATGAAGATGAAAATTGCCATATATGCTTTATTCATTGCCTACGCGATTTCGAGCTTCAATTATTTGTTGCCTTTAATTATTCAAAACCCTGTAACGAAAACAACATCATGTTCTCATATGATAAAAAGCAGAATACTCATGGCAATTACTATCTTGTCCAATACTCAAAATTTTACATAGGAAAATGACACTTTTATTAAACAAATGCGAGAAAATTTTGGGTAGGCTACTATAATATCTATTATGCAATAATATTTGGCAATAATGATTTTAATGCATTAAAATCATTAATGAAAAAATGATACAACTCAACTCAATATAGAACAACTAATAAATTTAATCAGAATGTTTAATTCAGTATTACGCTTGTATGAACAAAAATAAAGTTTATACATAATTTATATCTCTGAGAGTATTTTTTCAATATAAATGTGGCAGTTTTGAAACACATTACAACCACTTCCGCTGGTTGTATTTTTGAATTATCATGTTTTCAAGGATAGAAAAGCGACGAGATAATGTCAAACATAAAAGTTAACAGTTGGATATGTAACGAAGCAAATGAGTTATGATGAATCAATTAGAATTGAACGTAGAAAAAAATATTTTGATATTGATTTCAAAAAAGGCTAAATATTTTGATATTGACTTCGTATTGAAATCAAATTCTAGAGTCGTATAAAATGTTGCATTGATGCACTAAAAATAAGCCATCAAAAGTTTCAAATGTTAGTGAACTTTAATACGTGTCGCTTGATGAATTTTATCAAATAAATATTCTGGAGGATTTCAACACTGGCAAGCAAGCGGGGAATACTTTTAAGGTCTTAAAGAGCCATTTAAAAACATAAGCTCCTGTCAAAAATGGATGCAAGACAGAATTTCAACTCTGATATATGCAAAACGAAAGTCACATTATCACAATTGTAAGCGTAATAATACAATAGAAGGACAATGAATATATTTGCGTGTCTCTTCATATTTTTTTATTCAAAAGAGTTGCCATATTGAATTTAAAATAAGATCCAAGGAAAAAAAAACTAAACATTAAAATAACTCTTTTAGATTTTTGCATCATTAACTGTAACTCAAAGGCATTTGAACTAAATCAGATTATCAACCAAAAAGAGGCATTTAACAAGCCCTTTCTGTATCACCTTGATGGACCAGCTTAATTATCTCTACTGTACGTTCTCTTGTGCGTGCGTGTGTTTGGTGCTTCGCTTTCGGGACAAAATTTAAACCTAGAGTTATCAAATTTGTCACAGATGTGTATTGTAGAGTAAAAATGCGCATCAGAAAGCGATTGTTTAAAAATTAAGTATCAAAAGGCATTTATCGAAAAACATTTCATTTTATCTGAAAATTTGGCATTTTTCCTCCATCACTGCTGAAAATATTGTAAGGAAAAAATAAATTTTATTCTATCACAAATTTTTTTTTCAGTAATACCAGTTTAATTGCTCTACACTGTTTTTACTCATTTTAATTAATTTTTAAAAATATTTAAGTATATTTACGGAAATATATTTCATTGTTTTTGTGTATCTCTGATCGTTTTCATTGTTTATTCAAATATCGTTTTCATTGTTGTTACAAATATCTGGTTCGATTTTCTTCCATTATGGATGGTGAAGATATAAAGATATGACATTTTTTTTATGATTAATGGTTTCTATTTAAAATATGTCTTTAACAAGTTCTTTGAATTTTTTTTATATTTATAATCGAGATGTAACTTTGCAAGTAAGCAATAATAAAAATAAATAAATAAAGTGGGATAATTTTTAAATACTTCCAGCTAAAAAATTTTTATTGGTTGAAGTTTAATCCTTTCTATTCAAATTAAACTTCAAAGTTCAAAGATTGAAGTGATCGAAAATTAGAGATATGTGCAGCATAATAATCAGAATGGTGCTTGACTTCAAAATTAACACGTGTTACATCTCCATTAAAATTTGAAGTTTAAAAATACTTGGGAAAGATATTAAGAGCAATCTACCTAAAATATTTAATTAAAAAAATATAGCTGATTGAAAATTTTAAAATTTATAGATTAAAAGCCAAAGAAGGGTAATAATCTATAAATTTAAAATGATTAGGAAAACCAAAGAACCATTCCCCAAACCCAGGTCCTATTTTGCTAATTTCTATTTTATATGAGAGGTTACAATCCTTCAGAAATCAATAATTCTCTCCTTCTGCATTCATTATCTAGAGGAATCCTCAAAATACTGATTCACTGCGCATTCTCTCTGGGAAGAAAATACGTAGAATTCTCCAATTTGAACCACTGCAGTGATTTAGCCATAATTTTTTCCAATTTCATGAAAATTCATGACCCCTAAACAAGTCATCAGTTGCCACCTGGCCTTCCCTTTACCACACATATCGCAAAACAAAACAACAACAACAAAAAAGTTTGACACTGTTCCCAGTTGGAACGAAAAGAATGATTTCGTCACTTTTAATCATGAATAAATTTCTCCAATTTATGTGCATAGCTAACTATTCAGAATGCTCTATGATTAAACATAATTTCAAATAATATTTTCTTTTAGCACTTATTTCATTTCATTAGAATTCATTAGGCATTTTGCAGGAGCAGTGGCAGGTTTCTCACATAGATGGTTACCTCATGTATCAAAGCCTTAAAACCATTTCTGACGAACATCATAGTGTTAATTGAAGGCCAAATAATGACATTAAATTTGGATAAGGGGCTTCAAAATAATTTTGGGTCTCTCATATTTCAAAACCCATGTCTATGAATTTTACAGAAAAAGAATTTAATTACAACACAATATAAAGCCATGTGTAATAACGTCTTTTATGCGATTGTAAGTTCACTTGAACTAGCAATATTATTAATTTCTCGTATGCAAAGAGAAAGTATTGTAATAATAAAAAGAATCCTACCTGATGATTTTCATGTATTGTCAAATTCCAGATCTCCCTGAGACTGTGCCTGTTTCGGAAATAGGTTTATCTTTCTGACTCTGGAAACGATAATTCAAAAACATTTAGAGTTACAAGGATGAAACCTGGCATGAGGTTTTTATATTAAATTTGTAGATTTCTGTCGAATTGTGAACAAAATCCGTTAACAGGAGACTTTCTAACTGTTCGAATGCAAACAATTACAAAAAGAGATAAGTGGATAAAATTTGATCTCTATTATTAAAATCTAAAGAATAGATCTGTAAAGAATTTTGAAGGAAACTCCGTCGATAGGTTGACTGTCTGTCGGTCTCGTTACAAAAATTATAATCACGTTACAAAAATTATATTCTTCTTCACATTTTCATTTCATTAGATTGAGAAAAAAAAAACCTCTCAAAATACAATATCGGTTTTCTTCTTTAAGCTACAACTCACAGAGCGCTTATGAGAAACTGAAAATCCGAGTACACTACCTTCCACAATATCTACAATTTTTTTATATGAAAGGGGAATAATACCTTTATTAAGGAGAAAGTTTAGGGTAGACTATTTCTCGTGGTTGACATTAGAAATTAGCTTAAATGAATATATAAAAAAAGAAGTAAAAATATATAAATAATTTTAACAGATTCTCTAAATTGTACATGAAAAAGTGAACAGATTCTCTAAAAATGAAACATCTTCTAAAATAAGTCTTGCCACTGAAAATAGCCGTTTATGATCGTTCGGTTGAAAGAGGATCGAAAGCAAGTAAATTGATATACTTTGTTATCCAAATTATCAAACAAATAAGTTTGCAGAAAATGTAAATTCCATGAATTATAAAATAATGGGATACTACTAACATTTCCAATATAATTGGTCATGTTTTTAATATATTTCATCACGTCCACGGGCAGCGGTGGCCTGGTGGTAATGTCTCGGCTTCGGAATCGGAGAGTTTCAGGTTCGTGACCCGATTCCACCGAAGAACCGTCGTGTAAGAGGGTCTGTTGCACGTTAAATACGTCATGACCAAACGTCCTCCCGCTGGTGTGGTGGTGGGTAGAGAGGGTAGTACCAGCTCAGGTGTAATCCTCGTCATCTGACCATGGTTAAATTACGAGGTCCGTCCCAAAATAGCCCTAGTGTTGCTTCAAACGGGACGTTAATATAACTAAACCAAACTAAATCATCACATTCAATTAGTTATAAGAATATTTATAAACAGCGAACATCTGCTTCAACAATATTGGGTAGAAACATGATTTTCGGACTGCCTGAAATGATAATAGATAAATAAATATTGCATTAGCATTTAATATCGACAAAATACTATAAATAAAACTTCTCTAATTATCAAAATGTTGGAACTTCAAATTCTTTTAATCCATAAAATTGATATGGAACTATGCAAATTTTACTGTGTTACTAAATAACGTTCACAGTCGTAAGAATAGAATTTTAATAAAATAAAGATTTATGAAAAAAAAATCCTTAAATTATCGTTTGCGTTTTTCCCAGTAATCAAATCACGTACGTGATAATAAAAACTAATGCATTTTTACAAAATTAATAAAATGAAAAAATATTAATTGAAATAAAGTATTAGCATGTTAAAATTGTGTTAAAATGTGAAACTAAATTGGCCAATTTATTAAAAGTGAATCTCATAATGTGTACTTCCTAGGACTGCAGAATATAAATCCACTACGTATCCTGATATGAATTTTGGTACAAAACAAGACCCTCAAGATCTAGAAAAATTTGCAATATCCAGGGAAAAAATGGCATATTTATGAGCGAAAAAATGAGAGTGGAAGATTTTATCTTTTAGCAAGCTCGAGGTTACTAACACAAAACTCTCTTTACACCGAAGCTGGTATTCTTATAAACTGTATATGCTACACGTGCTACTTTTGACCTTTTAAGCAATCCCAACCACTTCAAAATCCACTTCCATTCGGACATTCAAAGACTTCAAAGAAATCATTTTCCGGTTACATCACGTAGTAGCTGCATCTTCTGAGACGTTGCAAATGGCTAAAGAGAAGAAAAGAAATCGAAAGTAAAGCGCCGATCAAAAAAAAGAAGAATAAAAAAAAATTAAAAAACGCACACACATTTTTCTGGATTTTTATCCCTCAAAGGGCGATCATCCGAACCACTCTACCGCAGAGGAATCCTCCCGATTTTCCATTGTTATTTCCTCCTCAAGACATTTTGCCACGCTTAGGAACTTTCATTCTTTTTTTCTCCTTCAATTGATAAGAAAGAATTACGCTTAGGGCATTTTCTTGAAGGAGGTTCTCTGAGGAAGTGAGCGGGAAGACCTTGGCCGAAGCAATTTCATCCGAAGACACGATTCAGAAAACATCCACTCAAAAAAAAAAAAAAAAAAAAAAGAGAGAGAGAAAGAGAAATTATCAGTTGGGGTATATGAGTAAGAACATACTGGAAGCATGCTACTATAATGATGGCCACCATTTCTAACCACAATATGTGGAAAATCACAACTATTTTCTATGAAGAAAACAATATATCAAGTTATTATAAATTTGATACAAGATATTACCTCAGATCTAAAAACACATATAGCAAAATTCTATAAATAATTATCTATAAAAAGTAAATCAAAAAGTTACCGCGAACAATATATTTATTCTACCAGATATCAATTTTTTATTGCTTTTTTTTTAGAATTAGTTTCCATATAAAATTTCCAGCCTTCTTTATTTCGAATTATTATTATTTAATTCCAAACGTGAGTAAATTTTGGAATTTTAAAATAAATTATGCTGCAATACTTTTGTATTACCTAAATTGAATAATTTTTAATGGTTATGAAAAGTATTTTTATTAAATGAAGGAAAGTTTGGTTATAATTGTTAATTTTTTATTTTCATAATTCTTTTATTTTTCTCTTTATATTTTCAATTCCTTAATTCTCTCCACAGAAAAAAAAAAAAGCGTTTGTTGCTGATGGTACTAATTTATCGTATTATAGGTAGGGCGGACTTAAAATAGTTTTCTCTGTTAGAAAGTACCTATTACTGAAACTGATAAATAGAAAGAAAAAAAATCATATACTCACTATAGAATGCAAGAAGATAAAAACTATTATAAAACTCCCTGATAAAAAAATAATAAAAATCTTGGTTCTATCAGAATCGAAAACGAATCAATAATTATAAGGAATGCATAACAAATAGATTATGAAAAATTTTGTCACTATTGGTGTGATAAAAAAAATGCAAATATAGAAATGAATGAGAAATAAACGAAGTGATCTTTTAATTATCAACATTAAGATCCTCTGACTCATGTTCAAATTTATCAATTGCTGGTTTTTCCAGTGCACAAGATCGGCGATTTTTTTCCTTTCTTTTATTTATTTACTTTAAAAAAATCATCTTTGTGTACCGTCTACAGTCTGTATTTCAAATTCCTATAATTAATTTTACTGCAGTGCCAAAGCAGGGATATTTATTTTACCTTTAAACCTTTATATTTTTAAAATAGACATGATCTAACTTAAATAATCACTTCTAAGTCAATGGTTTTTAAACAAATATCCTTCTAAAATAGAATTTTTTTAGATGGTTCATCTTTGTTTAATTGCAAGCAAATACAAAACACGAAAGCTATCCTGTGAGATGCCAGTATCATTAATTTAGATAATATTATATATCATTAATTTAGATAATATTATATAATTTATTCATTAATTTAGATAATAATTATGTGAAATATGTGAACTTTGTTCACCTCAGTAAGGTGCAAAAGGAAAAAAAAAGAATATTTGTTTTAAGACGAAAAGCAAAACAGAGATTATTTTGAATTTTCAGAGAAACATCGATAAACTACAAATACAAAATGTAATAAGTACATTATCACTATTATGCTACAGTTGACTCATCAATCTAATTCTGACACACCTAACAGAAAAAAATTAGTTATTACATACGGATTTCAGTGACTTGGCTCGACATAAGCAATAAGATTTTGAATTATATTTTGCAACATTTATTATATGATTAATTTGGTATTTTACAATATTTTGTGCAATAAACATAGGTTTTGCTGTCACAACGTGTCTTTAAAATTTCTACAAATCCATTACTTTCGATAATCCTGCAATCTTCTGATCTGATATCTACAGGATTATTACTCAACTGAACTTCAACTTGCATATGACCACTCCAAAAATTACTCTTTATCCATCTATATCTATATCTGTATCTATACTTATAATAAAGCTCAATGTGTGTGTGTGTGTGTTGGCGCTCTACAGGCCAGACCATTCAACCTATAGCTACCAAATTTGGCACGTGTATACCTTGGAGGCCGAGAATATGCATCTGGGCGTTAGTTTTTCAAATTTTTAACTAGAATTTTATTTATTTAAAAAGTTAGCGAAATTTTGACGTGTTTCTGCTATAACTTCCGAAAATATTACCGCACAAAAAAATTTTTTACATGAAGTTAAAGATCAAAAATTTATCTTTTAAATGATACTAATGTTTTAATCTTAAAATTAAATTTCTATTTTTAATGAATTTTTAAATAAATATTTTAACTATGTTTTTCAATAATTTTTTCCGTAAAAAATAAAAATTAAAATTAAGCACGTTTCGCATTCATGGAAAAAAATAAGCTTTTTTCAAAGTGTTGCCATCACATTGATTAAAAGCTTTTTGGAAATGAAAAGCTTTTTGGAAATGAAAGCTCCAATTAAAAGCTTTTTGGAAATGAAATATGCTAAAATATAATTTTCGGCAAGTGTCTGTAGGAAATGAAACAAATATGAAATATTGTTTTTTCTAAAAAATAAATTCAAGAAAAATTATTTTATGATCTTTTACACTCTCTATACAGGGTGTTTATTTAGTCCCGGACCCATTTTGATGTTTAATGACTCATAAAATAATGAAGATATAAACAAACTTATGGCATTTATTGATGGAATAACTCATATATTTTTCTTTTCAGGTTTGAATATTTTTACTTTTGCAAATATCGTCTGCGCGTGCGGTTAATTTCTGATAATTTCATTTTCCAGTCTAAATATCTGTACTTTTCTAAGTATCGTTTGCTTATTAATTGCATTTTTCTCTCTTTTGTTTTTGGCAACTATTGAAATGTTATGTTTACTATTGATGTGTTTGTTCTATGTAGTATTTTTGTATGTGATTCGAGCGGATATTAAGAAGAATGCATACACCACAAGAGAAAGCACAGATTTTATGGTGGTCATAGAGTTAATTTCCAATCAACTAAATCACTGACTTTTAAGAGTTAATTTCCAATCACTTAAACTAACTGATTTATGAAAATTTGAATATCACTATTCAATAAAAAAAGGATAATTTTAGATTTTCCATCGATCGCTTCAAAGAAAATACGCCAATCAGCGCGCAGGTTTCTCAAGATTAATTGGCCTAAGATTATGAAAATGTTGAGTTTTTCTAAATTTTTAACATTTAAAACTTCATAAATAAATCTTAGTTGATCGTGGAAAATAGAAACATTCATTCATTTATTTAAAATTTTGTGTGCCCAGAATATCTCTCAGAATATGATACCTTACTGTATTAAATTTAGACATCATAATTTTTGAAATATATTTATAGGCAGGAACAAAATATTATTATTGATTTCATTTCAATCCTTTTGAAAGCAAAACTAAAAACTAAATTTTATGCTGAATATCAGAAATTTTTGTTGAATTATTGTTTGAGATATTACATAAATTATGAAAAATATTTAGTAGTTAACATAAGACTTAAATACCGAGCGATTCTGTTTGCAATACTCTCATTCAATAATAATAATAATTAATTAATAACAATAAAGATGATAAATAAAATAAAACGCTTGGTTTTATTAAAAAATATCTTAATATTAATTGCAATTTCATCATTTACATTTTAAATTAAAGTTGAAGTTTTGCCGGAAATGACAGCAAATAAGCAAAATATATATAGTAAATTGAACGAAACGATCTAAACAATATAAGTTTGGTCTGACAATCAAAATTTGAATATTAAAAATGTTTCGTTTGAGAATCCTTTAAGAGAGCAGTTACTTAAAATATTTAATTGAAAATTATAGCGAGCGGTAATACTGGCGAACCGGCTTGTCGCCAAAGGCGGCTAGTACATATAATAAAGCTCAATGTGTGTGTGTGTGTTGGCGCTCTACAGGCCAGACCATTCAACCTACAGCTACTAAATTTGGCACGTGTATACCTTGGAGGCCGGGAATGTGCACCTGGGGGTTATTTTTTCGAATTTTTTATTAGAATTTGATTTATTTAAAAATTAAGCGAAATTTTGGCGTGTTTCTGCTATAACTTCCGAAAATATTACCACACAAAAAAGATTTTTACATGAAGTTAAAGATCAAAAATTTATCTTTTAAATGATACTAATGTTTTAACGCTAAAATTAAATTTATATTTTTAATGAATTTTTTAATAAATATTTTAACTATATTTTTCAACAATTTTTTTCGTACAAAATAAAAATAAAATTTCAGCTGCACGAGCACGTTTCGCATTCATGGGAAAAAATTAGCTTTTTTCAAAGTGTTGCCATCACATTGATTAAAGCTCAACTAAAAATAAATGAAATCTTTTTGGAAATGAAATCTGCAAAAATATAATTTTCGGCACGTGTCTGTAAGAAATGAAACAAATATGAATTATTATTTTTTTTAAATAAATTCAAGAAAAATTATTTTATGATCTTTCACACTCTCTATATTATTAATCCAATAAATCCGTTATATTTTAAGGCAAGTTTTGTTTAATATGAATAGGATATCCATTCAAATCAGGGCCACACAGCTGATTTGTAAACCTTTAGTAAATCACAGATCTGCTAAAATGGTCTAAATGGAAAATGATTATATTTTATGTAACTTGATTTAATAAATGCTCTAATAAATAACGAATTTTTGATTTTACATTAAGCTTCTGCTGTGGAAATTACGAATAACAAGATGTTCTTGAAACACTAATATTTTAAATGAAATGAGTTAATTTTCAAGCAACTAAATCAATCACTTAAACTGACTGATTTATGAAAATTTGAATATCACTATTCAATAAAAAAAGGATGATTTTAGATTTTCCATCGATCGTTTCACAGAAAATACGCCAATCAGCGCGCAGGTTTCTCAAGATTAATTGGACTAAGATTATGAAAATGTTGAGTTTTTCTAAATTTTTAACATTCAAAACTTCATAAATAAGTCTGAGTTGATCGTGGAAAACAGAAACATTCATTCATTTATTTAAAATTTGGTGTGTCCAGAATATTACTCAGAATATGATACCTTACTGCATTAAATTTAAACTTCATAATTTTTGAAATATATTTATAGGCCGGAACAAAATATTATTATTGATTTCATTTCAATCCTTTTGAAAGCAAAACTAAAAACTGAATTTTATGCTGAATTTGAGAAATTTTTGTTGATATATTCTTTGAGATATTACATAAATTATGAAAAAAATTTTGTAGTTCACTTAAGACTTAAATACCGAGCGATTCTGTTTGCAATACTCATATTCAATAATAATAATAATAATAATAAATAAATAAATAACAATAAAGATGATAAATAAAATTAAACGCTTGGTTTTATTAAAAAATATCTTTATATTAATTGCCATTTCATCATTTCCACTTTAAATTAAAGTGGAAGTTTTACCGGAAATGACAACTAATTAGCAAAATATATATAGCAAATTGAAGGAAACGATCTAAACAACAGTATAAGTTTGGTATGACTATCAAAATTTGAAGATTAAAAATGTTTTGTTTGAGAATCTATTAAGAGACCAGTTACTTAAAATATTTAATTGAAAATTGTAGCGAGCGGTAATACTGGCGAACCGGCTGGTCGGTTAGTATTTAATAAATGTAATGGCTCTTGATTTCCTAATTCAGCCTTTCGTAAAATTAGCGAAAATGTAAAATTTTTCGACTAAGAATCATATTTTCAGCGGCGAATCAATGAGAAAGCCTTTGAACTCATCAAGAAAAACAGTAAATAAAAATCAGTGGAAAAGATTTTTCTTTCTTATTTTAAATTAGAAAAAAAACATTAAAATAATGATTTCAAAATTAAAAAAAAATAAGAAGAAGAATCGAGAAGAAATTTTAGGTTTAATCTTTGCAATTATTCTGATATAGTATAGCAATTAAAAAAATTTCTCAAATATTTGAGAAATTGTAGAATGACATTTGTTTATTGTTTTTGATTGTTCACCGGCTTTTTTTTCTACAGTCATTAGAAATGATACTACAAAAACTCATCCAAAGCGAAACAAAATATTTTACAAACATTTTTTTTTTTTTTTTGCTCTTATTTTTAAAATTTCACTTCCGAAGTGAACTAAATCGCCGTTACGATAACCTGAGTGTAAAACTCATCATAAAAGAATTACAGAAAAGTTTCTGCTCTAACTTTTTAATGTGTGCGAAATTTTATGGCAGTAAAGTTCGATGGATTTATCTTGGCATGCACAAACACTCACATAAACACTTTCCTTTATAAGAATTTGCATTCACTTTCGACAAAAACACAATGCTTTCACACTGTAAAATCAGTAAGCAGAAGAATCGATCATAAAAATTCACATAATCTTATTCATCTTGGATAAAAACAAAGCTGCATATAAACATTTTTAACTTCCTTTTTTGTTAAAAATATTTAATCTATTTGGTGTTTTTAAGCGGAAAACGATTTAGAATTTACCATTTTAAAACTGAATCATCCTGCATGTTTATTTTGGACCTGTGGTTAGATGATGATGAAAAAGTCTCCAGCTGACACCTCAGTCTAAAAATTTCTTCGCCAACGCAAGAATATTCCACTCGAAAAAAATTTGCTAACGCACGTAACAAAGTTTTACATGCAATTCGCATTGAATATGCGCCACAGAGAACAAAGATAGATCAGAAGTCCAAGTTAAATGAGTAGATTGCATTGTTGAAAGCTACAATTAATACTTCTTTAAAGTGACCCCATTCTGATTATTCAATTTTTATTAGTAAGTTCTTTCTACTGGTTTTTAAGTAATACAACACTTTCTGATTTCTCTGTAAGAAGTATAAAAAGAGAAAGTGTTATAATCGTTATAATAAAAATCAGAAATCGAGATTTTGATAAATCTCCACATTTCAGACCTTTAACAATTATGTCCACCTATCTGTGAATTTTGTAACTAAAAAACACTTTGAGATCGATGGGTGAAATTTTGTATGTAGTATTTATAACAAATTTGTACATTTCTATCAAATTTGGGACGAAATCCATTCACAGAAGTTTGTCTGAGTACAAGTGAACTAGATAACTTAAAAACCGAAAAGTGCTAGATAAATGAAATTTGGTGCATGGATTTAACATCTGAAGTATAAATCCTTAACGAATTTTGAATCAAACCCGCCAAGAGGCTGATTGTCTATCTGTACTTTCGCTTGTATGTAAATGCGATAACTCAAAAACGTAACGATTTAGATAAATGAAATTTGGTACACAGTTTTAATTTTTGAATTAAATCCGTCAGAAGATTAGCCGTCTGTCTGTCTGAATTATCGCTTGTATGTGAACGCGATAACTAAAAAAATGCAACAACTTAAATAAATGAAACTCCATATGTACTTTACTAGCTAAAATTATAGTCGATTTATCAGATTTTTTTTCAATTGGTCGAAAAAAGGAAATCTAAAAGGCATATTCAGTTTTCTTTCCTGTATTATGAAGCACAAAATTCACATGTGTGGGATTCTGAAAATAAAAATCTGAGCACTCGTGGTCTTCACGGCTTTGTCTTTGTTCAAAATTTTATGCAAAGGAGACAAGGGATTTAGCACTTTTTTTTTAGAGAATATTCAAGAAAGTTTCAGGAAAACCATTCTCGCTGCTAATAAATACGATACCACATTTTATATATATTTAAACGAATAGTAAAATGATGAATATATATTATATTATATTATGCAATCATTTATTTATTATAATGATATTTATTGTTTAGATACAGCAATATCGCTTTAAATGAAAGTGGGCAAAGATGACTTTTGATAATTTCGAAATTTAAGCAGCAAGCCACAGACATCACGAACACTGCCATTGGATTTTTGCACTCTCATCAATAATGATTTTGAAGATTTTAATAAATGAATAACATAAAATCTAGAAAATTAAGCAATCATAATTAAAAATCTCTACTAGCAATAAAGTAAATGTGTATCTCTCCTTATATGAGTGTGTCTGCAGGCTCCTACAGGACAGTTACTTCCACAGGTATCAAATTTGGTACAAACAAGCTTTGGAAGCTCTAATGTTAATTAATTAAATATTAACTGGAATTTAGGAGTTCTTTTCACAATAATTTCCAAAAAATATAATACAAAAATTACTTTTTTTCTGCATTTTTCACAAAATTAAAAAAAAAATCTTTTTTATATTAATTTTACTGTTGAATAATATGTATCTTCCGCAATTTTATCAAAATTTAAATGCATGTTTATAAAAACTTCATTCAAGGCTAGAGTCGGAGAAATTTTGTTATAAACTAGGAAGAAAAATTAATGAATAAATGAAATTTAAACCTTGGTTTGAAACATGATCAAATTTTAGGCTTGATTAGTATTTTTATTTTATTTTTACTTGTTCTTACTTATATAGAAGAAATAGCACACAGATAAGAAAATTATATATATTTAATATCGTCATAACACTTGGAAATACAAATTTATTAGCCAAAACTAAAGTTGATTTTAAAATATTTTTAAACATTTTATTTAAATTGATAAAAATTATACCAAAATAAAATTAGATCATTGAAAAGTTGTTTTTTTTTATTTTAAATTATTGTAAAAATAATTTCTATGTAATAATATGTTCCAAAGGGAGAACTAGAAAGTTTTGATTAATATTTTTTATAATTGAAATTTTGAAAACCCCTTTTTCACTATCACGCAAGAAATAATTTCATACACATTTTGGTAATTAGGTTCGGCAGTCAGTTCTATAGACCATTTTGGTGGAATTTTTTCATCATATTTCTCGCTGTTGTTAAATTATATATCAATCTATTATATCAAAAATTATTCATTTTTATATTAGGTGGAATTGAACTTAATAAATAATTTGTATTCAAATTATTATTTTTCTTTAGTTGGAATAGATTTAAGACATTTTTTAGAAACTTTGTATCTTTTTCGCATCTAAAAAGGGTTTTTTTTTTCTATCAGATATTTTTATCCATTCATAAAACTTTTAACTTTTTCCTCATAGTAACAACAATGTTCCTGTCAACATGACGAAATCATTAGAATTTTTTTTTATTTAAAACGAATGAAGTTATTAGAAGAAACATAATTAGTTTGTACCATTCTTCCTTTAATTCTGAAAAATGCATAACCATAATACAAAAAAAATAATATTAATTCAAAAAATAATTTTATTTTGAAAAAAAATTAAAATTAAAATTATTTTAAAATTTAATGAATATTAACCTTTTTAATACAAAAGATTTATTCGATGAACATAAATTTTATTAAGAACACCTTTCTTGTCATTTTTGCAGCATCAATCAGGAGACAAAAATGGCGGAAGCCGTGTTGTACTTCCAGCGGGTAATCTCCCTCAAGTGATCTCGGAATCGCATATGAATCATGCGTGAACGTCTTTCTACTACCTACGTCATATCCCATCGCGTCGCTGCTTGTGGTTGTGTCATTTATGAGAAAAAGAGGGATTTTCTGTCTGGTTACGGTGAGATAGTTTAGATGCAATCGTATGGATTATGAACGGTGACTGTTTTATCAGACAGAACTTCAAATGAAGCATTTCACTGGTTAAAACCGAAAACAATAGTAAGGAATAAATTAAATTAAAAAAAAAAGGAGAACAGGATATTGCGAACTATTAACTCGCTTTGGACTTTTTTCTCACAATTTTAGATCGTTTTGGAAGATATTTTTACATATTTATTTTTTAAAGAATATCTAATGCTTCAAATGATGGGATAAGAGAGCAAAAGATTTAATCAAGAAATCCCTAGGGGCACGGGAACTTTGAGATTTTTTTTTGTAGTACTTTCAAGGTAATCAGTTTTGTACTTTCATTTTGTTTTACCAGGGCCCCGCAATTGAACTTATTAAAATTAATATCTGTTCAAATTATAATCATATATCGATTAAATTTAAGAATGTTATTTTGATTTTTTTTCAATGTTTGCAAATTAGTGAAGCCTCTTCTGTGTGTGTACATTTGTAAGCCGTGTATTAAAGTATTTGGATTGCGTCAAAAAAGTTTTTATCATAATTATTTTGTTCACAATTTTTTTAAAAGCAAGATAATAAAATTGATTAGCTTAAAGGTAATTCGTATTCCAATGTTTTAGTTCTTCAGGTTATAATATTTATTACTGAGACTTTTAAAAAAAGATTAAATTAAAATCAACAGAAACATATAATTTTAAAAGTTTGCCAGGTTTAAGAGGCCTGGAAACTCGCATCTTTTAAGAGCGAACCTCTACTGAGTTTAATTTGATCCTGTATTCATTGCCTAAGCTCGACTTTTAATTCAAGACGCCTGTACTGTAAACAAACACATTGTTCGTTTTTTTCACAATCATGCTGCTAAATAAAAGAAAATTTCTATTATGAAACTAAATTATTTTAATTTCACTTCAAGAAATTTGATCAGATTTTAGCAGGCTAAAAAAACCCTTCAGTTTGAAGAAACTATTTTTGTGTATATTTAACTTAACAATCAATAAAACAGTTTTAAGTTTCAAAGTAATACTTCAAATTAAAATTTTATGTCAATTATTATTTTTGAGTAAAAATGTTCCGGGAGTTATTTTTAAAAAATATTCTTTTTGTAATTCTGAATTCTCCTATCCTGTTATACTATTTTACCATAATTTAGCAATAATATGAAGTCTGAATTAATTTATAAATTATATATTCAATCGCTTTATACGTTGATGTTTTTATGATGATGTACTTGATTTTAATTTGAATAAATCTTTCGAATAATAAACAATATTCATACACATGAAATTATTGTTAAAATATTCTTCTCACTGAATTAAAAAAAAATCCATAATTTCTTTTTTTTATTCAGTCGTATATGAATTTTTATATATATGTAATACTTTCTTAATTATTACAAACAATGAAACCTGAAAAAACGTGCTGTCAAAATCATAGTGAATATATATATTTTTTTGTCTACATTTGTTTTAATTTTTCTTCATTTCTTTTGCCATTTTATTTTGTAAAAAAAAATATTCGGAATAAGAATAATTTAATTAATTTGCTCGTAAATAATTAATTTTCTCTTAAATTCTTTCTTTTTTTTCTCAGCCAGAAAGGAATCGAAACTGGAAGTTAAAAAAAGCCATAAGCTGTAATAATAATAATAAAATATTTAAAAATAAAATCCTAGGTACCTTTAATATTATCACGAAAAATAGTTATTTTATACAGTTTCGAAAAGAAATGCATGAAATACCGCGAGTACAAATCAGCATAGAAATTACTATTACCTTTCTTTTGATATAAATAAAATGATCGACTATTTATTTCTAGAAATAGAAAATAATAAAAAGAAAGAAACATTGTATTAAAGAAACCCTAGAACGAGAACTTTCTCAAGTCACGAAATTATTGTTATTTACCAGAATTGTTATCGCCACCGGAAGTTCACGCCGCTTATCAGTGCGGAAAAGCTTCATTGGTCTGTCGCGAAGGGAAACACGAGGATAAAGGGAAAATTGATGACACATATAGGGACGAACCAGTCTCGATAACCCGCATGTTGCCCGCGCGAATCTGATTTTTCGACCAGACTGGTGTTTTCTACCTTGCCGCTCGCTTACTTCTTCTGGCACGGGAGAATAAAGAGAGCATTGCACTGCTGTTAAAAGTTCAGTGATTGTTTGCCTGCATTGCTTGGAAGCTTGAAAGACTAAACGGCTGTATCAACTGTTGTAGCATTTCGTTTGTTCATCGGCCAATGGTGTAGATTTTTAAAATTTTAATATTCTTTGTACATGCGTGAGAAACTATTTAAAATGGAATCAGCACTGAAAGAGTTTCATGCAGCAGTCAAGCAAAATGATGCAGAGAAAGTTAGAAAATATCTGCAAGATGGAATTTCACCTGATGAGCCCAACTGGGACATAAATGGAAGGCCAGCTATCTTTGAAGCCACTTATCAAGGAGATGTTGAGATAGTAAAAATACTTTTAGATGCCAATGCAGATCCAAATGCACAGAATACAGTAGGAGAAACTGCTTTACATAATGCATTTCACCCAAAATCTTTTTCCAAGGACATTGTAACATTACTTCTTGAACATGGTGCTGATGTGAACATCAGGGAAAAAATGAACGGATACACCCCAATGCATTTAGCAGCAAAATTAGCGTCTTCAAAAATAAGCAAAACTTGTCACCAAGATCTTTTGGATGTTCTCAAAATGACGAGTGAGAAAGCTGAAGTAACAATTACAAGCTACAGAAAAGAAACTGCAATGCACCGTCTCGTCGCAGGAAATGCAGATTGCAGCGACACGCTTCAAATCTTGATTGATAGAGGTTACAAACTGGATGCCCAGAATGAAAGAGGAGAAACTAGCCTCATGTGTGCCATTGACAAAGGTCATATTAATATGGCTGCAGCACTGATAAAAGCAGGAACTAATGTGAATATTAAAGACAGACATTTTCAAACTGCTTTGCACCACAGTGTTCAAAAGAACCAGCTGAGTTTGGTTAAATTGTTACTTAATACACAATGTGATATCAATGCAACAGATCTGAATGGTGACACTGCTCTTCATATTGCCTCAAGTAAAGGATTGACAGATATGGTTAAAGTATTAATATCGTATCCTGAAATTGATGTTAATGTGCAAAATATCCGTGGTTCAACACCACTTCTTAATGCAGTAGAAAGTGGTTTTACTAAAGTAGTGGAACTTTTATTAGAGGTGTACAGTGATGCTGAATATGAAAAAGGACTTCTTAAAGCTTTGGATATAGCTGAAGAAAATTTTGTACGCCGGTGGCACCCAGAAATTTTCTCATTGCTGCAGCAAGCTCTAGATCAAAAAAGAGATTTATGGGATGAAGGTGAAACTTCTCTGTGATTAGTATGTACAATCTTTTATAGACAATAATATTTGACTTTGACTGCAACTGATATTAACAATCCATTCGATGAGCTGTTATCAATTTGATATTTTGTAGTTTATTTTTATTTTTGCAAGTATCTTCACAATTAAGTTATTTTGAACAAGCTATTTATAAAATGTATTATTTAATATAAATATCACAAACAATAGAAATGTAAATTTATCTTACAAAATTGTGATAATTTTTAATAAAGATTTTTTTTAATATATAGAAAAGAAATGTTTAATAAAAGCAACATCAAAAATATGATCACCTTTAAGTACAATCAGCATTTTTTAATTAATAGTCGTGAATGTAAATGCTTGAAATTGCAATTCATTATGTTAGATCCAGTTCCTGAAAGAGTCATTTTTCATCCAATTAAGTTTTAAATTACTAAGCAACTGACGGGTTTTGCAAACTATGAATGCAAGTTAATACAATTTGTGAATATTTTATAAATTATAGATAGAAAATAAATATGATAATCATTTTTTTCTCAACTCTGATTGGCTGCTTTCTCTACTTTTTATATTTCTGCATTTTTAACAACAATAAAGCAATTAATACATGGTAAGTCTAGTTAATTTTCAGAGTCCAAAAAAGGAACATCTGGGTCTTAAGCAAGGAACAGGTAAATTTTTTCTTTAACTCATGTTAAATTCCTTTTTGTATAGTTTTTTTTTTTTTTTGTATTTTAACTTTTAATGTAGTAATTCTTATCTCTAAGCTCTATTTTATGAATCTTACTGAATAAAATTTAAAAGTATGCATAAAATCTTACTTTAAGATAACAAAAATTGAATTAATTTACTAAAGGTTCTAAAATTTCTATTAATGAGATATGAAATTGAATATAGCAAATTCCATATAAGACAGTAATAATCAATCAAAATGTATCACCTCGTATTTTATTACATTTTACATATGAAGTTGTGATAACTTAAGGAAGGTACCTTATAGTCATGTGTTTCTATAGCAAACTGATCAAAATTTATCTTCATTTGGCCAATTTATAATGCTTTATTCATAACAAATATAAAAGGTGCATTTTCATTAACCACTGCAATATACTTTAAAATAGTAAGTCAATGCTCAGGCCTAATATAGTAAAGAAAATTTTTTAACAAAATGTTTATGAAATGCAACAACCCTAAAAATAAATTTAATTTGCAAAAAATAACAGATTTTGAAAACATTTTATTCTAGGTAGACAAGCTGTTTTTATAAATTACAACTGGTCCTTTTAGGTGGTTCAACAAACACCACAGTTAAAATCACAAATATTTTACAATATAAATTTGAAAAATTGTGACTATTTAAGATCCATATCAAAGAATCACGATTGTATAACAAAAATTTGATGAGATCACAACTTCTCTTGACTGTTTAAGAATTGAATTTTACAAAAAGTACATGCACTTCAATATTGTTACCAGCAATTAACAAGTCAAAAAATCTTAATTATGTCAGGAAAAATATATATATTTACAACATAACATAAAAATGCATTAGCATTCCACAACCTAATAAATAAAAACACTAACAAATGATAGACTAGGGATCAAGGAAATAATGTAAAGTCATAGTGTACTGTCATTTAAGTGCAAAATTAGAAATTATTCATGGAATATTAAAATAGGATTAATAATGGAATCATTAGATAAAACATCTACAGTAAAAATAAAATCTTTACAAATATATTCAAAATGAGTTCAAATTCAAATTACCTAAAAAAAATTCATTTTTTTCTTAAAGCAAACAAAAATATTAGAACATTTTATTCAATAGTTAAAACCATTTTTGTTAGCTAATTACTATACACTATTTTAGTTAACTAATTTTCTAAACGATAGCTGCTTAACTTGTTAAATCATTTTAAATTAGCTAAGGTGAATGTATAAAATGTAGAAATTTTGAAGTCATAAGGCTGGTTATATACTACAAATGTAGTTAAGTCCTTTTTAATACACTAATAATAGTAACTTAATTATGCAATTTTTAAATAAGTCATAAGCTTCAAGAAATTAAGCACACCTACCATTATATGAAATAATACTGCAAGCTATGAATTGAATTCACATACATAACACATTTCAGTCAAGTCTAAATTTGATATACAACATAATTCCATTTTCTCTAATGTAAAAGTTGACATAAAAATACAGTTACTGTGACACATGTATATCCTAGTTTAAAAATACTATTCTAATAAATATCGATATGTTCATCAGTATAAGGCCATTTTTTTCAAAAATTGTTTAATATTAAAAACAGACTAAAGGAAGACACTGGGGAAATTTTCACATTTAAATCTGATAAATTGACATTAGGCACAAAGAAATTTTTTTTTTAAATTTAACACAGCATGAGAATACAAAGACCATCATACACAAATACAGATAACATTTTGCAACACTGCAGAACTAATTAACATTTAATAAATCTAAGTCACAAACCTTAAATATAGATCATGGCATAAATTAATATATAAATTTGATTATTACATTTTAGATTATTAAGAAAGCAAGAAAATATGTAATACTTCTTTTCATAATACATTAGACATTTTTTTTCAATGATATGAATTTAGGCAGGGGGGAAAAAAAAACTTTAAATCAGATCAGATATCTTTTGTATGGAAGATTAATAAAACATTATATTTAAATTAAGCTTTCAATAATAACTGAAAGTTCAAAAAACTTATCTTCTAAAATTTATTCAAAGGACAAGAAACAAAAGATAAGCATTGTTTAAAGGAATTTTAAAAATAAATTTTATTTTATTATGCAAAATTTTTATTTTTTCAAAGTAATACATTTCTTAGATAGAACTTTTTATCAAACAAGTTTAAAATATCATTTTCAGATTTTAATAAATATTGTACAAAAGAAAAACTAGATAATAAATTTTAAGCATTATAAAATGCAAAATGTTATTCATTTTTTAAATCTATCCCTTTTCTGTACCATAATTGCAATAAGAAATACATTGTAATCCAAGTTTAAATTTGCAGTTAAATATCAATAATAAATTATCCATATTTGGTAGTAAATAACAAATTACATTAATAACATGTTAGCATTCCCCACCCCATTCTTTTTTAGAGAGCTGAAAGAAGACGGATTTGCAGAAAATACATACACATAAAAATAATGCATAATAATAATAATAATGACAGAGACAACAGTATCTATATTATTCTTATATTAAGTAAAACGCTGTGGCTTAAAATCTTCAAAAAAACATAGTTTAGTATATTTAATTGTTTTAAGGAGAATGAAAATTTCCTAAAACTAATTTCATGGAAAACATATGTACCTTACTTATACAAAAATATTTAATTTGACCAATATTGCATAACCTATTTGTGAGCATTACATCAAACAAAAATAGCTGAATGAGAAATAGCAATAAAACATAGTTTTCACTTTGGAATATCACAAATATTTTTTGAAGCAAAACATTGAAAGAAGGAAATAGGAAAGCACAACAAATATATATTAAAAGCAAATCAAAATGGTAACAACAGAAAATTAAAGAAGTTATGTCTAAAATTAGATGTGTAAAGGTATTGAAGATCTTAGTTAGAAAAAATATAGATATAATGGGATACAAGACAAAAAGATTCAAGAATTTTAAAAAAATAAAATATGACATCTAATTGATAAACATTTATAAATACTTAATTGAAATAATTTTGTGCATAATGAAGAATAAGATTTTAAGGTTTATATATGTCACATGGAAGAAAATTATTATAAAAGAGCACCAAAATTTATACAAATTCAATATGAGCACCAGAAGTAGTTTGTGATTGCACAATTGTGTTTTTAAGATTAAATAACATATTAGCAAAAGAATGAGAGCATAAAATAATGCAAATCTGATAATATATAATCTAGTTTGCACGGCTAATTTAAAAAGAAGACAGGCTTATAATCAATTCTTAAATTTATGAGCAGCTGTAAAAATAATTTCTCTGTTACCTCAGAAAGAAGGTTAAATTTTTTAAAATAAAAAAAAACTAATAAAAGTAAATTATATAAACAAAAAAGTTAAATGTTAAGCAGGTTAAAAAGAGATTTTTTTTTTTTAATTATGTGGCACTTTGATACAAATCCAGATTAGGATGCAGTAAACTTCATTTATGAAAGATGGATTTGCATAATACAAATTTATGTCAAATATTGATAATTGATTTTTATATGATTTAATTTTAATTCTGAAGTTTCTATTTATAATTGCTAGATTAATGCAAACTATACCCACATTAAATAAATACCGATCTAGAATATGATACGTTTTCCAACCAAAGAAAACTAACTAGGAAACAACAAAGAGTGCTGGTTTAAAATATTAGTCTGAACCCCTTTGAGATCTACAGTCATTCATTTCATTGCATAGTATCTAGAAGTCTTTACAAAAGACAATTAAGTACATGTGTCAATGACACAATTATCACAAGGAATGAGCAAAATGTTCAGTCTCCTGCACCAGGCAGAACCATGACATTACTTTACAATGATCAAACCACTTAGCAAAATTTTAATATAAGGCGTCTGCATCATTTGAAGAATGCTGCAACATAAGCACCCATTGAACCTATAATTAGAATAACGAAAATGAAGCAATTGTATCTATTTATAAATAAACTGAAAATTTATAAGTATGCTATATTTCTATGCTACAGAAATTCTAACTACAGAAAATATTATTTTTTTTTTTTTTTTGCCTAACACATATTAAGAAGTAAAAGAAAGGTTCTAGTGATGAATTCATCACAATTAATTAAATAAATATTTTAATGATTACAAATTATATTTCCATAGATGTAAAGATTAATTTATTTTTAGTGTTGTCATTTCAATTAAAATAGTTACATTATTTTAAATAATATTTTTATTGCCTCCAAATTATCATTTGCAACGTTTAATTAGATTTTTAAAATTGTTAAGTTTAATTTCTTATTTTAATTAAAAAATAAAGTGGCAAACAACAAGATAATTTGCAAAACATTTTCTATAAATGCATTTTGCACATTAAAATAAATTATATTTAATTTAAAAAATACTTTTATTTACTTGCAAATTGGGATTTTATGAAATACTAGTTAAATATATTTTTACATTCTTGCATACAATGTTTATAATATATAGGCATTCATCACTAACTTGATACATAATTGTAACCTCATTATTATGTTATTTATACTTCAAATTTTGTTCATTAATATTACTGCATAAAAAAAGTTTTATTAAAAATTTTGTATTAGTTAAATATTTCATTTTTAAAAATATAAAAGACAGGAAACATTTTCACTGCAAACAATACCTAGTTATCAGCTAATTTTTAAATAAAGGATTAACTGTAGAAATAAATTTACCAAAACAAATTTTCTGTAGGGGGGAGGATGTAGTTCAATATTTAATAATTTTTTTGTTCAATTAATGCTTTACACCCAGAAAAGTAATAAGATACAAAATATTACATGAGTGAATATACCAATTCGTTTTACCAGCTAGAAAGAAGCAATATATAATTATTAATTTACAGTCATTCTTAAAATTTAATCTGAAATTTTTTTATTATTATATGAATTTTATAATAATTTGTTATCTAATGAGAATGTGAAAACAATGAAACATTCAGAACAGCGAATCAAACTTGGAATATGTAACAAGACTTATGTAGCAATTTGTTATATGTAATTTGTTATGATTATACTTAATTCATGTAAATATAACAATCATTAATATATGCAAGCATATATAAAAACAGAACAGTTCAAAGAAAGAATTCAAAAATAAACACAAAAATATAACAATGTTGCAACAATATTTTTTAAAGTATATTTATTAAACTAAAATTCTAACATGCAAAACTAAATTTGCTAATCTAAAACTACACTTCAAAATATGTTTTCATCTTTGGAAAATAGTATTCTTAGCTTATATTATTTATTTATAATATAGGCTAAGGTTTATAAAAGGAATAATAAGGAAAAAAGAAATAACACATCATAAGCAATGAATGTTTTTTTGGTTAAATATAAAAGTAACATGAATAATTATTGAAGTTAAACAATACATTTAAACAAGGAGAAAAAACAAAGAATATAAAATAAATAAATTCTTGCATTTTGAGATTAGCTTTTACTATCTGTAGCCCCATTAGGAAAGTTTGTTATTTATGAATTCATTTCCTTTTGCTCATTAAATGATTTTTGGGCTGAATTACTCTGAACAATGGAAGCATGTACATGCCTTATACAATAATCTATTTCAGAAAATCAAAATGTTAACAAACTTGAAAAACTAAAAACTTCTGTAATATAATCAATATACTCATGAAAATAAAAAGAAGTAATCTTCAAGAAACAAAATATCTGTACATATTAAATATATGAATAAAAAAGATCTTGAAAAGAAAAATAATCTGACAAAATAAAAAACTTTATTTTTAAAGTCAGAATATACAAAAGCCTTTTTGTGTGTGGGGGGGGGGCCCTTCAATTTATTATTTCTAGTACAAGACATAACAGATTTTTTTTTTCTTTTTGAGGGGCAGGGGCACTTGATAAGACTTTTTTGAATAGCATGTCTATTAAAGTTTTTTTTAAAAAAAGCTAAACTGCAAAAACCAGAAATATTTTTAAATTTTGATCATAATTATTTAATATTCAGAATGTATCAGTTGAATGCAAAAATGCATAAAAGTATGTATATGATTTTAAAAATATGCTTACCTAATGAAAGACTGAAAAATAAATTAGCTCAGCAATCATGAGTCATAAGCTGCTTTACGACAATTATATAGCCATTTGATGACTCTAGCATTTTTCTCTACTATTGAGGTCTCCAATGGGCCATGAATTCTCAAATCTTGATTTCTCAAACCTTCCCGAGGAGGTTCTGGTACAGAATCATCACTGCAGACACTGGATCGATCTTCATTAGAATCCACAGAGCTAACACTTTCAAAGAAACAAGGAGGACTGGAGACTGAAGATGGAGATGTGATATGATGCCAAACATTAGTGTCAAGTCCCATAGTATCAAAGAATCTTTCAATTTCTGCACTTGTGTAATTATTTCTACGGGGAAAGTATTCAGAACCTCTTTTTGAATATCTATGAGAAACGTCCGACTTGGAACGGCTTACAGGCCTCCTCTGAAGCTGACTTGAGGCTGAATAATAAGGAGTCAAATGTAACATACCAGTGCCATTTGAAAATCTTCTAGGCCCCTTATATGAATCAAAAACATCTTCATCTTTTTCAGAGTCCTGTGAAACTGAAGTGCTATAGTGAGCTACAGTATGGTTAGAAGACATATACTGAACACACCCAGCAGTTTCACTATGTGGTACATCATTGGAATCCCCAGAGGACATACTGGAACAAGGAATTTGAGCAGTACAAGGAGAAGGGGATAGGTCAGGCATACTTTTGTGAATACAATTGTTAGTTTCTATAGATAGGTCTGATGGTGTCCAGCAGCTTTTTCTAATAGGATCAGAATATCCTCTACGAACTTTTGGTACCTCACCAGTCTTTAAAGTTTTAGATGTAAATTGAGCTTCAGCATGAGCAGTACTTGAAACTATGGATTCATGGGTGACTGAGACGTTTTCTCTTGATCCAGAAGTTATGAGCTGTTTTAACTGAGATTCAATGTCTATAAGGACTTCAATTCTGTTTCTTCTGCCTTGACTGGCAAAGGAATGTTTTCGTGTTATTTGAGCATCTCGGAATTCTGAATAGGATTTAGCTCTAGTTCGAGCTACAGGAGGAGATATGGAAAGCTGATTACCAGATTGATGTTGCAATCTTAAATATGAAAGTTTCAATTCATCAGAAGAATTTGTAAGTCTTATATTGTCATGAGATTGTTTAGCAGGAACCTTAAATAATAAATCTAACTGTGGTGCATTGCTGACACAAAGATGAGAGCTATTCTTGAATTCTTGTTTAGTATCCAATACTCTTTCTGATTTTACGTAATTTGCTTTACTTTCTTCTAAACGCTCAACAGCACTTCTTCTATTGGCTAAAAGATATATAAAATAGATAATCAATCCAAATTGCATTTTTTTCTTTTCTACACAGTACAAATAAATCCCAACATTAATTTATAAATTGAAATTCTGGGAATATGAAAATAAATTAAATATGCAACAAATTAAAGATACAGAAAAAAATCAAATATTCAAGTGCAGAAAGGAATTGATGCTATATACATGCAGATAATATTATAGTGCAGAATATCTTTTTTAACTCTTTTTAGTAAAATATCAAACAAAAATTTATTAGAGCTTAATAAAGGAAGAGAAATGAGATGAATGGGGAACAATGCTGCATTTAAAATTTCTAAATACATTTTGGTTCATATATCTTCCCCAATTACTTTTATGTAAGAATTAAGAGATTTATTGAATAAATTTGAGAACTTAAGAAATAATAAGACTTGATTTGCTAATACAATTTAAATCCAAATTATTAGAAAACTTAATTTGATATAAATTAAAATAAGTTTAATTTGTAAGAAGTTTATAAAATAAAAAAGTATAATAAACAATAATAGATTCCAAGCTAATTCAAACAGAATCGATTCATTCAAGGTTAAAGAAATTTATTGACCAATGATGTGTTTATAATCAAAATTGTTCCAATATTATTATCATTATGATGTATTATAAATTATATGGATTCTTTTTCAAAAAAGGCTTTGAGTGTAAAAATTATGTGAAAAACTGGACAATAACAGTTGCTTTCTCAATTTCATTCTTTAAAATCAGTAAAAATAATTAAAAAAACCCATTAAAATTCCAAAATAAATTTATTTAACAAAATAACTTAATTTATCAATAGTTTTTTTTATTTCTCTTATACTCATAAATGCTTATTGCTCATAATGCATCACTTAACAATGACATATTATGAGCTTTCAATTTTTTATTAAAATCTCTTTAATGGTAACAAAATCTGAATTAGGAATGAAGGGGACCAAACACTTATTTAAGAAAATAAGGCTTCTGGTGTAGAAGCAAATTCATCCAAATGCATTTCAAGATTCTTAAAAAAAAAAAAAAGAAGGGAACAGAATTTAGAACTAATGAGTATTAAAAGCATCTTCATCATTTTTAACCATATTAAATAAAATTTGTTAAAATGATAAACTACAACCACAGAATTCAAGCAAATCAGAGAAATGATTACATAATTTATAATTCACTTTCCATTAGTATGTTCAATATATTAAGTCTCTAAAGAACAGGCAAATTTGCATTATAAACTTAATCTATATAAACACAATAGATGTGGTTTATTTCTGTTAAAATAAATTAAAGGCACCACAGATAAGGGAGAAAAAATCCCTCTGGAGAAAGCTTCATATAGCTTGTTTTTAATAGCACTGCTAATATATTTTGGTCATTTATCAAACTACTTACTCCCTTTTTTGTATAAACTAAAGAAGAAAAACTGATTAGCCTCTAATTATAAATGTTACTGCACATGTTGAAAATTCTAAAGCTTAAACTAAGACACAAATTATGCTTTCTAAATGACAGAGTCCAGTAGTTCAGAATGAATATTAAAGCAATATAAAAATGTTGCAGCATGTAAAGTAAAAACAGAACATGAAATCAAATGGATGGTACAATGTTATCACTTTAATTTATTATGATGCAATATAATTATTTTGGTTCAGTAATTAGACAAAGCATTCACATATACACACACAATGCATTTTTCATCTTAGAATAATTTTTCTGACAATATACAGTATTTATAAGAGATTATATGCAATTTAAAATTACTTCAAAACGTTTTTATTTGCATAGCATACTAGATTTATAACTCAGATTATTGGATTATATTCTATAATCATCGTGATTATTTTTAGAAATGATGATTCCAGATACAATATTCATGTAATAATGTAAAGGAAAAGAATTGTACAAAGTTATAAAAGGAAAAAAGAAAAACCATAGGAAAAAATTATCAATTATTATGAATATAAGCAAGAATTATAGATAAAAATGGGAACTAATTACCAGAATTCTGCCTTGTTCCTGAACGTCGTATAACATTAGGACTCTTAGTTACTGCTTTCATTTGGTGCTGATTTTTACAACTATTAGGCAAGCAAGCTTGTATTGATGTTGCCATTTTAAAAGCATTGAATGTTTAACTAATAATGGATTTAGAACCTAAGTTGATGAAAAGAGAAAACAATTTTTGGTGAATATAGTGAATGATATCAAATGAGAATTAAACAATTATTTATTATGATTGATAACTATCAATAATTTAGTAAAATAAGTGTTTATTCCATTAGTAAAGGAAAAAATCATATCTAAAAATGTTACTAATAACAATAACTAATCTTTCTACTAGGTAAAACACACTTAAAATAAGTTTTACTTTGTTTTTTGGTATTTGTGCATTAATCACACACTAACATTAATAACATGTAATATTTATTGCTAATAATGATTAAATAGGCAAAAAAGATCCAAAGATGTCATGTTAGTCATAACTAACATTTAAGTATATTTGACAATGACATGCAGGTAATATATGAGAATCTGTTTCTTAAACACTGTAGAGGATATTGAACTAAATCATCAATGCAAGAATTTATCACAATAAAAATAATATAATTTTATTTTTTAATCAAGCATGACTGCAATATCTCTGCTAATAATAAAGAAGAATCTCGGTGTGTTGGTGGTTTACAAGACAGAGCATTTGACCTAGAGCTATCAAATGCCATATGTACTTTAAAAAGTGAATATGTAAACATCAAGGATTTTTTTTTTCTTTTCCAAATTTCCAATAATTAAAAATTAAGTAATATACTCATGATAAGTCCTAAAAATAGTTGCATAAAACTGATTTAACTACAGAATTATTAAATAACCCCCCTCACAATGGGGGGGGGATCATGAACATCAAACTATACACAAGTGATTTCACAGGAAGCAAACTCAACTATATCACTGGCAAATCAATTGGTTTCAAAATGTGGCTAGTAGCTTAGTAATGTTAAAACACAGAAAAACAAGCTTCCAATTTAAAAGTTAACATTCTTAAGCCTTTCATGTTAGTCAAAGCAAATTCCTTTTTTTTTTTTTTCAACATCATAATACCAAATAAGCAGATTGCTTAATAATATATTATATAAAAAAATCAATAATTATATGTTTTAAAAATCTTAAATAAAATTAATTTCAAAGCTGTAAAAAGATATCTAATAAATAAGAATTTCTTAAGATCTAGCCATTTTAAACAAATATTATGGGAAAATATTCCACAAATACAATTCAATTCTTTTTAAAAATATATATAATTTTATATTTCAAATATCAACAGATAAACAAATAAAAAAAATTTAAGTTTTCATTTTTTTTAAATATAAGCACAAGGTATCAAATGATATGTAATCAAAATTTAAAATAAAATCCCCTATGAAGTACATACACCATAATTCTAAAGTTTACTACAGAGACAGCTTGCTAATTCAAAATACAACAACACTCCAAAAGAAATTTCTCAAGAATTGAAACATTGAACAATTTATTTTGAAAATGGTGCATTAAGAAAAATGTGATATCTCATAATTAGTGATTATATTAATGTAAATTTCCATTTATAACTAATTAATATTTAATATCTTTAAAAAATGGTCAAAGAAAGTATGAAACAATTGATTGAAAAAAAAAAAGGTGTTGTATCAGTTTTCATAGACATAGGTGGTACTGCCAAATGCTTACATTTGTTTTATTTTAAATGCTATAAATAGCCTTATTTCACTTTCCCCCCAAAAAAATTGATAATTTCATATTAATATCAGGTAGCAGTAGAGATAAGAAGAAATAATGCATCAATATTATTTTATAACAATTGAAAATATTTATTTATAACAAAAACCAAACCCATCTATACTTATAATAAAGCTCAATGTGTGTGTGTGTGTGTGTGTTGGCGCTCTACAGGCCAGACCATTCAACCTACAGCTACCAAATTTGGCATGTGTATACCTTGGAGGTCGGGAATGTACACCTGAGGGATATTTTTTCGAATTTTTAATTAGGATTTTATTTATTTAAAAATTAAGCGAAATTTTGGCGTGTTTCTGCTATAACTTCCGAAAATATTACCACACAAAAAAGATTTTTACATGAAGTTAAAGATCAAACATTTATCTTTCAAATGATACCAATGTTTTAACCTTAAAATTAAATTTCTATATTGAATGAATTTTTAAATAAACATTTTAACTATTTTTTTCATACAAAATAAAAGTAAAAATTTAAGCTGCACGAGCACGTTTCAGATTCATGGGAAAAAATTAGCCTTTTTTCAGTGTTGCCATCACATTGATTAAAACTCCAATTAAAGATAAATTAAATCTTTTTGGAAATGAAATCTGCAAAAATATAATTTTTGGCACGTGTCTGTAGGAAATGAAACAAATAAGAAAAATTATTTTTTCTAAAAAATAAATTCAAGAAAAATTATTTTATGATCTTTTACACTCTATATATTATTAATCCAATAAATTAGTTTTATTTTAAGGCAAGTTTTGTTTAATATGAACAGGATATCCATTCAAATCAGGGCCACACAGTTAATTTGTAAACCTTTAGTAAGACACAGATCTTCTAAAATGGTCTAAATGGAAAATGATTATATTTTATGTAACTTGATTCAATAAATGCTCTAATAAATAATGAATTTTTGATTTTACATAAAGCTTCTGCTGTGGAAATCACGAATAACAAAATGTTCTTGAAACACTAATATTTAAAAAAAAAAGAGTTAATTTCCAATCAACTAAATCAATCACTTAAACTGACTGATTTATGAAAATTTGAATATCACTATTCAATACAAAAAGATAATTTTAGATTTTCCATCGATCGTTTCAAAGAAAATACGCAAATCAGCGCACAGGTTTCTCAAGATTAATTAGCCTAAGATTATGAAAATGTTGAGGTTTTCTAAATTTTTAACATTCAAAATTTTATAAATCAGTCTTAGTTGATAGTAGAAACATTCATTCATTTATTTAAAATTTGGTGTGTCCAGAATATTTCTCAGAATATGATACCTTACTGCATTAAATTTAGACTTCATAATTTTTGAAATATATTTATAGGTCGGAACAAAATATTATTATTGATTTCATTTCAATCCTCTTGAAAGCAAAACTAAAAACTGAATTTTATGCTGAATTTGAGAAATTTTTGTTGAATTATTGTTTGAGATATTTCATAAATTATGAAAAATATTTTGTAGTTCACATAAGACTTAAATACCGAGTGATTCTGTTTGCAATACTCATATTCAATAATAATAATAATAATAAATAAATAACAATAAAGATGATAAATAAAATAAAACGCTTGGTTTTATTAAAAAATATCTTTATATTAATTGCAATTTCATCATTTCCACTTTAAATTAAAGTTGAGGTTTTACCGGAAATGACAACAAATTAGCAAAATATATATAGTAAATAGAACGAAACGACCTAAACAACAGTATAAGTTTAGTATGACTATCAAAATTTGAAGATTAAAAATGCTTTGTTTGAGAATCTATTAAGAGACCAGTTACTTAAAATATTTAATTTAAAATTGTAGTGAGCGGTAATACTGGCAAATCGGGTAAATAATAGGCAAAGGCAGCTAGTAAATAATAATAAAAAAAGTTTTTAAAATTAAACGATGCAGAAAATTCCACTAAAAAAACATGCATTTAATGAAAAATAAAAAGAGATGAAGAATTATAGAAATAGAATCTTTATCAGATGAGGATACTGCCAGTCAAAATTTTGATTCTGCAGAAGAAAATAAAGGAAAATATATGTAACAAATAAGCAAAAGTAAATGAACTGCCCAACAAGTATATTATTAAAAAAATCATTCCAGCAAAGGAATCCGATTCTAAAAATTGCAACTGCTTGAAGAAATGTATAAAAAGTGTTAATGAAACAGAACATAAAATAATTTTGAATCAAACCTGAAGTATAGGTAAATATTAAAAAGCATGATGCATTTCTTTATAGTAATGTTTATAATGAAACTATAAATAGAAAAAGTCTAACAAAAATTTGGGAATACTTTGAGTACTTACATATATAATGTTAACTGTCACATCTTGTAAAAACATTTTAGTGTGTCAAAAGTTTTTCATTAAGATTTTAATATATCTACACATAAATTGACAGTGACTTAAAAGTGCAATATTCTGAAAGACATGCATAAACAAATAGATGGCTTTTGCTGGAGAATTAGTGAACTAGAAACAAATACAGTAATAGAACACATAAAAAGTTTTTCACCATTTCAAAGTCATGATACTTGATTCCAAAATCCATAATGAATGTTTTTGAGTGCATAATTAAATGTAAGAAAAAAATTAATTCGTAATTAGAAAAATCTAAAGAAAATAAATTAAGTTAATGATTGGACGAAATCATTAACTGAAGGAGGAATAGGAAATATCATTAAACAAGATTTCAAGTTACATTTCCAGTCGCATAAAGTTACCTTCACAAAATATGACAATAAATAAAGAAAAAGAAAAAGCTACTCTTTTTCTTTGTCATTGTTTGAAAAGTGTAATGTTGAAATGCTGAATAGCAAAAGTATTATAAGAAGATAAAATTCTGATACAAAAAGAAAAATCCCAATAAATACTTTTGCTTTTCTTTTGATTTACAAAAAAAAAAAAAAACTTGCCATATCCAAAATTACCTATTTTAATCATATATTATAAACAAATTAAGTATCTTTTGAATGAGCCATCTCTTAATTTCCACGTCAATAAAGCAAATTAGTATGCTTTGGGCACAATTGCTGCATCTAGGGGTTCGCAGGAAAAAGTTTCTTGTACACTGAAACATCTACAAATAAGACACATTACTGCACACAGTGATATGCATACTAGACAAAATCAAAATTTACAAACGGCAATAAAGTGTTGAGTATTGTCCAATCTTTGGAAAATAACACTGAAATAACTGATCATAAATTTTTAATTTTCAAGCATTTGTAACTGCCAAATGATGCAGATTCTAAAAGAACAAATGCAAAAGAATTGGCATTGCAAAAAAGAATTTTTTGTGAAAAACAGGAGTATCAAGATATTTTAAAATTATGTAGACAAAAAAATAAATTTTACATAAAATGAAGCAATTTTATTTTAACAAAAAAAAAAAAAAATCTCCAAATGCAATTAAAAAATGATTAAGAAAATATACTAACAGAGAAATAATTACACTAACTGCAAATATGTCAGACAAGGCTTTGCAAAAGTGCACTGTATACTGTTTTATAAAAAACATCAATACAGGATTCAGAATTTTAGATTTCAGATTTATCAACAAGATGTCGAGAAGATTGCCAGAATTCCAAAGAATTGCCTTGATGCCTTTGTATAACAGTGTCTGATCTATTACCTATGGAAATATAAAGACATAGTGCAGTTGTTACCTTCCAGATTAAAACAAAATATATTTTAAGTGATACTTAATTGTTCATAACTAAAATTATTTTCACAACTGAATAATTATGAAAATGGAAAAAGTTCATTTACAGTCCATAAATATATATTATTTTAGTTGAATTTGCCAAAAAGAAATTCATATAATCAAAATGTATATTGATAAATTAGAGAAACTTTGCCAAACTTGAGATAATGTATATCTTTGAATTAATTGATATGCAGATTAATTTTCTTAAAACAAGGAAAAAAAAAAAAGTTACTTATACGACTTTTAAAATAACTTTTTAAATCAAGGAAGTGTAACTTTTAACTTTTCAAATATTCACACAAAATGACATAATATAGTGAAGACAATTATCCATTTTGGATTTCATGCCATTGATGTAATAAGTTCCAAATTTACAATTTTGAAGCCAGGACCATACATCATAATTCATTTTTCATGCTTATTGCATTTTGGAGTTGTCATGTACAAATGTATAGTCTGTCTAATCAATGAATATGTTTAAATATTAAAAAGTTATCTAAAATTTTAAAGTAAACATTATATATAAATAAATCTAACTTGTAACTATGAGTTATTGTATTCACATACGAACAAATATATAGATTGGTAAACAGTCAATCTTTCAACAATAAACTCGATCTAAAATCTGAATAGATGTAGCATTATGCTTACAAAACCACATGACAAATTTCATATTCATAGTTTAATGCATTTATGAATTACTAGTCACTTGCAGCTATCAGCTATTGGTTCTATTTGTGATTCATGATTCCACCAAATTATTTGATATAAATCTGTACTACTTAAATTGTCTTAGCAAAGTTTTGTTTATAATATACATAAACTTTTCTAATGAAGACAGTCCCATTACATCACAGCACTACTAAAAACATAAATAACTGGTTGATCTATCTTTTAAATTTTATGATATAGTCATCTTTTTTATTTACCTTATAAATTGCACAAATATTAAACAAAATCCATCTTTAGCTTCCGACAACATGGAGAAGATTGAATTTCAGGAAAACAATGTTTGCTTAAAAAACTGATACATGGTGGAACATCATATGATTAAATATTTGATAAAACAATAAAAAAAGATTGTTTCAAGGCAACAATGTAATCTATTATTGGAAATCAAGCAAAAATGCATTTTTAAAATATTATCAAAATTAAACAAAAATTCATCAAAATACATTCGTTAAATTGATGATATTAAAGGTACATTTTTGTAAAATTTTGAATTTTTGTGTCACAATACTTTTGGAAGTTATCTCAGTAAATGCCAAAATTCAGCTAAACTTTTAATTAATTAAAATTTCAAAAACAATTACCATGAGATACACATTCCTACACTTTAAGGCATACATGTACCAAATTTGATTGCAGTAAGGCATACTTATAGAGCATCTAAATACACATTCATCTTTATTTTTAGTATATAGATAGTTCTCGCGTACAGGTTCAGATATATTAAATTTTACATTGTTTTAGGATAAAAATTAGATTGCACCATTAAATTGTATCCATTATTTTTTACGAAATTTAGAGGAACTTACAGAAAATAAGGGAAATACATAATAAAAATTACCAGAATAGCATAATTCTAAAATGTAAAAATTATATAAATAAATAAAATATAAAAATATATATATATATATATATATATATATATATAGTAGAATATTAATATTCTTTATTTCTAAGGTACTATCTGATATTTAAATTATTAATAATACATTATTTCTAATCATAAATCTTCTTATCTTCAGTTTTTATATCCATGTCTCATGTAGGAGACAAAAAAAATTTCATAACACTGTTTTAGTCAGGAAAGTTTTACTGTGGCAGATAAATTAGAAAACAAATAGGTAGTAAAGCATCACTACTAATAACTAAAAAGAAATTTAATTATTTAAGAATTTTCATGTCAATCATTTTTTTAGTTATTGTTGCTTACAAATGCTGAAGAATCATAAAGGAAGATGCCTCATGATATTTTAAGACCCAAATACAATCCTATGTTTTCTCACTTGAAATAATGACCAAAATTTAAGAAACTCTTAAGAAGAAGCATGCAAAGAATAACAGAGGATGCATATTGATAAATAAATATAAAGATTCTTGAAAATTATTTAGTAATTATTAAAAAAATAAGATTTTAAAAACGTATTGACTTTTTACATATGGCATTCAGATTAAAATTCCAACACAGCATTCTAACAATGATAACTCATCAATTTCATATGTGAAAACAAACTATAAAAGTTACTAATTAATAATCAACAATAGCCAATTACTTTATAAATTTAAACAAACCACATAAAAAATAAATTACTGATATAAATTGTACTGCATTTCAAAACAACTAATAACATTTATTACTGCAAATAATAAACCAATTAAATTTACTGCACTTAATGATTAATCAAGCATAATAGAGCACACAATGATTAATTATGCATATTAATATTATTAAAAAGATTACAAATTCATTATAAGTTGAATTTTAAGTTACAATTTAAACTTAAAAAAAATACAGTACAATAATGCTATTGCCTTGAATATAACATAATTTATTGTAAATAAAATACCTCAAGAGACCTTTCGATTTATGCTTGTCACTTTCTATTTACTACCAATACATAATGTTTATAAAGTTAAATATTGCCATCAATTTCCTGATTATAATCTTAATATTATTTATTTATTCAAATATAACTAAATAGATTTAGGTCAAAATTTCAAAACTGTTGTCCTATTAGGTCTAAAAAAACGACTGCATCAAATTTTATTTGAATCTTCCGATTCACAAGATTAAATAAATAAAAATTATGCATTTTTTGGCAATTAAAAATTTTAAAAAATAACTAATTGTCGAAATTAAAATTTTAAAAATAACATAACACATATCAATCCCAAATCGACAATTTCTCACTTTTACGACGATAATTATTATAAATATTGGAAGATCCAAAAGAAAATATCCATGCACTTTAAAATCAAAATATTAGTATATACTTTAAAAAAATGTTTACATAATAATACCAAATACAATTTGTACACATAAAAGTTTCAAAACACTATTAGAAAGTTGACATTTTTGTAATTCAGCTCCAAATGTGAAAAAAAAATTAATAATTTTAAGTTTAACTATAGAAGTTGAGGAATAGTTGTAAGCAATAAACATAATAGTTACTTTTAATACCATACTTCATCGATTGGGAGACGCTTTGCCCCACGATCCAGTAACACACATGTTAGTCGACCGGAACAATTTCATTCTCATCAGTATTCTCTTTTCTAGTTTCTTGAAAGGCTTGAGTGAAATTACCATAAAACTGGCCCTAATGTTTTTATAGATAGAATAACCTTAAAACAAATAAAAATTACATTACAAACATTACTTTATAAAATGACATCTGTTTCACGTAAGGGCGACGACATTTAAAGAAATCAATACAGAAAATAAAGAAATTTTGTTGATTGAAACATCAAATATTTTTTACTTACAACTATCTCCATGGGTATTATTTATTTTTAATCGTTCAAAGATGTAAAAATTAATTTTCTAAAAGTCGAAACGCTCATACAAAACATTTCACACTCAGCCGTTGCTTTTGTGTACATTGCGCCAAGTCAAGTAGTCAAGCAAGCAGGTCATAGATAGAAAGAAAACAAACAAATAAAAAGTGAAGGATCATAATGCATTTGCTTGGATAAAGCCCGTGCAATTGACATTTAGTATTGATATTTATATTAAACATACATTCAGAGGATTATTTGTTGAATAAATAAAAAAAATTTGGTGTTTTTATTTTTTCTGGGACTTAGATTGTTTTACTTCTAATAAGAAAAAAAAGAGAGAGAGAGTTTTTATTAACTATATCTTCATTTAGAGTTTATATTATTAATCGTGAAATTCTATAAAATTAACAGTAAAAATTTTACTAACAAAAATATCATAAAAATGATACATAATGCATGAACGTGATTTGCCATTACATTCGTTATATTTCAATTAAACATGCAACTTTTTTCTAATTTTTTTTCCTTTTTTTATTATTAAATCGTAATAAATAGATTGATTGTAAATTGTTTAAAATAAAAAGATTACTCTACGTTTTAGTACTGTATTTTTACTCTTAAAATTGAAAATAAATTTCCCTTATTTTCCTCCCCCTCCTGATGCGCATGCGCACATGCGTGAGATGCGTGATTTCCTTTCTTCCTTTTCTAAACGAGAGGTTTTCTCAGACTATAGGCAACAGTCCCATGAACCCTGTACTTAGCTTTGCTGTGATCCGTCATTGTTGTTCTGCGAAATCAATGTGCTCTTGATACATACTTAGCATTAATTTTTATTTCAGTTATTTGTTTTTTACTGCAGAAGTGTGTTTACTTTTCATGTAATAACAGGAATGTGTTATTTGCATTGAAGTTGAAAATTTTTTTTAATTGATCTTAAGTAACATTTCTCACTTTCCATTTCCGATTACAACGAGGTGATCAATTGTTTGGCATTCTCGGTTTGAGAATGTCCTCTTACGGCGGGGGAAATGGGTATTATTATGGAAATCATTACCTAGAGATGTGTTATAACCCACAAACTTTGAATGTGGTAAATGTAACAAACAATCCTGTTATAATAAAATGCCATGGCGAAAGTCAAGTACTGAATACCTCTAGTGCTCCTATAATAAAACGTGAAGAAAATAATGAGATTTCAAAAATAACTGACCCACCTATAACTAAGCAAGAAGAAAATACACCTTTGAACATAATTAATACATCTGACATTAAGCAAGAAGATGAAGAGGTCAATATTAATGAACAAGGTGATCCTAATGATAATAGCCCAGAAGTGGACATTATGATAAATAATGTAGTTTCTAGCTTTAATGTTCGATGCCATTTAAATCTTCGGCAAATAGCTCTAAATGGATCCAATGTAGAATACAGACGAGAAAATGGGGTAAGTTTTCCATAATTTTAAAATATGCATTTTTTTTGTATAAAATCTATGTAATTGGATAATAATTTGTTCTATTTATTACATGCTAAAACGATATTTAACGTAATTATTGATTTGTTTATTTATGACGTGCATAAAAATGTAAAAATGCAGTAAATGTAACCATGTGCAATAGTTTTATCCTAATACTAATTCACTCTCTTATCATCCATCTTTCTTTATTTTCATATGCATTGCTCTATTTAAAATAAAGAGTTTGTGTGATATATAAAATTTGCTTAAAAAATAGGTGTTTGTCTATTTATGATCTGATTATTGTTATTAGTAAATCATGTTAAAATTATTTCCTGCTTTCAAATAAATACATTTGCAAGTTAATGAAAATAAGCATGATATTTGGTTTTTAATTGAATATCTCACAGTAAATTCACCTACTGAAAACCTGCATGAATTTCTAATCTTGTGGACAATAAGTAATTCTTCATTACAAAAAAAAAAAAAAAAAAAAATGTGAATTTTAAGAATACAAAGAAAAATCTGATATGAAACAGGATAGTTGCTTGAAACAAATCTTCTGAGTGTAAAACATAATTTTAAAAAAAATTCTAGGCTAAATTCTATTCACATATAGAACCATTGAGATGAAATTTTAATTATATTAATGATTATGTTGTGATGAGTTCAATTTGTAATGTCTCTGATTGTTCTTATAAGAAATAAACAGAACATTTACAATTCCACTTCCTAAAGGAAATAAAGCGTTAGAAATATAAATTTTTAGAGGTATAAATTTTTTTAGTTTTGCAAATATTTTTCTCTTGTTTTATAGTCTTCATTAATTTTTCATCTTTGCTGTCATATTCATTTTATATGTAGTAGTTTTATGATAGAAAAATAAAAGATATGTTTTGATTTTTTTTTCATAAATAAAATGCTTTTTCTAATAAATAATTGGATATTGCTAATACTATGGTTATAAATTTTATGTATGTAATTTTAAGTTATTATGAAACAGTATCAATAATATTTATTAGTAACATTTATATTATTAATCTAACAATTTTATTTCTGCAAAAGACCATTTCTTTTCTTTTTAGTGCTCAAGTTTCGAAAGAAATACTCATATTTATTTGTGAATTAAAAAAAATCTGCAGATAGAAAAATTGCAATTAATTGATTATATAATGTGAAATAGGCTTAGTCAAGATTTAAAGCTAAATTCTTAGTGCTTAGAAAATGAAAATTATTGGCTGAAGATGAAAAATAATTTTGCTGTAGATTCATTTATTTATTGTTTGTTTGAGCACAGCTTCTGATCCATAATGTTAAACCTATATTGTTTATGTACCTTGCATTAGAAAGTTCAAAAGAATTAATATTTTTTTTATCTATTTTAATAAAATTTCCTCTTTATCAAAAGACACCTGTCATGGTTTTAAATTTGTATGCAATCGTTTCTTTCTGCGTATAGTTTTAACCCAAAGAATGACTAAAACTTTCTTACCTTTATTCAGTAAAATGTTGTAAAAGTACCAAAATAAGCAAAAATAATTTTCATTCATTTATTTACAGTTAAACATGGAGTATTCGTTTATATTCAAAATCGTCATCTTTTAATTATTTATTTTATCGATTTATGAACGAGTGTATTTATGAAAATAATATAGTGCATAGAAAAATGTTTTTCGAATATATGTATTTTTGAATTATTAATGCTGTCCTTTGTTTTAATCAGTTCACTTGGGTAATTTGAAAAGAAGGTAACTTCATTAATTTTAACTTGACATAATTTGATTAGTTGTTTATACAAATTTAAATAACAAGATGCAAATATTTGTTGTATAAATTCTTATTAAAGACTAAAAATGTTACGTTAAATATGCAAAGGTAGAAAAACAATTCAAAGTTTCTTTGTGTTACAATCAATAATTTCCAGAAGATTCACATGTATTATTTCTTTTAGAGAATTAGGTGTGTTACATAATTATTATACCTTTGTAAAGGCCATTATTTTATGCAACCTAGATTAATTAGTAAGTAATTTAACAAATGATTTTAATGCAGTTTATCAAAATTAATCTTTGAATTCTGATACCTTAGAAAAAATATAAAATGGACAATTCTCTCCACAAATTATATATATTCCAAATGATTAAACATTCCAAATAAATTTTTTTCATACTGAAATCTGTTATAATATTATGACTTTTAATGTTGTTTAATTACAATATTTTTTTTATTTTATAGTTTTTCTTTTGTGTGTATATTCCTAGGAGTATAGGAAGAAAAATTCGTCTTCTCTTTTCATAATTTTATAACATTTTTTTGTTCCTGCATAAGTCAGCTTGATATTTGCTGTTCTAAGCTTTGGGCATATACTTGATTTACCTATTTTGTAGATGCTATTGATGTCTATCATACACTCATACTATAGTTCAGCAATGGATTGTAAGACCCGCCTTTGTTAGGGTGGGGTTTAATTCGTCAAAATAGGGGTGAAAAGAAAGATGAAAGGAGGAGATGTTTACATTTAACAATGAAGACTCGCAGTTTTTTAGATGTAAACATTACAGATAATTATACCAGAAATGCACTTATCGTTCCGCTTCTCACCCCTTAATGAGATGGTGTCTTCTCAGAATCCGTTGATGAAGTATAATTATAGATATTCAATAAGTAACACTTATTACTAATATCAACAATTAGCTGTTCATCTAAAGTATTAATATATGTTTTTGAAGATTAATAACTTTTTTTATTGATGTAATTAAAATTTTTATTTCTGCTTGCAGATGGTTACTATGAAGCTTAGGAAGCCTTACACCACTGCTAGTATATGGTCCTCAGGCAAGGTTACATGTACAGGAGCCACTAGGTAAAAACTTATTGTTCTATCATCTGAAAGCTTATATATAGGAGGTATGGTGTTACCTAGATTGATTGATCACTATACAGAAAAGAAGTCATTTTTAAAGTTTTTTTCGTGAATGATTTTTATTTTCATATCTATTTTTATGTAAATTTTAAATTTTGATCTTATACAATAATGGATAAATTCAATTAGAAGAGCTAGTCATAATTAAATTATAATCTGTGAGTAAAAATGAGATGGAACTTGTAAGTTGGATAATCCTTAAATGTTTTTGCTTTACTTAGTTATCTATATATGGATAAATATGATGTGAAATTGAAATGAAATAACGGGGAAACAAAAAAGTAATAATAAAGAGGAAGTTAATGTTTGCATAACAAAAGTGTATTTTAAAAGTAAGATTTTTTCTTGAATACATGAAGTGTTTGCTTAGTTATTTATAAAATATTTGTTTGATACTAACAGGTAAAGTGGCAATATTTAAATTCATTTTGTCAGTAATGTCCTTCATTATTCACCACTAATTGTATCATATTTTAAAATAATAATCTCTACTTTTTTAGTTGAGCTTTTCTTATAACAAATAGAGAAGAAGAAAATTTTTGATATAAATTACGTAAAAATAGTATTTTTACTAATCATGAGCTTGAAATATTTTTGCGGTTTAGAATATTATGTTGATTCTGTTATATGCTTCTTTTTTTAAAAAAACTTGGAGTTTAATTTTTATTAAGATGCATAATTTTGCAAATATATATTGAGATATGTGAAAGAAGTTTTTTTTTTGAGAGAGAGACTTTTTTTAGGTGCTTATTTTGTATTAATTTATAAACATTTTTGCAAATTTTTTGTTTTTAACATTTATTTTGCTTTCTACTTTTTTATGTGATAAAAAAATTATTTCTGCCTACAGAACTCATTCAATTTGTTATTTAAACTAAAGAATGTGTTATTTACTAACCATAATTATCATTATTGAATTTTATCTGCAAATTTTCTGCATTACCTATATCAAAGCAGCTTTCCATTTAAATTTTTGAATATTAATTTTTAAAAGCTTCAATTTAAAAAAAATTTAATTTCAATTTTAAAAATTAGTAGAATTTAATAAAATCAAATGTTTTTCCTTGAAATTTTAAGGATTTTTTGTTTCATTGATCATTTATCATATGAAGCAAAGAATTTGTTTTGTCTATTCTTGAATATTACTAGCTTGTCAAATATCAAAAGAAAAGGAGATAAATTTAAAAGAAATATGCTATCTTTAAAATTGAAATGAATTAAACCTAACAAAAATATTGATTTGCATGCATATATTAAAACTAGAACAAGTAATATTTCTAAATTGATGCTTTTATTATAATTTTCTATAATATTTGTTGATCCTTTTTATATATTTTACTGTCTGAATCATTTCTTTTACTCAAGCATTGTTAGATAAGAAACCTTGAATACCATACACATAATCGAATTTAAAAACATGTAAGATTATTCAATTAAAATGTTCTTTTTAGTTAGATATGACAGATTAGAAAAGAAATTTCTTTTTTTTTTCTTTTGACAAAAATATTAAGAACTGCTAAGAATAAATATTAAAATGTTAAACAACTAATTTAAGATAGAAGTGATTGATTAAGCACACCTTTTTGCCTTATTTATTCCATTATTATTATTATTTGTATTTGTTATTCATTGGAGCAAAAGGTTCCTTTTGTCTTTAAATTCAGTGCATCCTGATTTGCAATAAATCAAAATGACAGGAAATAAATTTGAATGTGGTAGACTATATTCCTTCCACAATCTTTAAAACGAATTTAATTGAAGTAAATTAAAGTATTAATTTCTATATATGTTGAAATGAAAAAATATATATTTTAAATTCTTAATTGTATTTTAATCTTTTTTTTAATTCGTTAATTTATATATATATATAATTTCATCTAAATTGATATTTCAATAAAATATCCTTTATTGTTAAAATAAAAAAGGACTTGTGTATATATACAGATCAAAAGCTAATACGTACTTGCTTTTGATCTGTATATATATAGATCATATATATACAGATCAAAAGCAAACATATCAAAATGAATAGAATAAAATAACAATAGCAATTGACAAATAAAGCAAAAGATACTCTTTTCATCCCAAATGCTGTAAATAGAGCAAAATAAATGTAAATCAAAATGTTAAAGAATTTTTAAAAAATTCAATTTCTTTAATGTGTATGTGACTAAAAAAGAAATACAAAATTAAAGGGCATCCTGCTTTAAATGTTGGGTGAAATATATGATATATGTTTATATATGTTTAAATTGGATGCTTGTATGTGATATTACCAGGAGAATGTTGCTAAAATTGTTGGATACATTTCAAATTGAGGAAAAAATTAAATTGGAAAGAAAAAATATCATTTATGTTTGAAAGAAAAAGTTTCATTACTAAAAGTATAATTTAGATTATACTTAAAAATTATATTAAGAATAAAATTAATAGAACTTTTTTAAAAAATTAGCAAGTAAAAACAAACAAAAAACACTGAAGAATGTATTATTTGGTACCAGTAAAAATCTAGTTGGATTTGGGGACTCAGTTCAGTCTTATTGGCTTGAATGGATTTGCTGAACATTGTAATTCTGCTAACATTTGGTATGCAATCATATAGTTAAATCTGAAACATATTAATTATAGGTTAATAGATTCAGGCAGATATATTGATAATAAAGTTATTTTCTAAATGTTTGATATTTTCATTTAATTTATATCAATGAATAATACATCATTGATATTATATTATTATGCATTTAATACTGCATAATTCTTATAAGTTGAATTATAATAGTGTTTTTCTAAATTTTCTAGGATATATTAGAAGATATCTGTTATCATCAAATTTAAATTTGTTCCTTTTGACATAAATATGTTTTAATATTGTTTTTCAATAATTAAGCTTACAAAAATAGTCTTGATAGTTCTTTTTTATTTTATTACTTTAGTTCATCTGAATAAATCATGTTAAAAGATTTTAATTTTACTCGTATAAAAAAGTGCAGTATGTTCTAATGCAGTATCTACATGGAGAAAATCAGCACATTGAAGATGTTGCATATAGATCAAATGTATATTGATTTATGAAAAATCATTCTCTTTGAGATTCATTTTGTATGTTATTTTTTTTATGCTAAAATTTTTGTCATTCAAACATTAATCAATTTCCCATGTATTTATTTTAAAATCTTATCAGGTTTGTATGGAAACACTGATTTAATAAAATAATAAGAATATATTTTGCTTTATGTCTACATGGATAAATACATCTTATTCAATGACATTGGAAAAATGTTTTCAATGACACTTTTTTGTTTGCTTTGAAAGTATTCTAGCACCCATGAACTTTTTACATTAGTAGTTCCATTACCATCTTGTGAAAATGTTGCAATTTCACTTCAATTAGGAAACAAATGATACATTGGTTAATGATGTTCAATATTTATTTTCCTCATGAATTTTGGATAAAATTATGAGTTTGATATTTTTGAATACTATTTTTTATGCTGTTTTTATTATTAATCTTATTTATCTATTAGTTACAGAATGAATTTTGAAGCCTAAAACATTGGGAGAAAAGATCTAAAAAATATTTCTTGTAACTTTGTAGGCAATTTGTATATTTTATTATTTGTATATTTATTTATTGAAATATGTTAAAAATACATATCTGTCATTATTTCTTTCATATTATGTAGTGATGAAGATGCAAAAACAGCTTCTAGAAAAATTGCTAGGAAACTACAACAATTGGGATTTAGAGTGAGATTCTGTAATTATCGTGTCGTGAACGTGTTGTGTACTTGTATCATGTATTTTGGTATAAATCTCATCAAGTTTGCTGAGAAACACAAAGGCCTTGTTTGGTAAGTTGTTAGATTGCTATATTAAACTTTTTAAATAGTTGTACTGATAATATATATATTTCTCTCTTGAACATACAAAATAAATTCAATATTTTGAGTGAAATTTTTTAAAAGTTTCAAATAGCAAAGCTGACTTTCATTATAAACATTGTACATTTTCATTATTATTCATTTTCAAAAGAAGAAAAAATCTTGAACATTTACAGAAGTTGGCCTAAAAAGATATAACATTAAGAATAATTTTGGTATATAAATATAATGCTAAAATTATGTAAACTTTTAAAAAATAAACTATATTCTCATTTTTAAAAAATGAAAAAATAGTAAATTCATTTAAGATTTTTTTTAAAAAAATCTAAATGCTAACATAATATTTAACACAGATGTCATAAATGATGAGTAGAGTTTGGAAAATGTTTATTGATTGAAATATTTACTATTAAACTTGTATGAAAATAATTGATCATTTATGATTTGTAAATTTATGAATTTCTTGAGTTACCCAGGTAAAAAGCCATGTTATCAATAAGAATTTATGTCAATTGGTCACCGTTGTGACAATTAATCTTTTCCAAATCCCTTAAAAAGATGCAGAAGTAGGGATTTTATCAACTAATACACTGATACAATCCATTCAGGGCATGCTGTCCATTTAGTGTATTTTTACTATTGAATTAGAATTGTATGGGTATAAGAATTATTTTTGATAAAAATAAAAGTTTACATGAATTTATTTAAAAACTTAATATAAAAGAATATAATTTCTACAGTGTTTTTATAATAGAACCTAAAAGTTAATATATTATATAAATAAACTGTTATTTTTAGAAATTTATTCTATTTTATAATGATACTATATACTTAATTTACTTCATATAAAAACACACAAACGAAATCCAATTATTATATATAATAATAAAGTCTCTAAAAGTAATTTCTAATTTTTTTTGTTTTATTTATATAAAATTTTGTCTGAAAAAAAAAAGATTTCACTTGACTAATTGAACATTTCATTTAGAAATATACTACATGTCTTGTAACTGTTAACATATGTTTCGATTCAGGTTACTTGTAATTCTTTACTGCCCTTCCCCTTTTTTAAAAATTTTTTTTACCATGCATTGTCTTTTTAATATATTTAAATATTTTTTACTTAGAAAAATACTTTTAACAAATTGATTCATCAAGCACTTATCTATCTGTAAATAACATATATTGCTTGTATTATTCATTTTTATGTTCAATCATTTGGATATCTATAATTATTGCTGAAATGAAGAGCTTAATTGTAATCTCTAGTATCTAATATTTATTGTTCTGGACAAATATTTCTTGCTCTGAAATGTGCTGGAACTTTTTTAAATTTGATGAACCAAATATTTGAAGGGCTGTTAAATGTAATTTTCCTTTTATTTCAGTTATGAACCTGAATTGCATCCAGGAGCAACATATAGAATAAAAGAGCTTAAAGCAACTTTAAAAATATTTACTACTGGAAGTATAACTGTGACTGGTAAATATAATTTCATTTTATATTTATACATTTCTTCGTTGAGTTAGCTTTCAATTATTTGCATATATTAGCAAGGTTCATTCAAAATTGGAAAAGGGGATTTCTTTTGGTAAGATTTCCTTGAAAGGGTACTTTAAATTTAGGCTTTATTTCCGCTATCCATAATCTTAAAAAAAAAAGTACCATAGGTGTTTTATAATCTAATAAGCTAAAACAAATTATAGAACCTGTACTCCACTGCTCTTCATCCCTTCAGTTCTAGCACAAATCTGATGAAGCAAAAGGAAAAGAAGGAGAGAAAAAAAATAATGTCAATATTGAATTATCCATTTAAACATAATTGGTCCTCAAACTTGCATAAAGAAAAGGAATTATTGTGACTGACAGATTTTAACAAAATGTAAATTTTAAAAAAATGAATGGGTAAAAATGGAGTTTTAATTCAAACTGGCTCTTTAAAGCTTTTTAATAATGATAAAAGAATTTTATATATTTAGTTCTCATTTCGCACGTGTATTAAATATATCATAAAATGAAAAAAAAAATTGTGATAATGATAAGCAGATTTAGTATCTCATCCATATTTGTAAAACATGCTTGGGGAGAAAAAAATTCTCCCCAAGCAAAAAAATTCTGTTTTCTCCAAAGAGATTATAATATTTGGAAATGTAAACATCGGGATATGATGTGATATTTAATTTTAATTTATTCATTAAATCCCTTTCCTTTTGTTTACAAAGGAATTATTAAAAATAGGTAAGTGAAAGCTTCTGTAAATTTGTAAAGGAGAATCTTGTAACACTTTCTGCTAATACTTAAAAATACTTTTTGTATGCTCTGTAGAACTTCCAGTTTTCACTATTTAGAATGCTTATTTGAGGAAAAATAGGACATAAAATTCTTAGAATAAATGTCAAAGCAGAACACTTTGTGAAATCCTAATAGCTTGAATCCTTTCTTTTATCCTTGCAAAATATTCATGATTTTTTAAAAATGTTATTCTTTTCTTTTCTATGTTAAAAAAAAGTTGTAACTTTTATTTATATATATTTGAATTTTTAGCACCCAGTGTCAAAAATGCGCAGTTGGCAATTGAACATATCTTTCCATTGGTGGAAGAATTCAAAACTGCAAAACCACCATCTAAAATCAAAGTAGGACAACCACTGTTTACTGCTAACAGAGAAATTTTAGGCAAGAGGAAGCACGAGGAGGTGGATGAAGAGGAGGAGCTTTCTGATGATGAAAATGTTGATAGTATACCAGAATTGCCAGATAGTGACGACAGCTGGGATGATTAACTCTACTTTAGTTATTCAAGACAAGTCTGGTCACAAGTGATTATTTGTAAAGACTTTCAGAGAAAAAAAATCTAGACATTTTCTTATATTTGATTTTGTTCCAGTAGACAAAAAGGATGTGTATTTCTGGGCTAATTTCCTTGCTTTTTATGGAATGAGTATTGTAGGAAGAATTTGGAAAAATCCATACTGTCTTGTGACATGAACAAGAATCCAAACTTTCTCTGTGATTAGAATAGCATTTGTGTTTTTTGTGGTGACATTTCAAATTAATTTAATTCTCTCTCTTTTTCGTAGTGTCTACCATTTTTGTAATATAAGTTCCCTCTATACACAAGTAACATATAAGAGACTTGTAACACGTCATGCCATTGACATATATGAATGAAGAATTTCTCTTTTAGTCTTATTGTAGATGATCTGTATGTTTTTTGTTTTTTTCAATGCGCTTCAAAATCATTATAAAAAATGGGAAAAAATGTTTTGAAGTTTCTGTGAAAAACCTGGAAAGAAAATACCTTATTAAAGCAGCTTTTTCCTAATTTTCACACATTACTTCATTATTTGTATGAATTGTAGAAGTTTTCTTTCTGCTTAATAAATTGTAATCATGTACATGTGTTTCTACTTTAATTTTTACGTAAATACACTGCCACCTGTTCATAGTAAATGGTAGTCATATAAATGAAATGTTGTGGATACAAATGATTAAAATCAGTATGCTGATTTTAAAATTTTGTATAGGCACTTTTTTTTTTAGTTAACATTACTGCTTAAAAATATGTGTAATCATTTGTGTTTGTACCTGATATACATCTGTGATTATATCCATTTAATTATTTCCTTTAAAAGTAACTACCTATTATAATAAGACAGGTTGAATATGTAACACTTTCAAACTATTACAATGGAAACTTTTTTTTTTTCTTTTTCATTTTACCAAATTCTAACAATATTGATATAACTTATTGGTGGAACACATGTCCTATGAGCTACCTTTTTTATGTGAAATAAACCCTTCCATTTGTTCAAAAGTAGCCATGTTAATGTTATTTATTACCACCTCAGATGTCTAGTCTACATGAAACCATCCTGAAGTTTGTCTGTGCCACTGTTTTAATGATGAACATTGTTCCATGCATTTATTTGCATTAAATACTAATGCTGCCAAATGATTTATGAATTTATTAGGATAAAAATGAGGCAACTTTTTTTTTCTTGTAGAAGGTTTTATTTATGTATAATTTAAAACCTTCAGTTTCAATAATACTATCTGTAATAGTTTCCATCATGTTTTATTATTATTATTTTCTTTGTATGTTTCTAAATTATTATAGCAAATATACTGTTATGGCACTGGTCTGTCCATAAAAGATTTTTAAATGTGTGATTTAGTGTTTCATAAGAAAAAGGATATATGTAATATTTATATTAAACATAGTCTAGTAGTTTTGTCTGTAATAATGTCACAAGTTTAAAAGTGTTTACTGAAAATATTGTTCTCAATCAAGTACTGTCATCTTGTTATTATAAACAAATCAATGTTTTATTTTGTAAGTTAACATGCAATTAATATAATTTATGTAGTAGTGTTGTAAGAATTTTAGTTTCAATATAGGATTGTAAGGTAATGAATAGCATATTGTATGGCATGAAAAGAAAAATGTTGCATTCTTCTCATGAATATCGATATAATAATGTAATTAAGTTTGATCTTCATAAAAAGGCTGGTTAATTGTGTTAAATGTTTTCATGAAAGTTCTGTAGTGCAGAATTCCAATAAGTTATTACTTTTTAGTTTATCTTAGTATTTTTTATTTTATATTATTTGTAAGACTTGAATGTATAATTAATGAATTTAAATTGAAAGCCCTAAGAGTGATCACCATATTTATGCATATCACAACCTTTGATTCTCTGTTCAAATCAAATTTTTCTGAATATATTGATCTGAACTGTATTTTATTGATTTAATAACTTAGATGTTTTATTTAAATAACCAGTGTTTGAATACATATGATAGATAAATGAATAAATTTCATATCAAAATTGTTGAAAATAATTCAAGTTTGGCATATCTCTGAAACCTTTTAGAGTATGTATTTATCCAATTTTACAAAAGGTTTTGATTCAAACATTTTTTTGTGAGTCGCATTCTAAAAGATATACTTTCAGGAATGAAAATAAGAAAAAGAATAGTGTGGAATTTAAGTATATGTATATACCATATTCCTGCGCACACAATTAAGTCTATTCTATCAAATGAAAATTTATAATTTTGTTGTTTGCCATTTGGATTGATTATGCAGAAATCAAGATTTTATTAATATTTTTTTAATTACATCTATTTGCTAATAAAAATTTAAAAAGTTATCAGCTTATTTAAAATGATTTTACCTATTTACATTTTTTAAAATGATTTAAATTTTGTATCAAATAAAAATATGTTGTAATTGAATTTAAATTTATTATATAGTATCATTTAACAATAACCGCCTTCCATTTAAATGCTTGATAAAAAAAATTATGTATGCTGTATCCCTTTTTTTTTTTACAAAATTAAATTTCGATTGATTAAAACTTTACTGTTTTTAAATGTAAATTTGTAACTCAATATTCCTATTCTTTTAAATAAAAATCACATTGTGTCTTAATAATTCTTGCATATGACAATCAATAGTGTCTTACATTGCTTTTCTTATTTTAATTAGTTCAGTAATTGAAACTATTAAAATCTCTTCCTAAATTTCATATAAAAAAATTCATCAAACACTTCTTTCATGGAGCTCTACTTGTTTATAGACATTCACTTTTTTAATTATTATTATTGCTAAAGATACACTTTTTTTGTTTGCAATGTTATTTGGTCTAACATATTTAAAATTTTGTTACAGAAGTTTATCCACATTGTGTTTAAATTTGCAAATTATAATATTTGAATCTCATTTCAGAAAATTACAGCATGTTTCAAACGTTGTGAAAAACTCCCCCCCCCCCCCCCCCCGTTCAGTAAGTTTCAGATTAGCAATAACATATCAACCTATTTTTTCTGTGAATGATTTTCACAGAAAACACAGATTTATATTTCAGTGCATTTCTGGCACAGCTTTTTTAAATTTTGATCCCTTTTTTTGCTATCAAGATTGTAAATATTTGTTTCTGCTTGTAAAATTTTTTTTGATAATTAAACCTTTTAATGAATGCTCTTAATTTAAAGCAGTAAATGATATTTGATATTCTGTAAGAGAGATTTGAAATAAGAATTCATCTTTTCTGATTAGTTGAAATGTTGTTTGAAAGTTTGCAATATAATATTTGTACATTATTATTTTTTTATTTTTAAAACCATTAAACAATTTGTATATTCTACCTTGTTGCAGTAATTATATTCAAAATAATTTTTATATGTAATTAGTTTTTGTTCATTATTAAAATTAAACTTATTGAAATGTATTGTTCTTAAAGCTTATTTTAATGCGGTTCACATATTAAAGAACAATAATTTGCTTACTATATGTTTAATTGAAATTCATAATTTTACTCTTATTGCTCAATTATATAAAGATGTGAACTTTTAATTTTAAATATCTACTTAGTTTTTCATGCTTAATCTGATTTGGATCAAATCATAACTTAAGCAAACATTATTATTATGCTGACTGGGTAATTAAAACAAAATACTGTAAATTTAAAGTTTTTTCATAGACTTTTAAAGTCCTTTCTGTATCAAAAGTAATAATATTTCTTTATGGTTATGCAATTGTGTATCCATTTAAGTGGAGAAAAATGCAAATTCTTAATCAATATATTTCTTCTGTCTCCTTTTAAATTTCTTTTTAATTTCGAAAGAACTTTTAGGGTCATACATTTAAGGAATATGTTAATTTCAATTTGAAGTAAAAATGTTAATATCTTGGAAATGAATATACAATGTAAAATTATCCAAAATTTGTATCTGTATCCAAGAAAAAGTCTTATAGAGCTATTGCATATCTAATTGTTAATAAGAATATGATTCTGAAATATACTGAAAGCTAAACTGTTGGATGAATCATTGCGTTTGTCTACTATTGATCGAATCAGTGCTTTTAAAGAGGAGTGCACAAATAAGATTTTATAATCTTGTTAATATATACAAACTTTAAAAATGAAACACCCAGGCTTAAAAAGATTCATTATTTATTTAAAAATAATTCATACATTGTTTTTACTTTTTGAATTTCAGCAAATTTTTCTTTAATGCCTACTGATTGATCTTTTTTTGTGCGTTATTGATTAAGAACCATTCTTTCATAAATGAAAAACGACTTGTTCTTGCTGAATACAGTATGCAGGTGCTTCATAAAAGTTTGGTTTGTTATCCTCCATGGTCATTAAATAATTTTATTCACAGCAACGTATTTTCTTCATCTGCTGTCCTCATTCTTGTAATGATCACATCTGTGTTACTTAATGTTATCATGATTATTGATATTAAATATTCTACAGATTAATTTTATATGATTTTGTGCATTTTAACATGTGGATAGAACTCGGATTATACTAGTTTTTTATCCATGATTTTGTTTGTGGTACTTAGTGTTAATTAAGATGTTGTGATTTTATAAGTACCACGTGATTCAGATGTTTTAATTATGATCCTAAAATTTTCTTATATGGGTATTTGTAGCATGCAGAACTGATAAGGAGTGCTTGCAAACTGTGTTGGTTTCTTAGTTTGAAATGTTATTTTTTTTTTAATTCTTCATTTGAAATGTATTATTTGTGAAAAGACAATATTTATAACACTTTTTTTTTTGTCTCAGTTGAAGGTTTTGTATCTTTTTTGGTTGTTTGGAACTTCTCTGTATTGTAATTTCCAGAATGTGACTTGGTAGGTGTTGAATTGCTTAAGATCTTAAATTTTTTTTATCGATTTGTTTGCTATCTTACAATGTCTGCATACTGTCATGATTACTCACACCAAGTTAGTGTACAATTTCTAAACATTTTGGTGAACGTGTTGCGATGTTTTTGTAATGTGCTTCTGTTATGACAACTTCTTTCTGTTAGCAATAAAATAGAATTAAATTATATTGTGTGTTTTTAATCTTGATTATATAACAAGTCTAGTAAATGGATTAAAAGTGGATTTTTTTAAATATATATAATAAGTCATAGATAGGGAAAAAAGGGGGGAAAACTTCTAACTACAATCTTGAGGGTTTATATCTTGTGACTGAAGAATTTGCACCCATCATGTCATGACTTAGGAACATAAAGTGGAGTACTGTAAGTTATGCATTTCGGGGGTGTTGTTAGTCATCACTTTTTCAAAATTGATAGGCCAATGTGCATTTAACAAAATTATTTGTGTTGACCCAGATTGATTTTCTGAAGGTTTTCCTCCAAACAAATTATCAAAAAGGAAAATTTAAGAAACACTTGAGAAAGACTTAGGGGAAAAAAATGGTTTAACTTGATTGAGGATCACAATGGAATATGGAGAAACGAGAGAGCAGATGAATATGCAGAAAAATGGCTGCACAGAAAGACCAAATAGATATTGTAGTCCCAAGTTCATTCCAAATGTTAACAATGACTATGCAGTGGCAGGATAGATGGATATTGTCGTGTATTCATACTGGAACAAAAAGTTATAAAAAGAATAATTCATCAATGATAATGCAGATTATATCTGGACATGAAAGATTTTCTGAATACTTCTATAAATTCGGAAAGATGCGAGACAGATGTATATGTAGGGAAATAGGTTCAGCTCAGCACTACATACCAGAATGTGTCGAACTTAAAGAAATTAGAGGAAGACTCATTATGTATGGTAATGCAATATTACAGTCCCCTGGAAATTTTGAAATATTAAAAGAATCGATGGAAAAGATTTCTAGCCTCTTGCCAACAGTTTGAAGATTCTTTGAACTTTTGTTGGCCCGTCGTTTCTTATGCAAAAGTTGAATAGTTAATGAACTTAACAGCCAGTCACAATAATCCCAGTTTATACAGTTTAGTTCTGGGGTAATTGGCTGTAATTTAAAAAACGCACACAAATGTTCATCAAATATCGAATAGTTTCCTCTAAATAACCTTCAGGAAGGCGATCTCTTCACTCCCCCCCCCCATCTTCTCAAAAATGGGTCAACAGTTTCCTTTAAATTAACTTCAGGAAGTCAATCTAACTCCTTTCGTAATATTGGCCAACACTTTCCTAGTTACGAAATATTGGCCTTTGGCGTGAATTTGGCATTTTTACTGTATCTATTGTATGAACTTTGGCAATTTTTTGACGATTAATCCATGGTATGTAGTTAATAAAAATCGAATTTGGTTTTTTATAAGTGCGTTTTTCCTAATCGATTGAAATTATAATTAGACCCCGAACTATGATTGCGGTCACAAAATCATTTACCATCTTTCGTATATAAAATCGTATTTTTGAATTATCGAGCTTACATTCGATACAAACTGACAGACTGTTAATCGCTTTACAAATTTGATACATATCTACGTCAGATTTAAATCTGTACCAAATTTTATTTATATAACCCTTTGTTTTGTAGTTATCGTGTTAACTCGTATTCAAACAGCCGGACAGACAGATTTCTTCTTAATGGATTTTGTTCAAAATTTAATAGAAATATACAAATTTATTCTAAAACCAACATACCAAATTTCACCTTCTTGCTCAAAGCTTTCGAGATATCGTATTCATAGACAGACAAACGTAATGCCAGAAATGCGTTTTTCGGATTCTGGCAGGTTTGGAACGTGGAGATATGACAAAATCTCGAATTTGAATTTTTGATGATTAAACATTTTCTCTATACTTCGTATACGAGAAAATAAAAAGGAATCCTGCTGTGGACTCAATGTAATGCTTAAAAATGGTTTTTAAAGTAATTCCGCATCAAGTTATGCATAAAAGATTTCATTAAAAGTAAACAACACAAGTAACGTTCTCAGCGAACCAGCTGGTCGGTAAAGGGAGATAGTAATCTAATAAAAAAAAGTATAATGGAAAAAAAATTCAAAAAGATATGAAATCGGTCTGTTTATCGACTGCACGAGTGAATATTTTAATGTGGAACAAGTCGGACAATAGTCATTGTTGCAGAAGCTGCAAAATACGTAAGTAGGTGAAGTAAAAACATTTTACTTTAAAAGTAAAAATTGGGCGCAATCTTATATAGTCACGAGTCTTTGCCCTTCCTCCAAATGAATAGTGAATTTCAGTATTTAGCTTATTATTTTATTATAATTTATTGTGTTATTATTTTATAATATTTTAATTTTTTTATAGATGAAGAAAATTATTTTCTAGAAATAATAATAATCTATGAAAAGCATTATTAATTTTTTAATGCTGTCCTGTTTTAAAAGATTTATTTGTTATAGAAATATTGTATGAATTGGTATTTTGAACTTCTAAAAAGCAAAATATATAAAATTAAGATTATGTAATGAATATCATATTTTAAGTCTAGAAACTGTATTAGCGGTGTTACAGAGATTTCTCTAAAATATCTTCTTTAAAAAAGAAGAAGAAAAAACTATGAGTATTGAGACAGTTTACAGCTCCCCTAGTATTGAAATAAGTTAGTTACGAAACATAACTTTAAAAATAAATTATATAGACCAAAAAATTCAATTAGAAAATTGTAAATGTAATCAAAAATGCTTTGGCCTAGGAAGCTGAAATTTACAACTTCGCATTAAAAAAAAAATCAAAGGGCGAAATTTACCTAAAGGAAATTTATCTGATTGTTTGTCCGAGTGTAATCAACAGTAAAGCAAAAATAAGTGCATAAAATTTGGTGAACATTTTAGCGTCTAAAATGTAGATCGTATCGAATTTTGACCCACATCTGTAAATCAGTTGATGGTCCGCTCTAAATTTGTGTAGTTGCATATATGGAAGCGTGTTTATTCAGAAAAGCTTCAGATATTAAATTGATATCAGAATTGGCAAAGCGAAATCGAATTTAAATTTGAGGAATTTGTTAGATTAAGAATTTGCTTCTGTGCGTTTTGTGTAAGAAGCAAGTTAAATTCAATACAAGATATTTATTACATTTAAAATTCACTTTTTTATTGATTAGGTAAGCAGAATTTAATCTTTCTTTTTCACAAAATATCCTTAAATCAGTCAAATTAAAAAATATCATTGGTGAATTCAAAATAAATTGAATACATTCAGACACATAAAAAAATTGGTGGTATCTCTAAGTTTGATATTCATTCTAATAATATTAATTTGCGAATTAGATTGTTCCAAATAAAAAAAGCTCGATGTCTTATTTTTTTGGGAATTAATAAATACGTAGTCAACTACTGTCCCCTTTTCTTGCTTTGAATGACAATAACTTCGTAACTGTAGTCCCGAATTTTCAATCGATGTGAAGGATCAAAAGTTATTTGTCATATTTTCTGTTCATTAAAATATGTGAAACTTTCTTGAGTATCATTTGAATAGCAATTTTAAAATAAATCCATCCGTTAATTCGTTCGCTTTTAAAGCTAGTTGATCTGGCAACAATAACTTCATTATTGAAAAAGAGATTTTCTGTCATTCTGTTCAAAAATTCAACATTCAAAATGTTATCGATTTCAATACAATTCTTAGGATTTTGATATTTTAAAATATAATTCTTTTTGTAAGATTGATCCAAACTGATATTTTTTACTTTTTGATCAGAAGTCTTGTTAGATTCGCAATCACCTTTATACCTGCTACTATTATTTTTCAGTTTTTTATTATTGGTGTATTTCCAAATATCAATAATTACGATATGACCTTCATTCTTACATAGTCTGAATCTAGATGAATTTATATTTTTTAGAATCTTTAAAGTTATATTTTCATCTTTGCACATTCTGAAAATAAATCTTTTGTTACCATGATTTAGAATTATTGAATATGTGTTTGCTCCCAGACCTTCTTTGATAAACGAATTGTCTTTTTTATGAAGTTTAACATAGTTCCAAATCCACTTGTGAGCGGAATCCATACCTGAAATATTTCCCTGGATTTTCAGATTCTTAGAAAATAGTAAAAGAATTCTATATTGATCGAATCTGATATTTCTCTGAACCAAGTTTCTGTTTCTTGCTGTTAGTTTCAATTTTGCATTAGACATTATATGATTTATTTTTACATTGTGGCAACTGTTCGAATAGTCAGTGTTGTCTTTTGGGTTTGAATTCTCTAATATGGAAAGATTATCTCCATTTTTGAAGAAAATATTTGGCATATTCTTATTTTCAGAAGAGGAAATTTTTAAATGAAATTTCTCAGAGACACCAGATAATTTCAGATAATTGCTGTTTATTTCATTTTCTGAATGCTTCAGATTGAGAAAGTATTTTTTCGAACACTTTTGAATTTTATTTTCCAAACAAATAACTGTATTTTGCTTTAATTTTCCAGCCAGAAATTTCTGTGGATTGTATGAAAGATCTTGTTTAGACAAAAGAACCGATAAGTCCTTTCTCAGTTTCTCTATAACGGGTGATCTTTGATGATTATATATCACTAAAGGTGCTCTTTTATGGTGAGTTAAAACATTAGTTTCTTCCACTTTCTTTGGTTCTGTTGAAGGATCCAGAAACTGCCTTAAGTTTAAGGATTTTGGCATTGTATACTGTGGGCAACATACAGAGGCATTTTGCATTCTTAAAACATCGCTTTTGGTATTTTTCACAGTATTTACTATCTGTTGGAACGAGTATCCTGAGTTATATTGAAATAAATCATGCGCTTTGAATGATTGTTTAGTTACAGTAGAAATTCGATTTGGATTGTTTGGAAGCAATTTATTTTTAATAACCTCTTTAATGAAATTTTCATTGTGCTGAGTTGTGCTTTTATCTATGCTTGTGGAATGTGTTTGATATAACTGAATTGACTTCATTGATAGAATATTGTCTTGCACTCCGTATCTTTGTTTTACTTGAGAAATGCTAGATATATTCGTTTGCATTGGTGGTGTAGATAGAGATTGATTATAATATCTGGTGACTTGTTGCAGACCTGTTCCAGAGGCATTCTGCACTGAGAAATTCGGAACCGTAGCTAGAGACTATAAATCAAGGAAGCATAGATTAGTTATCAAAGGATTTCTCATAAATTACTCAGATATCTAAATATTTAGAAATTACACTTAATATTTTTGAATGAGTTCTTCTTAAACTTTTTCCATTAGTATTTTTCTTTTCGATTTAAATTTGCTAATTAAATTTGTGGAGTGTTTTGTTTTTATGCGAAATTGTTTATCGTTGATGTCATGCTAATTAACAATATTTCTAATACTCATATTGCCCATTCGATTAATTGGGGAACGTAAGAGAATATGAAATTGCTGAAATCAATTTCTGATTTCTTTAACCACCGAGTCAACTTAAGCACTATTTTTTTTTTTTTTTTTTGCCGAATTTCTTCTTCAAACCTTCGTGTCATATCAGCAATCTATACAAGTAATAAAGATGAATGTGCAAATAAGCAGCGTACTTTCTGATACCTCTTATTTTAAAAAAACTCAACAATTCAACTTAACATTTTTAATTTAAAAACCTGTTGATGCTTAAATTTAAGTTTCAAATGTTATTTTACTACCTGAAAAATGTATATGTTTTTATTTATTTAATTATTATGACTCATAACATCCACTCTTGTATACTATATTATTTAAGTAAATACTCGATGTTTATAAATATTGCATTAATTAAGAGAATATGACGAAATAGAATGGGATTTGACAATCATATTGTTACGAATTTGTAATGTTACTTCCCAGCACGGTTAGTTCCATCGTACGAGAGACCGTTTTACGATCAGCTCTATCGGGTACTGCCGGATCTGTGAGCCCCTGACTTCACGACTTGTCGACGAATTTGGCGACTTAGGCTACAAAATAGATGATACTGGAATCTTCACGAATTTTGACGATGGGATTAATAGGAGCTGAGACATGCTTGATTGTTTAAGAACTTTCTCTTCCCTGCTCAGGAAAATATAAAAGGCCGGCAGTCCAAATCGAAGACAGTTGTGTATTTGGTAGAGTCTTACAGCGAGTCAACGGCGAATTAGTTGGATCAATCCAGCGAAGCGCAGGTGTTGAGTGGACCTCGAGCGATTGGTGATTTGTGCTGTGTGTCGAATCCTGGTGTTTATTATAGAATCAGCATTGAGTCGTGTGTGGAGTAGCCAGTCTTGTGGTAGTGAGTCGGCAATGGATGCAGCTAAAGTGAGGAGACAATGGAAAATAGCAGGTGTTTCGAGAGACCGTAGAGAATAGCTACGTAGATTACCCCCTTCTGCTGAGTTCTGTTTGACCTCTTTTTATGCTGTAGTTGTTGTTTACTACCGATTACAACTTATGGGTTGTTTGTTCTAAGTGTGTTGCTTGTGTACGTCTCGGCTGTGTTTTGTCGTTTCTGTATTCGTGTCTTCGTTTAAATAAACGTCGTTATTTGTTATTGGGGCCTTCTTGCAGTTTTGCCCCATGCAACCACTATATAGCGAGCTTGTTGACTACGGCTTTAATGGAGGAAGATTCATAACAATATTAAATGTTCATATTATCCTAATAATATACATCTATGACTTTTACCAGGCCAACGGCTTTAGGCTGCTATCTAATCTGCATAATAGGAAATCCGCCACTGGATTCATACAGGAGCATTATTCTTATAATTCAAACTTACTCATTCATATAAATCTAAAAAATGTTTGTTACTTACTTGTTGCACATCGTTTGCCCCAGACCTTGAGCTAATCATGCAATTCCGAGGTAACATTAAACGAACTTTCTCATAATTGTAGATCTGTGCAGGCTGGTTGCTTGATGGAATATAAAATGGTAGTTTCTGAGTGGATTGTGAGTGTACAGTATTTGGAAGTGGTGGCGGTGGAACATACAGAGGTGGAGGAAAAGTCACTGTAGATAGTACTGGTGGCACAATTTGTCTGCAGAATATCTGCCTGTCAGTTTGGTATTGAAGATAGTTACTTCCATTGCTTGTGGCATTTGTATTCGTTTCGTTCTGAGCATTGACACGGCGGGGAAAGAGATTCCTGGTCCATTCACCATGAGCTTCAGGAAAGTAGTTTTTGGAGGTAGTCTGAACTTCAAGCTTATTCTCTGTTTCTAGAAGAAAGCCATGGACGAATTATTTTCGATTTGATGATAATGATGATGCTTCTTCATGTGAATTTTTAAATATTTCGGTAAATCCAATACTCATTAATATCCAATTTTAAATGATTATTTTCTTACCTATTGAGACTGCATCTTGGCCGTCTATAATGTCAAATACCGAGCCGATGAGACCTCTGGCTTCTGTTTCTGATATTTCTATGTCCTCTTTCGACGTGGCAGTCGATCTAAAGAAATAAGGTTTTATGAAAATTGTTTGAACTGTTACGCTGCTTACTGAATAATTGCAATCGCTTATCAATTTTAAGTTAGTCTGTTGCAATTTTTCTAGAATTATTAACGAAAAAACGATAAGTTAATTTCTGTGGATACTTTAGAATATTCCCTAGGCTTTGAGCAACGCTTCAGATCAGTTCAGTTTCTTTAAGATGAGAATTGCACGCGTATCATAAAAGTGATCTTATTGGCTTACTTTTTTTGTCTTTGCCGTCTAAGGAAGTTTGTTGTTCCCAGCCATGAATTGAAGCCTGGAGAACTGCTGTTTTTCGAAAATTCTTTGTCCTCCCTTTCGTTTTGCTTTTGTTCCCATAATTTTTTAACAGATGGCGATGACAGTTTCAACCAAATAGTATCCTCTTGATCGATATCTAGGTTCAGACTATCATCCAGATAAGGCTGGGGTAGTGACAATATCTCAAGCATAGTTATCGGCTCACTAAGTAACTAAGAAAAAGATGAAGAAAAAGCTAGTTTCAATTTCTTATATAATACACAATACTCAAATTTGCTATTTTTTTATGAAATATGTCAAAGATAAAGATAATATATTATCCCGTTCTATGACCGTGGCGAGTAGCATGTCAACCCAATTTGTAGATCAGAATATCATTTTTGTTCATTTATTTTGCCATCTCTAATTTCAATTATCTCTTATTGATCATTTGATACACCACAAAATGTAATTCTGTAGGTCATAGTTACTCTATATGAACTTGGCAATACAGCTCACCTTGGATTTGAGAAGCCATTTTTCTTCTTAAGAAGTGTTCACACGAGGGCAACTATTCCGCGCAGTAGAAGGACACGCCTCAGGAAGACCACGTGACCCCATTAGTGTCATGTGATGATTTTGAGGTAGGCGTGGCCTTCAATTACGCGCGGTCGTTGACTTCGTGTGAACGCTGCTTTATTTTTACTATTCTTTAATGTACGGTTTTATATTTTTGTAAAATAATATTAACGTGTACACATTTGAATAATAAAAATATAATCGTTATCGTATTCACATACGGACATAATTTCAAAAATCTGTTTTTCGGACTCAGAAAGGTCTAAAATGTGAAAAATCGCCAAAAGCTCGAGATTAGTTTTTACGACGATTGCAGTATTTTCTCAGGAAAGTGAAAGGCAGGAGAAATATAACAAAATTCACTTATAACACAATCATAAATAGTATCAGAGAATGGAATTGGATTTTTCATTTTTCAAAGGTCTTGCGTTTCCCCTTTTTGGTAGCAGAAAGAAATAAAAGTTGTAAGAAAGCGAAAGTTTTTTTTTTTTTTTTTTGGTGATTAAGGACGTTCATTCAAGTTTGTGGAAGTTTGAAGGTACTAAGAATGGAAATAGGTAATTTAGACGAAATTCGGTTTCTCAAAAAATGTCTAAATTGATCAACAAACAAATCTTTTTTTGAAGTTTTTGTCATTATTTGTTAGCGTATCAATAAATTGAAAAGCCCTTTCTAATTGTTTTTTTTATATACATTCAATGATCAGCTTATTTTTCTTTTAAGATTTTAAACAAACAGTTCACTTTTCCCATGTTCAAAAGTTAATTAAAAATAAAGTACATTTTTGACGCTTTCAGCTATTAATTCTTTTTGTTAATTTTAGATATAAAAAGGTTTGTAACGATGTTTTTATTATGGTGATGAAATTATTTCGCTGTTCCATTGGACACTTCAGTTACTTGATTTTGCAAATATTAAAATTACGATTTAAAAAAAATTGCTTCTTTGAAATATTAACACGGAAGTAGGAGCTTTTAATTCATCTAATATATAAAAATGAATGTTTGTTTCTTCGCATTTTAAGCACTGCCATACTGTTCATCCGATGGCGATAAAATTTACCAATTTATTGCTTTGAACTTAGAAAATCGATATTTTTCACATGGTCAATTTTATGTTGGATGCTCACGAATCAGACAGGCATGAAATTTATTTGTTTTTGCTGAAGACGGAAAAACAAAATATATTGTCTATCCTATATTATGCTTGAATAATAAAGTAAAAAAATTAGAATAAATATTATTTATACTTCTCCTTTATATTGTTAAAAACATGTAATGTTGCTTCCCAGCACAAATGGTTTCATGATGAGAAAGACCGTTTTACGATGAGCCCTATTGGGTGCTGATCGGCTGCCGCATCAGTGACCTCAGAGCTTGGTGACAAACTTGGCGACTGGCGACGAATTTGGCGACAAAGTAGAAATTACTGGGAACTTCGAGAATTTTATCAATCCCTCCAATAGGAACTGAGATACGCCTGATTGGTCCGTGAACCTTCTCAATCCGACTCCCGGGAACTTTAATATGTCGACAGTCTCAAGATGCAATGAATTGGAATCAGAGTTGGAGTCGTGACACAAATCGTCGAGAGGATAACGAAGCAACGACGGAAAAGTCCAGCGAAGAACCAGTGAGTTGTGGAGCCCAAGCTATTGCTTAACTGAGCTGTCTGCCGAGTCCAGGTGTCTATTGTGGAAGCAACATCGAGTCCTGTGAGGAGTAACCAGTCGTGTAGTAGTGTGTCGGCAATTGGATACAGCTGAGGCAAGGAAACAGTGGAGAATTTCAGCTGTTTGGAAAGACCGTAGAGCAGAACTCTGAGAATCCCCTATCCTTCTGAATTCTGTCTAGCCGCTTTGTGTGCTGCGGCTGTTATTATTACTGATTTCGACTTGTGGGTTACTGTTTGCTGCTGTGCTCATGTCTTCGTCTCGGCTGTATATATTTGCCGCCTTTGTATTGTCGTCTTAGTGTTTAATAAACATTGTCGCCGTCTATCACTAAAGGACTGTTTATTTGTGCATCGACCATCGAATCAAAAAGAACCCCGACGGAAGAAAAAATCCGTAATAATATATCATTCAATTTCATTGAATGTATTCATTGTCGACAAGAAAAATAAATATAATTCTTTCCATCATTTTTATGTAAACAAGATAGCTATTTTAAATTCCAAACGATATTTTCAAAGTTATTTCTTCTACGGCAGCAACGTGCCCGGTACCAGCTAATATATATATATATATATAGTATTTAATTCACATGAGCAATAATTTGTAGTAAATTGTTCAATTAAATTTATAATTTCAGCCTTATCAAATAACAAAGTGAAATTGTAAATAAATGCATTCTGTATTAATAATTTAATAATAAAAAAGTGAATATTCCGTGCAAACAATTATGAAAATATACTTTAAATCCTTCGAAACAATTTAAAACAACTTAATACCGCATTGATTCAAATATAAGCTGTTAGGCTTCCGATCCATCAATCAAATAGAAAATTGGGTGGAAATCTAAGATTTTGACTTGCTTGCCGTGCAAGTTCAGGTTTAGTTTTTTTTTTTTTTTTTTTTGACACAAAAGCCAAGATGTTGACTATACTGCGTCAACTAGTGAATTAAAATCAAAGCAAAATGAGAATATAAGAGAGGTTATAAATGTGGTTTTTTAAGAAAATAAACCTATTTTCAATGAGGAAATGAAGCTTTATGGATTAAAAAAAAAGATTAACATGAGGTATTTTGCTAAGTAAAGTTGATAAAGAAATTGAAGACGTTTGAAAAAGCTGCAAGAGCTGTACACTGAAACATGAGCGTTCTCTCAAAATATGGTGAATAGACATTTGACAGTTGCATTGTGAACACATTGGTTGTTGTTCTCCAAGAATAAAATGAAGATGAGTGAATCTAGTATGACTAATGCGTAAGTGAGTTAAAAGAGTATCTGCGTTTCTATTTTTTAATGACGGCCAAGATTGTAAAAATGGTTTGATAGCGTGGAATTTGTTCGCTATCTCAAGATCCCACTCTGTTTCATATTTCGAGTAAAGAACCATTTTAACCTGTGTGTTTTTAATAGCTCTCTGGTAAAATCACATTCATAGGATCTGTCCCCGATTTAGCGGCCTTTTCCCCTTTCTCATTGCTTAAAATTTCCACATGCAATGGTACCCAACAGAGTAAAACACTAAAAACATGAGAATTCAAGTTATTAAAAATATCTAAAATCTTAAAATCAAAGTATGATTAAGAAGATTGGTATTAAATGATTTTAGTGATATTAAAACACTTAAGGAGTCAATATAGATAATAAATTTTTTTTTCAAGTCATGAGAAATTTCCTCTAATGCATATAAAATAGCCATAATCTCTTTGTAAAAACTGAACCAGAAGAATGAAGCCAGCAAGAAAAAACTTTTCCAGGGAAAATAACAGCGAAAGATGCAGGACCAGCAGATTTTGATCCGTCTGTGTATATTGGTGTAAAATCTTGATAATAATGCATGCGATTAAGAAATATTTGTTGATAAATGTTGCTGCGTCAAATTTGGTAAAAGTTTTAAAATGATTCAAATATTTCACATTAGGGATTTTACAAGGGGGAATTTTAATTAACGGCTGTGGGGCCTATATTTGTAAGCAGTAAATTTAAGTCTGCGAGGATAGTTTGAACTCTCGTAATAAATATACGGGTATAAATGAACTGATATCTTGCAGTTGTAATGGATGATTCACATTTGATTCGATTTTAAAATAAAAATTGAGAAATAGCATTCTTCTTCTTAATTCAAGAGCAGGCTCATAGCATTCAACATAGAGGCTCTTAACAGGTGATGTTCTAAAAGCTCCTGAACAGAGTCGAAGAGCCGTATATCCGAAGTCGAAGAGCCGTATAATGGTATCCAGCTTTAATAACACATTTTTTCATGCAGATCCAATTTCACAACCGTAATCTAGTTTAGAGAGTACTGTGGCTTTATATATTAACTTTTGTCTGTTCCCAGTCTGTAGTTGATAGAACTTTTAAGATATTTAGTGATTTTTCGTATTTTTTCCTCAGTGTTTTCACATGAGATAGAATGTTGAGTTTTCTGTCGAACTTAATGCCCAAAAATCGAATTTCATTCGCAAACGATATTTTCACGCCATTGAAATTTAGTTCGGGATCGGGATGGAGATTGCGTTTTCGGCGGAAATGGACACTAGCTTTTTCGATGTGGAGGAATTAAAACCATTCGTGTTGGACCATTGTGTGATGCTGTTTATTGCAATTTGCAATTGTCGCTAAATGAAGTTCAAATACATCCCTGTACAAGAAATGTACAGGTCGTATACATATAAAAACATTTTACAGAAAGTGGAAGTTGTTTTAAAATCTTATTAATTTTTAAAATAAGCAGAATCACACTTAAAACGCTGCCTTGAGGGACACCTTCCTCTTGTATAAAAAATATGATAGTTCAGTCTCTACTTTGAACCGGAATTTCGTAGGTTTTAAAAAATTTCTGATAAAAATAGGAAGATCTCCTCGTAGTCCAAGATCATGTAAGTCTTTTAAAATTTCGTATCTCCAGGTCCATTCATAAGCTTCTCAATGCCAAAAAAGATAGCCACCATATGTGTTCTTTGTGAAAATGCAAGGCGAATATATGTTTCAAGGGCAAGTAAATTATCAGTTGTATTCTGATTTCTCCTAAATCCATTTTCGGATGACTGAAGAAAATTATGTACTTCTAAATAATAAATCAGACTGCGGTTCTTTCAAGCAATTTGCAGAGATAAGTCAAAGCAATCGGACGGTAGTTAAAAAGATTCTTTGATTCTTTGCCTGGTTTCAGTAATGGAATTATTACAGCCTGTTGCCAAATAGTTAGAAAAATATGTTCTTGCCAAATACGATTGTAAAGATGCAAAAATTTTCTTGTGAATCAGTTGTTAAATGTTAGATCATAGAATAACTAATATTGTCTGGGCCAGGAGATGAATCACGGACACAAGCAAGGCATGATTGGAATTCCGAAAGAGTAAAATTGCAGTTATAGGGAAAATTATCCAGAGAAATAAAATTTAATTTTTGTTTTTCAGCATTATTTTTGTAGTTCAAAAACGATAGGGGATAATTTTGACTATTCGATGTATAAGCTAGAGTCAAACCTATGCAATTTGCAATATCCTTTAATGGTGACATTATGTTCCCCCTTCTATCAATTAAAATAAAAACTGTACGGGTTGAGAAACACCCGATGCTTTTTTAACTTTTCTCCACAGTTGACGGCTAGAAATTGTAGAGGTTATGCTAGACTCAAATTTTAGCCATGAAGTTCTTTGACGTTTTCGTTATATCCTTCTAGATTCAGCTTTAGCATTTTTAAAACTGATAAAATTTTCCGAAGAAGGGTAGCGGCGAAAGATTCCAGGCCTTTTTTTTTGTATCTTAGATGCCAGTTGCAATTTGATTCCACCAAGACTTGCTTTGTCTCCAACGAATGCCAAATGTCTTTGGAATGGAATTATTCGCTGCTTCAATTAATGCATGAATTTCATGATTTAATGCTTTCTTGATAGTAGAAGATTTAATTATTTCGGAATTGATGTTAGCTAGAAAAGTGAATTTTTGCCAATTTGCTGCATTTAAAACATATTCAGGAGGGCGGAAGGAACTGGTTGGATTAGACCTTCTGTCCGGTAAGATTAGTGGAAAATGATCGCTATTGTATAGATCATTTTCTACAGTTCAAAATGGTAACAGCGATGGAGAACAAATGGCGAGATCAACTGAATGAAATGTTCGTGTTGGCAAATGAAAATGTTTTTTTCATCAGAGTTTAAAAGGCATAAATTGTTGTCTAAAAGAAGTTGCTCACTTTGTAGTTCACATGAATTTGAATCAGGACTTCGCCAAAAAGGACTATGGCCGTTAAGGTCGCCCAAAATGATAAAGGGAGATGGAACTTGTCAAATTAAATTGCTCAGGTCTGCTTTTGCTCGATCTGTTCATTAGGAGGTAAATACAGACTGCAAATGGTGACTTAGGATTGCATCTGTATGCGAATAGCCACAGCTTGCAGATTTGTGTTCAGATTTAAAAGCATTGATAGTATATGTGTGGCTGCAAGAATTGCAACACCACCAGAAGCTCTATTTTGTATATGGTGCTTGCCAAATATTTGGTAATTACGGATATTATTCCTATCTGTCTTAAGGTACGTCTCTTGGAGGGAAATGCATGCAGAGTGGTACTTATTAATAAGGTCTCTCAGTTCTGCAAACTTATTTTAAAAAAATCTCTACAATTTCACGAGACAAATGTAGTCACTAATTTTTTAAAGAAAGAACAATAGAAGGAGGAAATTCTCGAAGCAAAAGCTACGAAGAAGTTGGGAGGTCATCGACCTCGTTAATTGATATATCGTCTTCAGATGGATGCACCTTCAAAAGAGAGTCGCTATCATCATCATTGCCTTTATTCTTTTCTTTTATCGAATCTTTCAAAAAATCTTTTTTAGAATGAAATTGGTTATCAGAAGAATTTGAGATATCGTGGTTTCTTTTGGTGGCAAGTATACGAGCACGTTTGGCAGCTTTGGATATCTTTTACTTTTTCTATTTGATCAGATTTTTTTGTTTGCTTTTTGTTGTCACGGAAACTTTTAGATTTAGAATTTAGGGCAGGAATATTCTTTGATGTAGACTGTGTACTGGAATGAGAAACAATTTTGTTTAAAGCAAATTGCGTATTGGATGAATTAGCTGTGGTAGGTATCGGAACATTTGTAATAGACTCAGAACTAAAGTCTGTGGAGCTAGCTAAAGATGTTTGAAGAGCAAAAGAGTCAGAAGGAAAGGTGGAAGTTTCTTCTCAAACATTCTTAATGGCAAGAAGTGCAATCTAGTCGTTTTTTTTTTATTGTAATTGTATAAACGTTTGCTGAAGAATTTACCATTCATACAATTGCAACTGCAAGAGTATTATTTTTAGCAGTGGATATTTCTTGCAGATTTTTCATACTTAGTTCTGAGGGTGGAGAGGTTGAATTTAGTGCTGATGAATAACTAATTCCGTGTTTCCTCATTCTGTCACTAACTACTATTTTTTGAGCTTCCGGGAATGAAATATTTTTTGCAATTTTAACAGTTTGGATCTCCATTTCTTGTTTATATTTTGGACATGAGTGGGAATAAGCAGGGTGGTCGTCATTACAATTAAAGCATTTTGTTTCCGTAGAAGCGCAGTTATTACTGTCGTGATCAGGAAGAGAGCAGTGGGCGCAGTTTTGTTACCTCGGCAAGCTGTTATAGTGTGACCGAATTTTTGACACTCAAAACATCGTAGTGTATTTGGTACGAATGGCTTTACTGGACAATTTATATATGCTACTTCAACTGATTTTGGCGATGTTGGAGTACTGAATGTAAGAATCAAATGTTTGGTGGGAAAGTTTTGATCGTTTCTTTTTATTGTGATTCTACGGACTGCAATAACATTTTGATCTTTAAGGCAATCTACTATCTCTTCAAGATCTCTCAGCAGTTCACGTTCGGATACTACACCTCTGGAGTTATTTAGAGAACTTTGTGGAGCAACTTTTACATCGATGTTTTATATTTTTTTCCAGTTTAGTATTATTTTCAGATTGTTTTGCATTCATAGTTTCAATGAGTAATTTTCCATTATTTAACTTTTTAATAGATTTTACGTCACCTACAATTGAAATGACATTTTTGTGAATCAAAAGTGGGGAAACATTTAAAAATTATTGTTGTCAGAACTAATAATAAAAAATTTAAAATGTGCATTACTGTGGTGTGAATTAGAATTAACCATGCGGCATTAGAAAAGATTCGGACCCGACGGCATCGCCCACCAGGGAGTCCAACAGGGAATGGCAGTTACCGGCTCTGGAAAATTCCCAACCTCGGCACTTGCCATAATGCTGGCCGGAACCTATTCGCTGGGAATCACCCACGGGGACAGTGACCACCCTTAGCGCCAAGCCCAAGCAGTGACCCTTCGCTAGATCTCCTCGAACATCCCAGTTAAGTGCCTTGGATACCGGCCGATTGATACATCGGAGACCGAAATGTACCACCCGTCTAATGGGTCGCCATGCACGACCAACACTTGGGGGGGGTTTGTCTGTCCATGAGAAACAAGAAGCAAACAGAGCGGCGACAGCTTCTCATGGTGAGCTCCCTTTCTTGCCATCGAGAGATGGAAGGATGAAGCATAGAGAAGGGACAGGGGGAGTAAATTTAAAGAGAGAAGGGGCAGGGGAGAGAAACTAAAAAAGTGAAAAGACACCTGGGAACCTCGGGATTGGGACACACGTAACCACCTAAAGAAGGTGAGCCCCTGAGGGGCGTGCAAATTCAGAAGTTTAATTGATTTACAATCTTTCTTACACAGAGAGACTATTTTAGTTATCATAAAATACCTGTCTGTAATCTGTAATAAGAGGCATATCTGCCTCCATTACTTTTAATAAGGATTTATTACACTTGAGAGCAGAAAAGAACTTGCTACATGTTTTCAGGAGTACATCGGACCACACGTCGAAGGACTTATCTTGGGAAACAATGCATCTCACGAGACGTAAGAGAGTTTGGCATTTTATTATCCATTCTTCGAAATCAAAAGAGTCCAGTCTGAAACAGATTAAAGGCATTAACTTTGATCTTATCTTGACTAACTTGTATGTTGTTATGAATTAGTAATATTGCTTGTCTTTGCAATAAATTTCCTGGGAAGACAGTTTTATAGACATTGTAATGGTATCTAAGGGGATGATGAGCCAGTAATTCCCGTCCTTTTAGAAAATTTGGCTATCATTTGATTTACTTGAAGGCGGATTTGACAAAATTAATATCCCCGAATATTCCAGAAAATTGGTGATAACTCCGTTAGAAATCGTGTTCCAATGTTTATTATAGAACTTTCGATGCCATATCACGGGAGCTATAAAAGTTGTGGCGTACAGATGAGGAGTAAACGAGTTAAGAGAGAGTGAATTGACGAGTGAATTCTCTCTTTAAAGCCTTGGATCACCAGCGAGTTCTTTTTGAGTACTTCGTAGCATTGTGTAATAATGATTTTCTGCTTATATGTTGTTGATGACGGCATGTGCTTTTTTGTATACTCTTCGTCTATTTTTTGTTACCTGTATTTCGCGCTTAAACTCTTACTAAAATGCCATTATCCATAATTAAATTCCTTGAACGTTTCCCGGCACTTACCGGATGGTTTTTCCTTAACTATATAAATAAATCCATTGGATAAGGAGTCCTGATAAGAGAAAAACATGACAACCTGTATTGGTCAAAGCTCCCTCATAATCCCTATGTATCGTCTGATGTAGAATTCTTAATTAACGCCTATATACAGAAAAGTTATCTTTCTGGAGTTTTGAAGGACATCCAGGTGAAAACATTCATTTGTATTTTGCTTGAGGAGGAGGGGTGGGGTGGAACTTCTGACTTGTCAACTATTTGTTCTTCAAACACATATCTGTTCACCTATTTTTGAATAATGCTGATTCATTGCAGAGAACTCGTGACTTTCTGTTGTTGATTAATTTTTCTCTTTATCAGAGCTTTGAAAGCTAATTTTTAATAATTACGAAATTTTCTCTATGTATATTTCGTATGTCATGGAAAAATATTGTTCATCTTAATGTAGGATCAATTATCAGAAATTTAATTACTTTGAATTATTTCTTTTGAACCCCAATGCATCACTTCTCTTTTCATCATTCGAAGACAAATTAATCTTTGGTAAACAATCTTTACTCTTTCTTTCTTTGGCTTCCGAGCTTTCCGTTGTTTGCTTTGAAGCTTTAAGATTTTGGTCTTCATAAATTGCAGTCCAGCAATCATCAATCAAAGAATACTCCAATTCCATTTCATCTAAACTATCATACATCTCTTCTAAATCTAAGTCATATCTGAAAATAATGCAATAATTTTGCTTAATTCATTTTTTGTATTTTAAAAGATATATTGCAAGAAGTGTCAAATAAATATTTTTATGATCAATAACGGAATATTGTGGAATATGAAATAAACTACTATACAGAATATTTTCTAAAATCATAGGTCAAACTTTGAAAATATGTCAGATGCATAGAAATAAATAAATTATATAGCAGAATATGGGGTAGCAAAAGCAAAAAGCGACCTTCATGGGGATTCTTGATTAGCGTATTACAATGTATCTTCAAAAACACTTTGCCGATAAATGGAATCTCTGATAATCATCTGTTCAAGGAAAGAGTAAAATTTTGGATACAGAACAGAACACCGTCTCATACCCCCGTATTCATAACCACTCTGGTCGTTAAATAGTTTGATAGACATGTCAATGAAATTTTAATAACCACCAGAATATTTACAGAAGATAAAACAGAAATGAGTATGCGCAGAATTTACAATCATATAAAAAAACATAATAATATGAAACTGTTTACTACGATTTTTTACTTTTTATTAGAATAGAAAAATTATCTGGAGAAATAATAAACAGAACTATATTTTGAATTAAAAAAAAAAACTCACGAGTTTTATGCTTATTGCATTTGTTATCGTAACATAATAGATGAAAAGGCAGTTAAAAATATTCAATGTAAAATAATTTTGATAATGGTTGCATAGGAAAAAATTCTCTATTAAAAAGATAATTATGGGTGCATACAATATAGATGTGAAAAAAACTATGGTGCTGAGTTTTACTTGATCATTGAGTGTAGGACACTTGATGTTGGAGGCTAGGGAGGCAAAAAGACATCTCTAATTTCACAAATTTTTGATACAGACTTTTTAAGGGATGCGTATGATATTAATGAGAAAAGTAACGGTCTGACTCTCACAATCACGATTACAATGGCAAAAGTACGAAAATTAAAAGAAAAAAAACATAAAGGGCTTTGGAACTATGATTACAATTTGAAAAAAGCAGACGTTAAGCAGCGGCTAAGAAAAAGTTGAAAACAACTAATAGAAGCAAGAGAAAAGCAAAACATTTTATTATGTTTCATAAATTTTTCAGAGCTCATAGTTTGTGAAGACAGACCTCATATTTCGGCAAAGTTTTTTCATTAGCTCACTGCAATGCATTAAACAAGGCCACCCGGAACAGCCATCCATTAAGTTGGAAACGCCGATATTCTGTTGTAAAAATTGCTAGTTTTCTGTGTCCTTGGTGTTCGCTTGAGGACAATGGCTCAGCAACTGGATGCATATTTCACAAGTACACATTCATCCTACAATCCTAATCTTCAACCAATCAGAGCTCTGTTTGCGTATGAAGCAGAAGTAAGAATGTAAACAAATGACATGTTGCAAGATCCGTGTGACTGTCGTTTATTTTATGACTCATTGTGAATGATAGATTATTTAATCATTTAAGACATGCTATCATTGGTACTTTTCCGTTAGCCTGGAGCAAGCGAAAAATCGCCAAATAATGCAGAATTCCGCCAAATTTGCATTTGGTTCACATTTGCGCCCGGCTAACGGAAAAGTACCCTTTTTTATACTAATTTTTTTCATTTTTATCTTTTTAAAAACTTAATTGGTTTTAATATGCTAATAATATCATAATTCATTTGTAGCAGAGATCAAAATAATAGCGGAAGAAATATTTCAAACATATATTTTCAAAGAAAGCATATTCGAAACACTAGTTCAAAAACATCATTACATGTTTCAGCTCTGATACGTCTATCTTTAATTTTAAAATTTCCTTTTATCAGTATAACAGCTAGTTCTTACAAAAAAATGCGTTTAATATAGTCATAGTACGCGCAATATCAATCCAATAATTAAAACAAAGAAAAATGTGGTTATAAAATCTAATATATAAAAATCTCGTGTCACGGTGTTTGTGTTCGTACTCCTCCAAAACGATCGATCGATTTTTATGAAATTATTTATGTGTATTTTGTAGGTATGAGAATAGGTCGTAAAGTATATTTCATAACGCTAGGTAATTAGGTTGTCCAGAATTTTTTTTTCTTTTTCTTTTTCGACAGAATTTTATTTTGTATTTTTTTTTATTTGGCATCAAAAAATACCTATAACCTCAAATTTTTACCCTCCCACCCATTTTTTAATCGCGATTTTAGTATTTTTGTATGAATTATATCCAAATAATTAAACTTCCGTGTTCAACGTACGCTGATGCGATCAACGCTTGCTTGAAATCATCGCCACTGTGGCGTAATGATGAAAAAGTCCAGCTAAAAATAGACATGCGTCTCCAAATGCTACAAGATCCATCTAGTGCCACATTATTGGAACAATTGTTAGATATCGGCGATGGAAAAGTAGCTGTCTATGAAAATACTGGGTGCATAAAATTGCCCACTAATTTATGCACTGTCGTTGATTCGCAAAATGCTCTCATTGACCGCATATTTCCCAATGTATGCATACAATACATAAATTATGCGCGGCTGGCAGAAAGAGCCATTTTGGCAGCAAAAAATATGGACGTCGACTATTTAAACTTCCAAGATACAGCAGTCGTTGTCAGGCGACTTGGTATCATACAAATCGATCGATACAGTTTGCAATGCTAACGAAGCTGTAAATTATCCAACAGAGTTTTTGAACTTACTTTATTTGCCAGGCACGTCCCCACACCTTCTACGTTTGAAAGTTGGATCTCCGGTTATGTAACTTCGGAATTTGAACTCCACGGCTGTGCAATGGCACACGATTGGTCATTAAAAAAATTGATGAAAAACGTTATCTAAGCCACCATTTTGAATGGCAAATTCCGATCCGAAATTGTTTTGCTGTTACGAATTCCAATGATTCTCATAGACGTGCCAATTGAATTAAAAAGTGTGCAATTTCCTATTAGATTGGCATTCGCAATGACAATCAATAAGTCGCCAGGCCAAACGATGTCCGTTTGCGGCTTAGATTTGGGCACACCATGTTTTTCACACGACAATTATACGTGGCATGTTCCCGCGTGGTCAAATCATCGAGCTTATTTGTGTTGGCAAAAGACGGACTGACAAAAAATATCGTACACTCAATTGCTCTTCGAAATGAATATTAATTTTTTTATTTCATTTTTTTATTTTAGGATAAAAAATATAATATTTTTTTCACTTTACGTTTAACTTTTAAGAGATCAAACTATGTATATGTTCGTTACATTAATGAAATATATTGTATTAAGAAAATGAATGGTTCCGAGGTGCCATTGGATCAGACTTCGTTTTTATGGATGACAATGCACGGCCACACAGGACTCATGCTGTTGAGGAGCTCCTGGAAAGTGAAGATATCACTCGAATGGATTGGCCGGCGTGCTCCCCTGATTTAAATCCGATAGAACGTGTGTGGGATGCTTTGGGGAGACGCCTTGCGGCACGATTACATCCTCCTGGGAACACCCGACAACTTAAACAGATGCTGATTGAGGAATGGGCACTATTACCTCAAGAACTGTTGGACAATCTGGTGCTGAGTATGGGGAGACGGTGTGAAGCAACCATTGCAGTAAGGGGAGGGCATATTCCATACTAATGAACATCTGCTTGCTGTTCTTCCTCTTAGACAGACAATCATGTGTAACGATACTATGAGTTCAATAAAGCCTTTTTTGTTTGATTTCATACTGTATGCATTGTATTCATTTTTGCGCAACTATGCTTTCGTCATTCTTTCAGAACAAAATGCTGTATCTCATTTCTGAATTTCATGTCTCTCAGATGATTTCTCGTGAAGTTATGCCAAAAAACATACCTGTTGCTTAAGTTTTGCACACCAGTGTATATATATATACACAAAAGTATAAAAATCAAGTTAATAGGAAAAACAAATAAACTAAATCAAAAAAATATAACAAAATATAAAAAAGAATCCAGCCTGAAGACTTTTTCAAGGGTCACCCTCAGGCAGGGATTCAAAAAAAGGGATTTTTTTCTGTTAAGGAAATGCAGACTATGAAGTCTAATAATGATTCCTCGTGACCCGAAAATCCCCTGAAATTAGACCCAAGAGATATACCATTTTAACAGAAAGGAAAATACAAAACAACAAATTAGAAGAAAAACCACTAATAAGTAAAAATACAATAACAAAAAAACAATAAAAACCAAAATACCATAAAATAACACTAAAGAAAAAACGAAAAGGCAAGAACATACCATCAGCAGTCAAGGAAATTTTAAGCTATCGATTGTGATTCCCGCTTATTAAAAATACAAAGCTAACGGTAATTTAGGTAAAAATTGTAAGCTCCCAGCGCCATCTATTGGGTGATATAATATGCAAGGAAAGTTCTATTTTTTATTTAAGCCAAAGGATTAATCCCAAACCATACCTTGTTTAATTAAAAAATTGACATTACAGTAATTTTTAGGAAATTCATTTTTAATTAAATTTTTAATGAGGTTGTTCGATGCTTCAATATAGGAATTTTTATTATTGCAAACCCTTGTGATCCTGTTATCCTGTTAACACAAATTAACAGGATCATTCACACCATACAGTTTACAGTAACATCTATACATAGTATAAAATGAAATCTCCTGAAAGCGTCTGTATATTGAAACCCTAAAAACTCGAGAAATACTTAACTAATTTTGGAGATATTTTTACCAAATTGTAGGGCATTTATTGGGGAAGGTTTTGGTCATATCAAAATAAAAAAAGGGAGTTTTATAATTGCGATTTTAATTATTCCTCGCATGAGAGAAATTCTCAAATTGCGCATGTACAAATAGCAAGAGCTGTGGTATGCATAGGCGATACATTTCTTGTTTACCTCTGTTTGTTAATCAATCACGTCAGAACGGCTGAACGGAATTGGAGGAAATTTAGCACAGAGGCAGATTATAGTCTGGAATAAGACATAGGCTACTATTCATTCCGGGTAATTTTTTTGTTAATGAAAAACTAACTTTCTCGCCAAAATTTTTTCATATTCAGTCCGCCAAATGAGCAAGGCTTCAGTCTTTGTATTATACTGTTGTAGCTATCTCAATCGATAAAGAAAATAGACTTGATTTTTAAAAAAATACGGACTTGATTTTAATCTTCTGTTAGCCCAACTCCGCAAGGACCGCAATATAGCTCTGGCTGCAGCTTCCTCGGGCATTGCTGCAACTTTGCTTTACGGTGGCTGGACGGCACATTCCGTTTTCAAACTGCCGCTTAATCTTGCAAGCAAAGATACCCCAACATGCAACATCACCAAAAACAGTGGCCGAGGTGTGCTTTTTCAGCAGTGCAAGTTAATATTATGGAACAATGCACAAGTATGCATTAGAGGTGCTAAACCGCAGCCCGCAGGACATCTGCGGCAACCAGGTGGTGATGGGTGGCGTTGTCGTTTTGCTCACAATGACCTAATCATTAACGGAGCTTAGGTATTGATTGAGGCGCAAGATACCTAGGTCAATTCTTTTACATATACATCAAAATGTCCACGCGAACGAAGTCGCGGGTAATAGCTAGTAGCTTATAAATATTATCAAAAGAAATTGCATTTGAATTACTAACCTAAAATCCCCGTAACTTGCTAGCTTGCTATTGGGAATGACACCTCTAACGCTTCCAATTATTTCTGCTACAGTAACTTTATCTACAGCCATCCAGATCCTCTGATGATGGACCCATTCGGAAATGGCTGTGGAATGAACGGAGTTTCTGTCTTTGATACTTGTCCAGGCTGGATCGCTCCATAAGGCCAAAGCATTAAATGCTGACACAAGAATTTCACAAATATTCTTGGAATTTGATAGGCGTTTACCATTTTCGGAAACTCTGTTTTCTGATTCTCGCTCGCTTTCGCTATAATTCACCTACGAAATTGCATGTTTTATTAATATATTTTCAATTGCCTTCAGTAATAATTGATTGAAAGCTAGGCACTTTTCGTTTAGACGGGCGCAAGCAAAAGATCGCCAAAGAATTTAGATATGTGCCCAAAAAACATTGCCACGATTTGCGCCAACTTGTATGAAAATCAAATGCGACAACTTTTTTGGGTGACGTATTATTTTTTTGCCGTTGTTTTCAATTGTTTGGCGACTTTTCGCATGCGCTCGGTAAACCGAAAAGTACCAGTGACACATTTTAACATCCTTTGGAAATTGATAATTCTTATGATTAGTTTCCGGTTTCTCTCCAAGAGCAACAAAATAGTGCCAATCTTTAAAATCACGCCAAACCCCCCCCCCCCCATCTTGCTTGAGCAAGATATATTAATAAATGGCTTTTAGGTTTGAATGGGGTTAATTCATGTGACGTAAAAGTTACATGTCATGTACTTCTTGCGCATGGCATTTAAGTTTCACCCGCACCGCTTTCGTTGATCAGTCTGCCATTAACGTTCTCCGCCAAGTATGAAGAGGATTTTTTGTTTACATTTGAAGTTATAATTTTTGAGTCATTTTCTTTCCTCTTATTATGTGTTAACAGAGGAAATACTGGTGTGCTGATGGATGCATGCTTTAATGCGAAACACAAGAGTGACTGTCATGATAAATTGTTTTCTTATTTTCCTTTCAACAATCCTGACTTGGGTTGATAGCTTTGGTATAGATATAGTAAACGATTTGCCGTCAAAAACAATCAAACAAAATCGTGAGTGCATTTCTAATTTACTTTATTCACATTTGATGAAATTTCTGATAATTTTGAATATGCTTAGAAGGTTTTAAAATGTTTACATGAATATTACATTGCATTTTTTTACAAAATCTTATCTAAATTTAATTAATGTAAGTAAACAAACTCCTGTTGCAAAAATAACAACTGCTATAATGCTAAACGTAAGTGGAAGTGAATATTACTAGTTTTCTAATTACATTTGCAGATTTGTGATGGATTCAAAGTGAATTTATATCAAACAAATTTTCTAATGTTAAAAATGAAATGTCAATAGTTTATTGCATTTAAACTGAAATTGATAGTTATCATAATATCCTGTTATAACACTGTGCACCTCAGTGATATCTGTTTTAATAAATAAAGGTCTTTTCATTGAAAATCAATTTCCATATCAGCATTTATTATATAATTTTTATTCCCAACTTTATTGCTACATGCATGTTTCACTTTTTTTTTTCTATTTCTTTAACATATCAATTTTGAATTATAAAATTCTGTGAAAGCATAAAAGTGTTTCTTTCAACTCCTCTTTATAGCCTATTTATATATATATCTCTCTGTATATATATATATCATGACCTAATTCTTATTTATTAAATTTACTGTATTGTATGTTTTTGTTTTATTTTAGGATATTCATTCAATGTAATTTTTATCAATGTAACTTTAGCATTTAAAAAAATTTCATAAATGTTCTGCTTTAAAAGTATATTGTTCATTATTATGCTTTTATTAGTGATAAAAAAACTGTTCTTCAGTATCTAGGATGTTTCTGTTGAATAAAATTGATTTCATCATTTACATTGACATTCTTGTCATACTGTGTTTATATTATTTCTAAGTGTCTAGAAAAATAAATGTTGATAAATAGTAAATAGTTTTTTTTTTTAGTTTTTTGAATTAGTGAGTACATTAAAACATACATTTGATTATAATTTTTCAAATAATTATCAGATATATTTTATCTCTCTCTCTTTCTATATATATATATATATATATATATTTGTAATGTGTAAATAAAAATTATGAAAGCGTGATTTTGTTTGTTTTCCTTTAATGATTTCTACAAATTAAAATGAAATTATTTATTCATAAATGCATAGATTTAAGAAAAAGGTATCTATACCTTTTATATTTCATAATTTGTATGGATATAAAAGGTATTATTGTAGGTAGGTATTGCAAATTAGTATATATTGAATAAACATAATTTATTCTATATATACTAATTTGAGTTTCATTTTATTTCCTCTGAGCAAACTGAAAACATCAAAGTCTCAATATTTATAAAAGTAATTACATAAGAAAAAAATATAATAGTTTTATTAGTAAGCTTTAAAATATTAACATATCTAAGAGTAATAATTATTTTTAAAAAGAACTAACTGGGGGAATTACATTCATAAGATTTAACATTGAATACTATTTAAATAATATGTAAAAAAGAACACATGTAATTTTTCAAAAACACTGCCATAGTCATTTGTCAAAATATATCCTTCGGATAAAAAAAAAGGAGGGGGGGAAGGATATGGGAAAGGAAAGAACAAAGCGGCACCAAACGAATTAAAAAGCGATGTTAATTAATTATGGAAAAAAATAATTCTATTGAAAATACTAATTAAAATTTTAATATAAGAAATAAAATTACATAGCTAAGAAATTTTGGAGAAAATAATTCAAAATAATATCTTTAAAAAAATCAAAAGTTTTTAATAATTGATCGGCTAGCGTAATATTTACTAAACAATGGTTTCGTCAACGTTATCGGCAGACATCACGTTATGCGAAGAACGGTGGAAAATTGAATAGAAGCGGTTTGTTTGGTACCTGACACGTGACCATGAATTGACCCCATTAAAAACATTTCATGACAACAATTGGCGGAAAATCACAATCCCAAAAATTCAACTTTGGCAAACGTTTATTAATTTTAAGTCGGGCCTGGAAATGTTTGATATTTGTGAACTTATTGATATTTACTGCCTTTCTTGATAAATCCCTAGAAAAATTAAAAATATCGCCACCTGAATTGGCCTGCGATTAATCGGCAACAAATAAAACCATAATGTAACATCTTGTGAAATAGAAATCTTGGCACTTTATGTAAAAGGGAGCTTGGTGTAATTTGATAATCTTGATGTAAACCAGAGGCTATAAATATCAACAAGCACTGATATTAGTGTATTTTTTTATGGCAATGTATCATTTTAATATTTTAAGAATGTTGTTATAAATCATTAATAAAATCAGATTCTACTATATTATCAGATTCCAATTATTATAAATCATATTTCATATTATGTACTTGTAACAATAAATAGAAAGATTAAAATAAGAAATAGAAGTAATTAAAAAATGTTACATTTTTAGTACACTAAAAAAGTGGGATCTTAAAAATAGTTTTTACTAAATTTAATTAAAAATATTAGTGAAGACTCTACATAGAAGCAATATTGATATGCTTTCTACTCCACTTCTAAATTCAGTCTAGCTATGAAAAATGATTGATTAAAAGTATCCGGTAGCTTCCTTATTAGCACAAAATGCGCAACAACATTGTAACAGTATTTTTACGATATTGGCGGACATTTAAAATATTAGACAACACTCATCGAGATATCGACAGTGTTTTGTGCTAGTAGGATTGGAAACTATTGGTACATAATTTTTTTTTTAAATTGTCATTTTTTTCCCTCAAAATTGAGTTGGAATAAATTATTTTATTGCATCAAAAAAAAATCTTCGTGCTTAAATATAATAATTTGAAGAAGTTCATACTACATTTTAAGAATACGAACCCTATATGAGATCGCATGAGAGGTATCAGTGAATTTGGAATATCAATTCACGATTCAGTTATGCAGTTAATTATGTGGTGCAATTGATGGAAATTTCAAATGACCTAATTTAAGCAGAAATGCTGCTCTGCATTTTTTGATTCATAGCTATTAATTTATAATACAACTGAAAACCAGAAATTTTTTGATGTTTATATAGTTGTTTGTTTATGATGATAGAAAAATTATGTAATTTTTTGACCTAATCAACTTGAAACATATTTTACTTAAATTGTAATTTATTTATTATATAAAGCCTCGCATTAATTTCTAATTCTGCTGAAGACATCCTTACCAAACTGGAATTTTCTATGGCACTAATTCTCCGAATGTGGTATTTTAATACATTTTTAGTTCAGAGTTACAATTAATATATGATTTCTCGATATATTAATTGCAAGTCTTGCGGATCATCCAAAAATTCGACATCTTGGATGGCTACCATAAATAGTAACGGATGACTTTTTTAGGTTGCAATAAAAATTATCACAATTATATTTAGCTAGAAATAATTCAGCTTTGGAGAACCTTCATTAATCTTAAGCCTAACTGCTGCTTTCTTTTCCTAACCTGGTTTTAGAGCATATTTTACATCCATCAGAGACGACAGAAATTTGGGGAGTTTTTAATGCTTGGTACGATTTAACAGATATTGATAAAAAATGGCACAATATATTACAGTTGAAATTCTAGTTTAAGATGCCACTTTACCTCAAAAAAGGATGATAATAATGCTGTCTCCAATCAAAATGGCTGATCAGATGAATAACACTGTTAAATAATAATGTTAACAATCTTGATCACGGTGCATTAATAGAACCGCACTGATTTCAAGAATGGATTGCTACGGAAGATATAATTTCTTATTATTAGAAAACATCTCTTCAAAGAACGAATAATACTTTTCAAAATGTTGAATGTCAAGAATCTCTTGGTAATATTCCATGTTACTCTTTTACACAAAAATAGAACAGATGATATCATAATTGTACGTCTTTTAACTCGGACTATTGTTACTCTAGCGTTACTGGATATATTTGATATATACAATAATCCTCATTTCCTATTAGCACAAAACACTCAACAACATTGTTACGATATCCATAGGATGCTGACAATGTGGAATGATTCAGAATGTTGGGCAATATCGCCGATATATCGTATACCTTGTGCTAATAAGGTGTTCATTTTGCAATCTTGAAAATAGCATTGAACACGTTATCTTTTTCTGTTCCGAATACACAATCAATATGCCAAAACTTTGCGAAGAACTTAATTTCTATTTTCAGTCTTTTTCATCTTTCAGAGTCTTTATTTAAAAAGCTGTTTCCAATTAGGAGTATTTTTGGATTCTTTTACTATCTCTGAAATCATTTGATATTTATTGAATGAACCTTTTCGGCATTAGAGGATAACAATCTTTGTCGCTAAAAGTCCACCTTGATTTTTTACTTAGGCATTGTTGGCCTGCTTGTCGAAATGGATTAGAACTCTGAAATAAATTTTAGCTTCTTAGCTTTATCTTTAATTATACTTAACTCTTAACTTTAAAAAGTAAACGTTTCGTTTAGTATCTATTTATTCGCCAAAAACAACATAATTATGCCAATTTTCCAAAAATATGCTAAAAGCCTATCCTCATAAATGGCTACAAGAACTGACAACAAACGGCTTTTAGAGATGAAATAAAAATATCGACTGGATTATATTTAGCGGGAAAGTGTCCCAAATTATTCTATTTTGGGTTAAACCGGAGTTTAACCCCCTTCTTCGCCAAGTTGCGATGACGCGCCAAAACTGACAACTTCCTGACTGGCAAACCTATTATCTTTCGCCTTTATGATGCCCTATGATTGGACATCTGCTCCCTTGCTTTCGAACATTTCGCAAAACACGGCGCAAGACCGTTATTCGCGAGTTGGCGAGTTTTGAAAATTGCGCCAAGCAGGAGGTTAAACTCCGGTCGTACCCTATTTTGACGATCGTATATTAATTTTAAATTTAGATCTTTAAAATTTCAATAGTAAAAATTTTGGTTGAAATCTTTTTAAGGTATTATTTTGGGACCCATTCAATCGCCAAGAATGCAATGTCGCCAAAGTAGCAGGTATACAATTCAACAAAGCAAATCATTAGTAAGCAAATTAGCGACTGCTTGAAGAACTACTTCACTTTCTTGTTTGGGTTATCATATTAACTACAAATTCAAGGAGCACATTAAAATAGATTTTGATCAAAATTAAAAAAATTATTTACCCCTTCGTCCAGAATAGCCATGTTTATCCAATAATTCACAATTATATGATTGATTGAAGTTTTTTCATCTACTTTCACAAATTAGACTGATTTTAATCAGAATCAAAAGCATTTCTAGATTTCACTTTGCACTATGCATATCGCGAACGTGATGTAGAAACAAAATTTTAGTGTCACGCGATCATATATCTTTTGTAATTTATTCAGTATTTTGAATTAAAAAAATGTTTAATTTTTGAACTTTAAAATATACTTAAAGTAAGCTTTTCATTTCATTCTAATGTTATCAATATAATTCCTCAATTCTTTCTATTTGAACACTAGTAATGCCTTTCGAATGCGCAAAGGTATGTAGTATCACAAATTAAAACTATTATAGAATTTCTGTTAAAAAATTCTTTATATAGTTTAATTCTTCTTATTATTTCTTATTCTCTGTTTCCGTTTCTTCTTTTTTACTTTCTCAAACCTAATAACAATGAAAGCACATTGAAATTTTTTTTTTATCTTAATGATATTTATGTTATGGGAAATGAAATGCTAAGCTTCTTTGATTGGTAATCGGAGTTGTGCAATTGTTCAACTCAAACGATAATTTATTTTAGATTTTACGATTCCTGTTCATATAATAATAATTGATGACTAAATCATAAAAGAATTATACAGAACTGAATTAATGTTGAAAATGCTTTGCTATCAAAAATGCATTTTCTTTTTGTGAATATGCTACTTCCTATTTTCTCTTTTCCCATCTGATCGTGTAGTGAATTTGATATGGCAGTCCGCATATTTTGGATAGATGAATGGACAGAACTTTTATTTATTACATATTAAGACAGCACATTTATAAATTTATTTGCTAGTATTTACATACATACATTAGACGTAATTAAGAGTTGATAAATTGTTAGATTTGATCGTTCGATACAACAATTATGTCAGTGTTATCAACTCTAAAAGGTTAAATAAAAACAAAGATTATAGATAGTTTAGTTATTCAATTGAATTTTTTAGAAGAAAGCAATAGATCAGCACATTACTGTTGGAAGGGAGTGAATCAATGTACCCATGAAAAGCTCATAAGCCAACTCGAAACCACAGAACATAACACATGTAAGCAATCTTGAACTCAGAATTATTCAGACCCCAGATAAGTTCAATATTGTTACAAACCTGTAATTTTGCTTCCCAGCACAACTAGTGTCATCGTAAGAAAGACGATTGTACGATCTGTCCTGAGCGTGCTGAGTGGGTGCTGCGTCAATGAACTCAGAGCTTAGCGATCATTTGGCGACTTGGCGATGAATTTGGCGAATTTGACGACAAAATGGATAATGCTGGAAAGTTCGAGAACTTTCACGATCCATCCACTAAGAACCGAGATACACCAAGGTACGCCCTGATTGGTCTGAAGATTCCAGCCCTGCTTTCCGGAACTATAAAAGACGGGCACTCTGAAGCTGCATGGAAGTTGTGTGTGAGAGTAGTCGGAGTCGCCGACAAGTAAAAATTAGAGGATGAGGCAGCACGCAAACTGCTGAACTAGCGATTAAATGCGCTGCGTTATTACGATTGATTGACGGCATTTGTAGAGAAAATTTTTTGTAACAATATCATATTAGCACAAAATGCTCATTAACATTATTATGATATATTTATAATGTTGTCAGGTATTCAGAATATCCAACAATATCGTGGATATATGGTAAAATACGTTAATAAAGTGAACATGGGCTACAAGTGGCTATAAGTGAAAGGGAATAAAAGGCTAATTTCATAAGCTAACAAGAGTTCCACTGAAACTTCATACTTAAAATTACTATAGGCTTACTTGGTAACGGATTCTTGGTATATATATATATAAGATTTTATTTAATAATTAGCCGTCTATTGAGATCAGTTGGTTCGCTGAGATTACTGATTAAGTAAAATTTCAATTTATTCATTTGTAAGTAACATAGTTTTGATAGTTCACTCTGCAAAGAATTTTTAGATTTTAGATATTAGCAGTCATTTAACGCGTATTGTTTTAGAATTCTTATACAGTTGTTTTCATTGTGTTATAGGACTCGCTCACTTTCTAATCATTTCAAATAAAATTTATTTAATTTCGGAAGAATAGTGATTAAATCCTGTGACAGACATATTTACTGTATCAAAGCACGTTCATAAAAAATATAAGGAAGAAAAAAAATCATTTGGTTGTATTACAGAATAAATTTCTTGATTTATGTAATATATCAAAGAAATATTCAATAAAAAATTTTTCTGATCGAATAAAAAAATTAACGTTCTTCAGTTAGAAAGCAAAAATTCAAATTGAAAGACTACAGTATAAAAGTGTTTAAGTATGCGAATTTTTTTAAAAGCAACGCTATTGCTTAATTTTGAAGTTAAACTTGCTGTAATTGCCACAATATTGAAAATTTTATTAAAAACATGCTTTAAACAGAAACTTCAATATCGAAAAATAAGTCAAATATTCATAGTTTGATAATCGAATTAAAAAAAATCAGAATAAAATATCAGTATCAACAATACAACGACTGAACGAAAATATTGTTTTAAAATTAAAATATATGAGTTATGAAAATATATGAAATATATATTAAAGAATTTCACAGTAGCTAAATTGGTATCATTAAAAAGATAACTTTGTGATCTTTAAGACTGTGTAAAAATCATCTCTATAAGAAATATTAAGGAAGTTATCACGAAAATCCCCTAAATCTTTCTTATTTTTAATGAATTGAAATTTAAAGAAATTCCAAGATGCACATTCCCACCATCTTATATATGTGTCAAAACTGGTAGTTCAAGGTCAAACGATTTGGCTTTTAGAACGCAAACGCACAAATACATTTATTTCTATTATGATTAGCCATCTTTTGGGAAGTTTAATTGGATTACTGGTATATTCCTGGATGTTTGCTGAAATACTGCTAGAGATGTGGTTTGCAGTTATCCAGAAAAATAAAATATTTCCTTTCTAGTAAATTTTTTCAAATATTACAACTGATAACAGATTATACAAATAATAAAACATCTCGATCAAGTTTCAATGAATGAATGAGTGAATAAAGAAAAATTTTGGTCTAGCATTATTTTGATGAAAAACCACCCTTTTAGTGTTATAGCTTCTGCTCAATGACTCTCTTCAAATTTTTCAACTGGCTACCATATTTAACAAAATCAATTGCTTGTTTAGAAAGCAGCGGCTCGTAAAAGAAATTTTCTGTCCAATCACTCCCCCCCCCCAACAACAGAAAGTAATTTCTGGAAATGGATATTGGTTTTGGGGTTGATAATGGCAGTTCGATCGAATAATTTTAAGACCATTTTTACTCAACGTTATTGTAGACGATTCATTTATCATTGCCGTTATCAACAGCAGAAAAAAAAATGAAGAGCTGTCGCTGTGCTTGAAAAATTAAAATGCGCATGAAAACTGAGCCCATTAAAAATTTTCCCTTAATTAATGGATACCCAAATATGAAGGCGATTACCTAAGCCAAGCTATATCATACTCATAAAGAACTGAATTCAAAGCTTCGAGCCTCTGTACTATTTCATGAGTGATAATATATGGGATATTTGTGCACAGTACTTTAATTACTTCCTCATTATCCAATGATGATCAACCGGAGCATAGTGGTTTTAAAAATGATATTTCTACTAACTAAAATTAACAAACTATTTCCTTTTGCTCTCTTACTTAGAGCGATATCTAAAAAACAAAACTTCACTGGGCAGTTTTTTTTTTCAGAAAATATCATATTTATTACATACTGAATACTTTTCAATGATAATGTCGTGTCCGCGTTACCACGGAAAGGGGGTGCAGTAGCTTCTGAGGGTAAAGACCCCTGAGCACCCGAGGGCAGAAGTCTGACTTCTAGCTCATATGAAGATGAAACTCACACATTCGCTTGCACAACTTCTTTTTACAGGGGGATTTTGGTTAATTAAATATAATTTTAAAATAAAAAATAGATATTCCTTAAAAAATGAATTTATTTGCGTAAATATTTAATTTCATCCACTAATGAAAATGAATGCATATATTGGCGTTCTACAAACCAGACCATTTGATCTAAAGATATCAAATAAAGATAAAGATATTCCTTAGAGAGTGAAAATGTGCACTTCGAATAGTTATTTTTGAAATTTGAATTAATTAAAAATTAAATTGAATTTTAGCTTTAGCTTTTAACTTCTAAAAGTATTATGAAAAACTAATAATTTTACAACTTTTCAAAATAAGAAAAAATGTATTTTTAATAATACTAATTTAATTATCTTGCTAATTTTTCTAAATTTTTGCATTTTTTAAAAAAATAATTTTTGTATTTAGTTTCTAACAATAAATTACATTGTGCCCCGAAATTCAAACCGTTTTCATTGTTTCATAACTATTTTAAATTGAATTTTTAAAAGCAGAAGAAGAAGATTTACGTTTAGTATCTCTATAGCTAACAAAAATTAGTAAAAAATGCAAAAAATAAGTGAGGTTACAATACCGCGAAAGTTATAAGAGAAATGAACCGGATATTTACGTTTTGGATAGTGCTATGACATTATTAGACTGGCATCCATTAGAACAGAGCAATAATGCAACTAAAATAAAACGGTTTTAGCATCTATGAATGAAGTCTTCCGCATGAAAGGAGCTGTGACGCATAAGTACTTGAGACGTACTATTAACCCTAGATGGCGTTACTGAAACTAGAGATGCAAAAACTCGGCTTAAAAAAGAATCGCTGACTTCGTCAGCGGGGTTGTCTATGACAAGTGCCATAAGCAACAACAACAATCTTTATTGTTTTCACTTAAAATTTTCATGTAAATATTGAAGCAATTTAAAGTGAAAGAAATCTTTAACTGAAAAATTAGTCACCTTTGGCTAGTTGCAAAGAAAAATACCGAAGCTTCAAAATAATATTATGGCCTCAGCTTATACATAATTCCCGTCTGACCAGCAGAATAGTTTATAAGTCACATTAAGGCTTATTTCCATAAACATTTACTTAGATTGTTTTCTCTTATTTTTTAATTCTTTAGAAAAATAGAAAGGGATAAACTTTTCAGTGAGCTGATTACTCTTGGACAAGCATGCTATCTCATTAATACGATATCGACAGAACAATGTGATGCACATCGAATAGATTTTAAGCCCCTAGATTCTTCAGGCACGAGGTGACTGTCTGTAACACTGTTGGATAAAAACCGTTGTTGATTCAAATGATAAACGGGCCCAAATAATGAAAAAGTACTTTTAATTAGAAAAATATAATAGTTCAAAATTTCATTACAGCTGTTCAGCATTCCTGCAATGATCACTGCCAGTTATTAGTAAACGACGGAAACTTTATAAGCAAGCCATTATTTGCAAGCTTCCTCGTCTCTTTCGTATCCAAGCCAAAGAACAATTATACTAGCGAAATAGCAATAATACTTTCCATGAAAGTATTTGAATAATCTTTATTCATTAAATGTTATCAGAAATTTTTGTAGGACTGAATTTATTAAAGTTAGAACCATTACAATGAAAACTGACGCGTCAAGATATTCTTTATTAGATAATTCCTTTTGCTTTCGAAAAATATTTTTATTCAATTAAAAAATATGTTTAAATTCTAGTTTCTTATAATCTAAAGTTTCAATGGCATGTGGGGAAAAAAAGCAAGTGCCCCAGTTATTACTTTTTTTAAAAATAATGTTAAATTTAAATGTTTAGTAAATATGTTTAATAAGAGATGGCGCCATGAACATATTTATGATTTCAAAGAAAGGAGGAAAAACAGGAAAAATTGATTCATAGAAATATGTGCGATTAATGAATCATGAATTTAATGACTGTTATATCGAAAAATAATTTTTAAAATAACAGTTTGTGTATCAAAAAATAAGAAATATACTAAAATTATTGTCAATTCATTTGAAATGACTTAGGCAAACATAAGATCTATCATTTGAGGGATTTTGGTAAATTCTCAGTTTTTTTAATCAATACTGAAACCAATCAACATTAAAATTAAATTAATTAAAAAAAATTCTTCAGGTAATTTCGAGATATTATTATAACATTGTGGAATTACATAATAACATTGTTCTTAAAAAATGGATCCTGACATTAGCAGCGATGTCAAGGTTGTTCTTGTAGAAAAAGCTGCAAATATATACATATAAATGAGATTCAATTAATTTTTAATTAAATAATTTTTTAAAAAATAATTCCAAATGGTTACTAACTTATTGCGAATTTTAAAGAAAATAATGACAGAGAAATAAAGTTATGAAGAAGACATTTGTAGCGTTTCCATTTGTAAACAAAAGATTTGAGACAAAGGTGGCAATGGCACACCTCGCTAACGATATTTCATTAATGTCGGACAGAGTACTGGGTTTGAGAGTTAAATATAAATAGCCATTTTAAAGGCACTGCGTTGCTCAATAAATATCAATAATGGCTAAAAAAGCTTACGATTTACTCTTTAAATTACTCCTAATTGGAGATTCAGGTGTTGGAAAAACATGCATATTATTCAGATTTTCTGACGATGCTTTTAATACGACTTTCATATCTACTATAGGTAAGTTGCGGTCACGAGTAATGCTTTTTCTTGAAAAGTGTTGATTGTTTATATTTGTTGTATTGTTTCATTGCTAGTATGTTGAACAGTAGAAAAATAGTTTTATTTATTCCTGTTTTGTTTCGTATTGAGAAAAAAATATACTTGGTTAATATCTATTCGTTTCTGTGCATTTAGTTCTATACTTATAAATAAAGTACCACTGTGACAATGCTGGAATAACTTTTTTTATTCACTCCTCATGTATTTTTAGAAATTATATAGATATTTTCCACCTATTTTACTAGCAATACTGTAGTTTATTAAATGCTTTCTTTCTGCATGTATTTTTTCATTCAGTCATTGTCTTCCACTTCTATGTATTTGATTCTTTATTATTTAACTAAATAATTATCTTAATACTGCATTTTTGAGCATAAAATAGTAACATGGAGCTATTGAAATAATTTGCTCTAATATTGATTAATGATATGATTAATTTAACATCCATTTAAATTTATAACATGAAGCTGTAATACATTTGTGAATGAACTTCACAATTTTATGTATGGTTATGTTGTAAAATTTTCTTTCTTTTAAACTCGATATATCTTAAATGTAGGGAAAAATTTCAATTTTAAATAGAATTCTAATAGATAATGTGATAGGTAAAACATTCAGTTTAAGTTTATTTATCATATTAAAAATATACTTTTTCATTCTGCATTTCTATAAATTTCATTCTACACACCTTTTAATCTTTCAGATTTTTTCTCTAGCTTATGTAAAAAATATATCTTTTTTTATTGTAATTTTATCTTCTACAGATACTTTATGCTGAAAATAATAAAGAATAATTATTGCCTACTTTTTAGATGATTAATTTCATTTCCTGTACTTTCACCATAACTGGAATCTTTTGTTACCATTTGTAGGTTATTTTATATATCATTGCTGTGAAAAGCTTTTTAATTTATAAATTATCTTTTGATGTTAATGCATCATTTTTTCCCTCTTGTATCAGGATAATTGTCTCTATAAAATATTAAAATAGTATATGGGTGGATTATAGGATTTTTTTAGCATGTAGTATATATTTAGTGGGAGAATTCTACATATTTAATAAAATTATCAGACCAATTTTAAATATCTTCCATAGTTGGCTTTTATGTTTAATTTGACTCTCAATTAAATTTACATTATTTTATAGATATATTTACTAATAAATAAATTTAGGAAAAAAGCACTAGTTTATAAATTTTAAACAAAGTTCATTGGGCAAAACATTATACTATTTTATGAAAAAAATATTTATTCATCGTGACTAAGCAGAAAAGTGTTAAAATCCTTAAAACTGGATGAGTCCAATAATGACCATAAATTGACTCAATTTTTAATTCTTGGATGTTATTCTCAAGTTTCAAATCTATTATGATTTTTTTGTTAGATTAATAAAATTTTCTTAATTTTGTTATTTATTAAAAACTTTCAAAAATTTGTTACAATATATAAAAACTAAATTCTGTGGATTCTTTAGGATAAAATGCTGAAATATATTAAAATTTTGAATTGTATTCTTCATGGTTCAAAATTTTGGAAAAATAAATAATTGTTAAAAAACTTTTTAATTTGTTGTTATGTATGGACATACTGCTAATTATTTCACAAGATTGAAGAAGATAATAAGTGTTTACATTGTGACAAAATTCTAAATATGTTAATATAAAAATTTAATGTGGTCCAGGTTTTGCAAGTTGATTTGTAGGTTATGTAAAGCTCCAAATTTTAGTTCTTCTATTATGACTGTTTATGTATTACTAGTATGTATATTGTTTCATTTTTTTATTGAACTTAATTAGAGATTTGAAATGCTAGCTTGAATGTGTTTTTGTATTTCATGGTTAAAAAAATTAAAGATCTGTTAGTATCTTTTGAAATTAGTATCGTGTATTTTTCTTCTTCAGAATTAATATCTTCCTTATGGCCTTTCCTTGAATTTTGTGAATAAATTAAAATCATAAAATGGCTTAATTTAATTGAAAATATTATTGTGAAGGACTGTAATATATTCCATGCAAATTTAATATTGCACTTTAATGCAATTGATAATACACTTTATTATGCTTTTACTTTCTACTTATTTTCTACACGATTACATGTTGATCCCCTATTGCAATTAATGGAATTGCTCTGCAAATAATACTTAAATCTCTATTTAAATTTGATTAGATATTCATAAGCTTCTAATTATTTTAATATTAGAGATAAAGTTGATAGCAAAGATATTGCAAGGCTGTGGGGAAAAGTTTTATGCTTTTAGATTTTTAAAACGGAACTGCCATCTACTGTATCTGTGATAACAAAGGCTGTGGTCTTTATAATTAAATTTTCTTTACTCTTGCTGTTTTGATTAAAATTATATTAGCTTTAAAATTATTATTCTGTTTTAATATTAATATTTAATACGAATACATTTTATGGTTTTTAATGTGACTAAATCCTAATTCTTCTGTCATGAAAACATTTTAATTAGAATAAATAACATATCTTGATTTGTTTAATTAAAGCTATGTTCAAGATATTTAAATTTTTACTTTTCCATGATGCAATTTTCACTGTAGGTAGTTATTTATATTAGAATTAAAAGCTATTGCATTTTCAGACAATGTATGTGTCAATCAATGTAATCTAAATTAAAATAGGTATTTTGTATTGGTGTATTGTAGGATGCTGCTTCTGAATTTGGTAACATCTTTTGTATCATTGTCTTAATCTAGTGCAATGTTTTGTGAGCTAAATAAATCTATAAAATCTTAATTTGATTGTAGATGTTAAAAAATTGCTTCTACAACAATATAGTAAATTTAAGACAAGCAAAATCACTTTTGAGTAATATTGAACTTGTTGATAAAGGGAAAAAAAAAAAAGAAAAAAGGATAGGAACTTTCATATAAAATGACTTTAATCCTGATACTGTTAATATTATACTTTATTATGGCTTTAATTCTGACATGTTTGAGTTCTGTTTATGAATTTCATTAGGTTGAATATTGTAATTAACATTATAAAAAAAAGTTGAAAAGAACCTTATAGTTTACTTTTAATATTTCCATTTTATTATTACCATAATGTTATATAAAGAAATTTGAACTTTAATTAATAAATTTGGAAAACATTTTTTTTCTTTTGCCTTGATTACTTATTACAGATAGGTTTTATTTGATAAGTCTGAGCAAGAGATTTAGCTAGAATTGGAGATATGTACATTTAAAAAAAAATCCTGTTATATTCTAATGTATTTTAATACCTTCTTTACTTATTGAATAGGTTTAAAACCAATGCTGTTATTTTTCAGTAATAATCAATATTTAATTATTTCTAAAAATTGATGTTTATTTCTTGCATACTTAAAATTAAGCAGAAGGTGTATATTGTCATGCAAGCTTCTTGCAATGTCTGTTCCAAATTATTTTGTGTTGGATCATTTTGGATATTGGTAATACATTTTGATGTTTAAATCTCATTTTTTTTATTTACTGCTGATGATTTTGTCTTTCCTTTAATGGTATTAACTATTATTAATTTGAAGTTGGACTGGCTTTTAGGGGTATAAGTTTATTTGGAGGCTTTTCCCTAGTTTTCTAAAATTGGGCATAACTTTTTTGGGCTAACTTTTTCGAATTCTAATTTAAATTTTTGCCATCTGATAATAACATCCAGGTCATATCTCTACTTTGCTTCATTTCACTTTTGCTAGTGAATCAAAAGCAAATTGCACTTCTTTTGTGTTAGGCCCAATTAAGAGCAGTTAAAAATCCGATTGACTGAAAAATGGTTTTGGTTAGAAAAATTTTATAACGTGCTGTTATAGGGACAATGTATATAAAAATCTTTTTTCTTTAAGTTGTTTTAGATTTGATTCTATTAGAGCAATGATTAGGTTTTTTTAAAAAAAAGAAATTATATAGGTTGCAGTTTTTCTTTGTTACTCTATTATTAGTTAATAAATAAGTTACTCAAATTTATTGAAATCTTTTAGATAAATTTAAAAAATAATCATGGATTTTTTTTCAATTGCTGTAAAAAATAATAAGCATTCTGAAATTTGTCTAGTTGTTAAATTTTACTTGTAAATTTAATATTTTAATTGCACTTGAAACTGCAATTTTTATCTGAAAATTTTTGTTACAATTTATATTCTGTCCAATTTTATTTCTTATAAGTCTGTGAAATAAGCTTAATGTAATCAATTTCTTCCTTTTTGCTACTTAATTTTGTTTGCTTTCCAATTATATTGCAAACAGTCTCTTTCTATTATTGGGCAATTAAGAAAAATTCTAGACATAGGCTAACTGTTTTTGAAGAGTTTCTCTAAGTTTTTATATTTTTTTTGAGTCCTAAAATTATTTGAGTTTAATTTTTACTGGAAGGGTAGTGGAAATTAAAAAAATACATTCATGTAACTGGCTGATTTGTTTTTGTTTTTTTGCATATTTGTCTAATTTGTATTAAAAGGTTTGCAGCCACTTTGTAGAAATAAGTTTTCTAATTTTAAATAATTTCCTTAAATTGTTGGTATCAATTTACTTCTTTAATGCTGATGTTGAATGTATCTAGACATATGCTATTGTAACTGTAAAATCCTCCTCCTTATTTGTATTTTTCATTACTCTTTAAGAAATTATTTAATTCTGTATGCTTAATGGCAGATTGTGCATTTGAAAAAATAATCAATGTTAGTAAATTTTAATAAAACATTAACAAATTCTTTATATTTAATTACATTTACAATATACTTTTATTATATTTACAAAAGCTTTTAAATTTGTACAGCAGATAAATTATCCTAATAATTCGTATTAAAAAAAGTAGATTTCCTTGTATTTTCATCTTGATGGCATAAGCCTGGCTAACATCACTTCAAGGAAGTTAAAACCTTGCTCTTTTGTTTTTATTGAAGGGAAAAAATTTTTAACTATTGCATTTGACTAATTATTTGATTTGTTGCCTTTTTTGAAAATTAATTTTGGCATGTTGTGTCGAGATCATATGTAATTATTCCTTTAATTCTTATTGCTTTGTTTACAATTTTGTTTATTTAAGAACATATAAAATTGGTTAAAACTCGTAGAATAAGTATAAATGAACGATTCCCTCATTTAATTAACTATTTTTTCTTTTTAAGGAATCAAATCCTTAAAAAACTCATTATGAAATGGCTTAAATCATTAATATAATGATGAAAGATTAGTGCATATTAATATCAGTAATAGCGAGATTTTTGATAAAAATGTGGCATCACTCTTATCGGCAAGCTCGATATTTCGACATCTGATAAATCGAACCTAACCTCCTTTCGGTACAAATAAATATTCTTTGGTGAATAGGCAACTATAGTTCTTTTTCAAACGTAATGATATCCGATTGACGCCAATAGCATTTTTATCCTCTATTCCTAACAGTGGCACCCTGGCAGCTTCAACAATTCTCCGCCCTTAGTTATTCCAATTTTCGCACTCTCTTTGTACCTTCCTAATTAGATTTTCGGTTTTCTTCCTCGGCTCTGGGTAATGATTGCGTCTCGTTGCTGCCTTGAATTCGGTGTTAACCTTTGCATCAACCTTTCGCGAGAGAACATCAAGTATGAATCATACTAATTCTGTAAACTGAGATTAGAATCAATGATCTGAAGACGAGGCCCTTTTCAAGGTGCAACTTGCATAATAGTTCACGAATTTATCTTTCCACTTTGCTAATTCGTTTTCTGTGATTTTCTTTTATAAATATTTGGTGCATGTTAGTAATGTTTATTCAGAAATTCCAATGAATGTTTTTTTTTTTTTTTTTTTTTTTTTTACCATTTAATTCTTTTAAACTAGCTAAACATTTTCTTAAATTTATCTTGGTTATCATTTCTGCTAAATTACAGTTAAACCTGTGCGCTGTTAAGCGAGTTATTTTTTTAATCGTTGTCGAATTTTAGAATGTGAAAGAACCTTTTTCTCGAGTTATTATATTTGCTATGCCGGGGAGGGGGGGGGGTATCTGTAGATTCATTGTGGTTTTCTTTTATCTGTAACCTAGCAATTGACAGGAGATGGTTGACATCACAATTGATAGCATCTAATTTTTTTTTTTTTTTTTTTTTTAGCAAAGCCTCATGGCAATCGCGTCTATTTTAGTGGACGGTTGTGGGTTCGAGAGCTAATTCTGAAGTTAAATCCACCACTTTCTATAAATTAAATTCACCGGGCATGATAAAATTAAATGCCTAACTGTGATATTCCGTATTCATTCGCACAAACTTAAAAGGTCAAATATTAAGCTATACATAGGCCTCATAATTCGATATAAAAATGATTGAAATTCCAAATGTTTCTTTGGACTCCATTCAATAGTTGTATGGCGGTACATTTCGAAAGATGATCTAAAAGTGGCGGTACAAAATTGGAAGTTGTTCTAATTAGGTAATTGAGAAAACATGTTTGTTGAATGGTTAAATCAGTCACGCTATTTTGCACGTGTAACATGGAAGTTGCAAGAAGTATTGACAGCTTTGGTATTGCCCCCTCATTGCCCATGATCCGCTGCCAAAATGGGATATTAATGTCTACTGCTAATAAAGATAAATGTGTATGCTAATGCGTTACAGACTAGACATTTAACTGAGGGCTACAAAACTTGGCACATTTATACTTTTGAGGGTAGTCATGTGCATCTGAAAACATTAAAAAAAATTTAATTAAAAAAAACTAAGCTAAATTATGGTGTTTCTCATAACTTTAGAAAATGTTACAACAAAAAATTTCTTCACATCTTAAAATTAAAAAAAAAAAAGTATTTTCAGTAATATTAATTTTTTGGACTGATTATTTTTTCTTATATTTAATCAATTAAAAAATACTTTAACCGTTTTTTAGACAGTGTATTCAATTGTTAAATTGAACTTTAAACAATTTGTATTGTTGTTAGTAAATTTCATCCTCCCCCCTCCCCCCATTGTTTATAATCAAGGTAAGAAGATTCGTCTCATTTTTTTCAATATTGAATAAATTTGAATCGAAGCCAAAAATGTTGTGAAAAGTATTTCATAAAATTTTTGAAATTCCTTTTTACTTAAAATTAAGGTTTAGCTTTAGAGTTAAGTAGTGGAGAAGATTTTTTTTTTTTGAAAAAAATAACTGTTGCTCTTTCTTGTAATATAATTAGAAATGCTAAAATATGGATGGAAAATTAAGGAAATATATCGTACATTGGAGTTACATAAGTTACATATAATAAGGACAAATTATCCAAATTTAATTGAAATTTTTAGCAATCATTAATAACGGGAAGCCAACTGATCGTAAAAACTGAAGAATAGTGTAGATTCTTTGACACTGTTATCAATTTTTAATATTAAAGATGTCAAAAAGAAGGAAGAAAAGGAGATATTTAAATAAATTGAATAAACCTGTGAGTGAAAGAATATTGACTCATTATCTGGGAATATTACTTACTAAATAGCATTTATCTGTGTTGCCACTAAACGGAAAATAATTAAGTAATTTCATAGGAAAAAGATGCATGTTTATGGAAAAATTTATTCAATAATTATGTTCGTGTTTTCCATTGATATCTTGCGCACGAGAAAAGACGGAGTCACAATTCAGTGGACGATAGTTCCACAGAAATGTTCATTGAGGTTAAAGCCCTTTTAAAATAATTTTAACGCCTCGTCGAGCATTGTCTTCTGAGTTTTAGTTTCATAAAGCGTGTCATTTTTCTACTAAAGAGTAAAGGCATTATTCTTGTGTCAACAGAATTCTGGCTACTGTAATCATTTGGAAGGTGCCATCGCTTCTTTGTCGTTCTGCTTCTTTATTCTTAACAATGCAACTGAAGTAATCATGGTGTTAGAGATTGTAAATTCTTTGTTAGGTTACATAAATTAGAGTTAGCTTTCATTAATTTTGATTTTATTGTTGGAAAACGTCATGCAGATTTTCGATGAATCAAATGTTTTTTGGAATTTTTTTATGTGACCTTAATTTATAATAAAGTTTTTGTTTTAAAGTAAGCGTATCCATATAAAGTCTATTTTTTTTTGTAATAATAATTCTATATTTAGCTTATCTAGGCTTGGAATGTATGCGTTAATTTTATTTATACGTCCGCAATGGTCTGTTGAAAAGTCTGGGCGTTTTATGATTGTTGGCTCGAGATTCGAAATGTCAGATGCCCTCTGTTCCTGACAGAGGTTTAAAATTGACGAGGTCTGATTCAAAAAATTCGCCGATTACTAATTAATCTATTTTTTTCTGTTACGTTGATACCTTCAAAAAATAAGTACATTTTTCCAGTTATGTATTGCTAATCTTTGATCATTTAATTGAAATCGTAAACCTTTGATTACTGCGACTGTAATTAGATCCCATTAAAATTCCTGCTGCTAAATTCTATCAATATTTCGGATTTTTTTAAAAAGTCGTTTTTTAGCATCTTGCATCTCAATTTTGATTGACCATGAGGTGTGAAATGGAAGTTGAGAAAGAGCGATGCTGGTTCTAGTGTCGACCCTATTATCTAACCACGTTTCAGAATTATGACATCCGTCCCTAAATAGTCCTCGTATTTAGTTTAAAAAGAGATCAATGGCGTATTTATGCATTAGTTGCTAAATTATAGCTTAGGTGCCTCACTTACTTTGGAGGATGGGAGAGTCCAAATTTCCGTGTGAGCATGTGTAATATATATTATATGAACTTATAAAGGATCCCGTATCCCATATAATTTAGAATCTCACGTCTAAATCCGACCCTGAGAATGAGGCATAAATATAACTAAGCTTAACTGACTATGTTTATTATAGTAATAATAGTTTTTTTTTATTCAATGAAAATAAAGATATAAAATAAAATGAATATCTAAAAAAGCTTAAAATTTTTTTTATATATAACTTGCTCGGGACTAATTTTTTAAAAAAAATATTCTTAATTTTTAGAAATTAGTTTTTTTTTAAAATCTTTTTGTGGAAGTTAGTAGCTAGACATTGTAGAAAACGGTAAGCACCAATAATTTATTGACGAATGACTTGTGTTTCTATGTGTTTTAAAGATACAAAAAAAAAAAAAAAGCTTTGTGAATCTAATTAATTTCTAATGTATAATTTTACTACAGAATATCGATTGTTGGGTTTGGAAAATAAATTCTACTCAAATATACTATCATATTTAATTTGGCATGGATGATATGCCTCCTTGTTTTCACCATGTTATTGAACTATGTCTGTTTATAATATGGTCGCTTAAATATGCAATTAAAATAAATTATTTAAAATTAAAAATATTTTCAGAAGTTGTATTTTATTTCATTCCTAAGTCAAATTTTACTGTCATATTCTTAGGATTTATTTTCAAAACGTGTTGCTCAATCCCCCCCCCCCCCCCCCCCCATTCTGTTAGAATTTTCGCTGTTTTGACTGATATTTATATCCAAACTTCGGCTTCCAAATCTTAATCTTACCTTTTTTTTTTTTTTTTTTTTTTTTGAACACTTGTTCAAAAATTTTCTAACTAAAAATCTCTCTATTTACTGCTGGTGCACTATACAGACCACGATTTCTAATCGTTTAGTTTTCTAAATTATGAAGTAGAAATCAGAAAAGTTTTTATTTCCTCCCTTTATTCTTAAAATGGGCAAAATCGCTTGCAGGGACCTTCAGTAATTGTATTTAAATTTGTTATTATTATAAAAGCGTTTTAGTAATTTATTTAGCTGGGGGCGGGGCTGTCAGTATCAACCAGTATGACTGAAGTTCTATTCTTATATTTTCCAGGAAGAACATTTTTTATGTAGATTTTATTTTTTGGCACAACCTCTTGGGAAAAGTCGGATGGGTTTTTATGCTTCACGACTTTTCTTAAACATCTGTTTTGCTTATATGTTTTAATATATATACGCTAGCATTTAAAAAATGAGCAGTAATTAGTTGCTTAAAATGTTTTTTCATTTAATAAAATTAAATTTTGTTTAAAATATTTAATAATTTTATGCATTTTTTTTAGATATTAAAAAATTAGATATTGTAATTTTTTTTTTAAAAAAAAATTATTGTTAGCCATTTTGGGGGACCGTCTTGTTTATCCAGATATTGGTTTTCTTTCATTTTAATACGAATTTATAACGAACTCGGTTTCACTTTCAATCATTTGCATGTTTTGTGATAAGCAAACTTTGCACTAAATATATGTTCGATCCAATAATTCTTAGAAATAATTATATATTTCTCCAAATACAAGTAAAAAAACAATCCACTTTTAAAAAAATTGGTTTGCTATGATAAATAGCATTATATTCCTAAGCCAGAAAGTAAAATCCAGATTATCTTTTATTGCTCATAAATTACACTATCTACTAACTGCTAGTCCTTATTTATTCTAATTAATATAATCTAAGATGAGAATATTAATTAACAGAAATGAGGCATATTTTAAGTATTTATTTAGACCATTGCTTTATATACCGCGACACAGCAAGAACGTATTCGCACAGTAAACAAGCGCAGGACAGAACAGTGCATTGGCAATGAATTATTAATAATTAAAGCAGCTGGTAATGAATACTAAATTATGAATCTATATAAATATCAGCCTTGTGTGGCTCCCTGAAAATGCGTTATTTGACTACATGATTTGAAAAATACAATTCAACAGTAATTGATAGATCATCTGGTTTCACTTTCCAAACGTAAACAAACGAGTGGAATTTGTATCTTCTTTTCGATGAATTAAACATAAATCTCTTACTACTTTTAACTCTTTCTTAGGGCCGTGGGAAGTATGCCTCCCACCAAATTTATCAATCTTTGTATGAAATTATGTAGGTTGGCATCAGTTCCGACAAATTTTTTTAGAAAGATAGAAACTTAGATGTTTCAGTTCTTTATCTCACACAAAATGATGTGTCTTGATTTGTTATTGAATTATTAATTAACCAAATTAATGAATTAATCAAATTAAATTTATCTAATAAGACAAATGAATCCCTTTTCTTATTCTAATTTCAAGCCTAAAAATATTTTCACATAATATGAATAGAAAAAAATGACCCTTTAAAGGGTTGAATACTATTAAAACAAGAGTTTTGAAATCCGTTCAGAAAGAAGAATAATAGAAACCTGTTTCAAAGATGCTCAGCATATTTAGAACATCAATTCTTAAGACTCTTCCTTGTGACTTATCTGATTGTATTAATGTATTTTAATTTTTTAGAGAACTCTCATAAACATCAGCATATTGATTTTTTTGCATAATTGCCATCATGTTCAATCTTAAAATTCAGTATTGATGATTCCGCCTTATACTTGCATACGTTTCTTAGCTTCATTTGCCTATTGAGTGTTTTTATATTGCTTTCTTTTTATGAAACCGACTAGAGTAGTCTTCCCAAAACTTTTTGTGCGCATTCTCTTGCAAAACTGTTTCTCCCGTCACCCTGCATAAATATTTGGACCTTGGATAATGAATAACCAGCACGGCATTGGCGAACAATAGTTACGAAACATTGATTATAGCGAGAATATAGCATATTTATTTTATCGACTGCAAATCTATTTAGCTGCCGGCATCCTGGCCTAGGGGTAGCTCGTCTTCCCTTTGATCTAGGCGTTCCGGGTTCGAGTCCTGGTTCGAGCATGGTTGTTCTCTTCCTTGTGTTCTCTCTGTGAGGTAAGTGAATGAGCCCCCCCCCCCCCTCTAAAAAGGGGTTGTGCAAGCGTATGTGTGCTATCTTCATTTGAGCTAGAAGTCAGACTTCTGCCCTCGAGTGCTCAGGGGTCTTTACCCTCAGAAGCTACTGCGCAAAAATTTGGCTTAAAATAATCATACGACCAAAAAGAAAATCTATTTAATTATTATTTAAACTTTAAAAATCCTTTTTATTTTTTAAATCCTTTAATCCTTTTTGTTTTTGACGATCAATCCCTGGCATACGATGAAAAGTACTCTAAAATCATATTTGTGTTTAGAAGCGTGAAACAGAAAGTTGTCGCAGAACTTGTATTGTAATCACAAAACTACATTCCAAATTTGATATATTTTAATCATTGCATATTTTTGAGCTATTTAGTTTACATGTTTGTAAGAAAGTCAATCCCTTGATGAAAGTCAATCCCATCAAGGGATTGACAGAAAGTCAATCCCTTGATGGATTTGATCCTAAATTTATTAGATATCTATACTTACCAAATTTTATGTATCTAGCTCTATTTGTTTTGCAGCTATGCTAACTTACAACAGCTGGGTAGACAGACTTCCTTTGAATGGATTTTGTTCGAAAATTGATAGAAATCAGCGGATTTGATGTGAAGACCATATACCAAATTTCATTTACCTAGCTGGAAGCGTTTTCGAGTTCTTTATTGCAGATTAAACATTGAAATAATGTTTTCGAACTCTAGGAGGTCTAAAATCCGAGCTCTCCGAGACTAACAAATTTTATTCTGTGTTAAGATCTGAAACATGAAAAGGAAATTGATTTAGAATATTATTAATTTGTAAAAATGCCTTTATTTATAATAATTGCGCGAAAATGACATATAATTAATTCTTTTTTAATAGATTTCAATAATTCTTTATGTATGTATTGAAATTCTTATTTACTATATTTTTTGATTCTCATCTTTTCATTATTTTTGTTTCATTTGATTGTCTTCTAAATACTTACAAAATCAAATGAATTTAGTTCTCTTTTAGTCCAACGAATTTTATTTCTCTACTAATTTAAGTTACAGCTTTAGAATCTAATGAACTTCCCAATAAATGTGCCACGATACACAGTGTAGTGAGCTGTGTTTGTGTAGCAAACTTTAGAACATTGCTTAGCAACCCTCGGGAGCTTGCTGAGCCTTAAAGAGCTTAGGGCAGAGCCCCACTTTTATATTAAGCAATCTATGGATAATATTGACCTAGCATGTGTTCTTTTATGTATTTGTTAATTATTTGCTGCCATCTTTACATTTTCTTTCTTTTTTTTCTTTTTTTTTGAAAAATAGATTAAAATAAATTGAAAATGGAGCAAGTCTGCTATGCCATAAGCTCTCCTTTTAAAATTCGCTTTCTCACCATTAGTACTGTTTCTTTCTATTAGGGCTGCAACCTTCTCCCTCTATTTATTCGTCTAATTTCTTAATATCTTTTATTTTTGTTGTTATGATGCTCCCAGTCTTATCAAAGCTCATATCAAACTATTTATTTATTTCATCCTGTAACAGTAATTAAAATGTAACAATCAACTAATTTTTCACGGAGCATCAACTCGTATGAAGCCACAGGAATTGGAAAGTTAAAATGTGTGCTCAGATGCTGTTTAAAGCTCGTGCATATTGAAACCAGCTCCTGATGAAAAGCAAACAGCATTTCTGAAGTTGTCTAATTCGCACCCATATCCCTTTGTAGGGAAAAGTCGTATTATATAGGCATCATGTCTTTAGTCTCTTTGTTAACTAACTAAAATCTTAAACAGTTGATCTTGTTTTAATTTTTTATTACTCTTTAATATCTACTCCCCCCCAAAAATTTATGATTTTATTATTTATTAACTAGCCGCCTTTGGCGAACATCTCAATCGCCGGAAATCATAAAATATTTAATTTTTTTATTAAGAGACCAAGTTAAGTAAAATATTTAACAGCCTCTTCGTCAAAATATCTATACTTCAAATTTTGATAGCCATATAATTTATATACCCGTACTTTTCATTGTATTGTGTTTTTAATTTTCTGTTTGCTGCCGTAAAATTTGAACTTTAAAACAGAAGTGATTAAGCTTCAATTAATACTTTTTTTTTTTTTGCCGAAACTAGCATTTTTTTTTAAATGTGAGTAAAGAAAATAGATAGCTCAGCATTGAAGTCTTTTGTGCACTACAGAGTATTTTTCGTAATTTGTACAGTGTCTCGAAGAATTATTTAATAAAAAAAACTTTCTGATTCATCACAAAAATTAGTTTTGGAACGAATCCTTTCAAAGGATTTAAATGATGTAAATATTTATTTAAAAAAAATGTTATTCTCAAGAATATTTTACTAAATAGTCATGGGACGGAAGGTCTGTATAGAAAATGTAAAATTCATTATTCATTGGAGCATTTATTATTCATTCAAACTACAAAAAATAGTATTTTTTACTTTACAAACAAAAAAGTTACAAATTTTAGAAACAAAAATCGCTCCGAGGTGCACTTTCCCAAAGTATATATGTATCAAATTTAGCCGTTATATGGCAAATGGGCTGGTCTGTAGAGCCATTCGTTTTTATCAAAAGTAAAGGTGAATGGCTCATTTAAATCATCATTTAAATTCATTTGTTATTCTTAATAGTGCAAAATAAACCTATAATTGGGGACAGTGGGAATATAAACTTGGAAACTTTGCTAATCATTTATTATTATTATTTTAAAGAAAGGCTGCATTTTAATATATGAAGATTATTTTTGCAGCACTATCTGTTTTTAATCAACACCACCACCATTTACAATACACTTGGTACTCGGGTAACTTTCCTTCCACGTCTCTTATTGAAATTAAGTTTCGAGTTCATGCCTGGTGGGCTCTAGGTTCAAGACTCGATTTCCCCGAAGAACCGCTGTTTAAGCAGGTCTGATCTGATAGAAAATTCATTTGGGCCAAACACAATCCCGCTGGTGTTGTGAGGAAAATTTCGAGAGACCGGTAGGGTGGTAATGCCAGCTCAGGCGCCGTCCTCTTCATCTGATCGCGTTTCAAAATTGCGAGTTTCGTACCCAAATAGTCCTAGTGTCCTTTGAAATGGATCGTTAATACGACTTAACAAAATTGTCATGAAGAGGAGAAGAGTTCTTAGTTTATGTTTAGTATCTAAATTTTTAGTTATTGTTATTCGAAAATCTTTGTGTAATATGTTTTGTCCAGCAAAATGAGATTAAAAGCTAACAGCAAAAGCAGCAAATGAGATTAAAGCTTTAATTACTCAAGTCCACTTTTTTCCGTATAGATTTGAGAAGTACTTTTCATGTAGAAGAATAAATGATTCAAATATTTAGTTAACCTAGACTCCAACATTAATGAAAATTCCTGATTTTCATACGGATTCTGTGTTATGTAGAATCGATCGATCAACTACGAGAAGCATGACAATGACACACTGACATCAAGATGAGGTTTATGTGCCATAGCCTTTGAATTTGCTCGCCTGTTTACCTTGGGCAATGACAGTAATAGGAATCCTGTTTATTGATGCGGGAATTCATTACACGATGTTAATGTTCAGACAGCAAGCAAATATGAAAAAGAGAAGGGTTTCGAAAATGGCTAGTTACTCAGTTTGCACATTAAGGTCGAACTAATGAAAGCTTCTTAACATTGTCTAAAGTGATTTTTGAAGTGATCCTTGAAGAAACTCGCATGTCATTAAATTAATCCAGCTATCTTGAAAAGTAGTTTTTTTATTAATGAGTCGCCGAATTTGGGGAATTGCTTGTGCATGCATGGGGAGCATTTTTTTTTCTCCTCTTCATATTCTAATTTTAATTTCTTTAATTGGTGCTTATTTTACCTGCGAGTTCTGTTATATTTCCTCCAAAATTCAAAAATATTCCGATTTCCTAGTTGTTGCTTTCTGGTTTATTTTCCGTTTTGTTAGAGCATCGCATGTGATAGGTAGATTCCTATAGGAAATCTACCTTCTGCAATGCTACTCGCGACAAAACTTTAAGAAAATTTTTGCAGATCTTCACCGATCATGATTTCTAGAACCTAAAACCACCTTTCGTTCAAAAGTTTATATATAAAGTATGCATATAACACTTTGCCCATGTTATCTTGTAAACAGGATAAATAGAGTAATTTTGGATTTTAACTGGCTTGAAATATGTTGTTAGAAATATAAAAAAATCTCGGAAGAAGTTCGTAAATGGCCCTTCTAGATCAAAAGGGGTGGAAATGGGGGTGGGTGAAATTTTCATTTCGCTATAATTTTCTTAATATTGGAGATAGAAAAATGAATTCAATTAGCCAAATTGGCGCCTCATTAAGACTATTAACTGTTGTATTTAAATTTTTTCGATCATTGCAATACTTTAAATTAGGAATTGAAAAATGATTTTCAAGCCCTAATTTCTGATTATTTCTAACATAAACAATTTATGTTGCCAGAGAGGATTTTTTAAAAAAAAACCTATGGCGACAATTAGGTACCCAGTGTTGTTTCTTCTTTAAAACAAATTGTTTTCGGAAATTCAACGGCAATGCTTGTACGTCCTCCACACTTTTACTTTCTTGTATATAAAGTATACAAAACAAAAGTATCGTAATCGTGAGGAAAAATTTTTTTTAAAAAAATCGATGAATATACACGTTTTACGCCTCCTTATATCCGAAAAACATAGTTTTCGCATCGTGCCTGTCTATGAATACGACAACTCAAACGCTTTGAAATTTGGTTTATAGAGTTTACGCCACATTTGTAGATTTTTGTCACATTTTGAAGTAAATCTGTTTTGAAGAAGTCTGTCTATCCGACTGTCCCAATACAAATGAACTGGATAATTACAAAACGGTTAAGAGTTAGATGGATAAAATTTGTTACAGTGATTTATCATCGAAAGTGTAAATCCGTAAAGTGGAATTCGGTATATGAGCTTGTGACTGCATTTGTTGAAACTTGGTTTCAATCAATCAGCATATAAAGGCATCCAAAATACACATTTGATTTTCAGGTACTTGTATATTAATCGGATGCCGCAGTAATCGCAGTAGTATCAACTGTAATATCGCATTTAGATTCTTCATTTTGTTCGTCAGTGGCATGTAATTAATATACAAGTTCCGATTTTCTTTACTATGTGGCGCTGAACTCAATTATCTGGTATTGGACTCCAAACAAAAATATAAGCTCTCAAGGCATTTCCAAGATTCACAATTTTTTGTGGTGGAAGATGGGGTTAACATCTAATATAATAATAATAATTGTGTGTGCGATAAATTTTCGGAAAACGCCACTTCGTTTTTTTTTTTTTTCCCCTTCTCATATAAGTACACAAGTACAACTATTCAAACATGTAATTTTGTATTGCCGCAACTAAGAATAAGAATAGGGGATGAAAGGCAAGATAATTTTTTTAATTATCTTGCCTTTCATTATCTTTTGATTTAATTGTAAAAAAAAAAGGATAACCCTCGGAAATTTTCATGTTACTTTTCAATAGCGAATAGATACAGAAAACAAAACATCCCCGTGTATATGCGTTTCTAATAGAGCCCTCTTTCCCTCGATTGCTTCCTCCCCCCCCCTATTTTATTAGATATCTTTATGCAATCAGGAACCAAATACTGTTTTGTAGGATTCGGCTTCTTTTCCCTCAAATTGTACTTAAATGTGCATTAATTTTATTCTGCCAGTTTGTATTACCAATCGTATAAGTTTTCTTGTAACATCTTAATTACTATTTTAGGAAAATTCGGTATTGAAATTTCCTCTATATTTAGCAAAAACAGTTGTATATCAAAATGTGTATTTTGGAATTGGATCTTATGTACTTTCTGTATAGAGTATTTCAATCATACTATGAACATTCATTAAATTTTTTTTGAATATCAATAAATTTTTTTCACAAAACAATTGTTAACGAAGAATTTCTTCCTGCACATTTTCCCCAGCTATTTAAAAACGCTATCTTTATTCCCTTTGTGAATGAACCACAATCATACTTTAATGACCGTTTTGTGCAATGCTCTTCACGTGATCGGGTAAGTTCTGTTGTGGAAAAACATATCTTGTTAATAATGCATTTCTAGGTCACTGTATATTGCTGGAGTTAAATGAGGCCGCCTTTAACTGCCCTTCATGAAGTTTCTAAATGCCTCCACATCCTTTTGTTAAATGGGAAGAGGAAAACATTTTTTGTGTCTTCAAGTTTTTTTAAAAATGTTATATGGATGGTCAGCTTTGAAAATCATTCGAGTATTTTTTTTCTGTCTCATTACAGGGCAGTTATTAAGCTGTAAAAGCATACAGGTCTGTAAATTATAAGATAGTAATGATAAATTTTATAGTCTGTTGGGGGGGGGGAGAGATGATTACCTCTAATATCTACTTTTGAGAATTATTCACTTAGGGTTATGAATTTTATCTGCATATGTATTAAAATATAAACACATCAAATATCTTTGAAAGAACGCTTTAAAACGAAATACATTTTTTTAATTAAAAGATGTATAATTTTTAAATACTTCAAACTACCCGATCTGACTTTAGATTTAATTTTTTTCTATTTTTTTCCTTACAACTTTATATAAATTTATTTGGAACAAAACTGTGTATATTTTTATAATTCCAATTAAATGTTAATTTTTTAAAAATATTTTTATGCACACACTCTGAATTTTTT